>OZ012661.1:19545869-20145869 GCA_963942545.1 Oxycera nigricornis
TGCGGTTTAAGAGAATGAATCAGATTGTTCGATTTAAATATTGAATTCATTTTATTCAGCAACTCTTTTTAATTCATCAAAGAATACTTCTGATGTTTAATAATTGTATGTAAAAAAAATCATCGAAATCGGGTCTTTTGTGATATGTTTACAAGTAAAAAAAATTATGAGTCGACTATTATCGTTCTTCGGTCAACGATAGGTGATTTGAAATTTCTGTACCACGTTTTTACGATACGTACGCACAAAGCTTGCTCCTGAACTAAATTGTGAACAAACGCGCAAGGCCTTTAGAAGACCTGCACAGTTAAATCGCTCGTTCCATTGGGGTCTGCAGCACGTTGGAACGACTGGCTATCATTTCTATCATATCAGCCAGAGGTTCAATCCCTGTAGACGACGCTTTCACACAGCAAATGTATTCTGACCAGAGTAAACATATATTATCAATGGAAATCACTTCAAATGAGCCACCAAATGGTTTTGTGTGTATGAAAACAATAGTACCATTCATCATTTAATGTCTTATTTGTAGAGATTTACATTTAGAAGGCATCGTAACACCGACCGAAATTCATTTCATATGTGATGAACACAGTGGACTCGAGGAACTATTTGAAATTTACAAGAGACGAAAAACTTACATGGATGGCCCTTATAGGCGAATTAAGGGGTTACATAGGTCTTGAAACAAAAAAAAAATTTCTAAAAATTGTATTTTGAAACCAAAAATCTATTTTATTTAAAATTTCCACACATAAAAGTTTAGCATTTCAAGAAAATGTAAAAAAAAAATTCAGCAAAAAACATTGAAAATTGCCAATTTTCCTGCAGTTTTCCTCGTCCAAGCTTTTTTTTGCGGTAGACAGAATATTTCGGTACAGGTTTATCCCAAATCCAAAATTTAAAAATTTTCATATAGTTTATGCTCTTTGGCTCGTGCTTGAACAAAGAAATTTAAAAAAAATGAAATTTAAATTTTTTAGATGGATTTGAATGAATTTTCGTCTGATATTTTTTAGCATTTTCCGATTCTCATCGTTTTAAAAATATTTTTTCGTATAAAACAGGAACAAGTCGACCGAATGAAAATCTCTTCGTTTCAGTATCGCTCTATAAAGATATTCTACAGTTGAATTCGTTTCGTTTGCAGAAGTGGTAATCTCTTTCCGACTGTAAGCCCAAATAAAACAAACATTTTTCAAGCATATTTCACAATTGAAATACTCTTCAAAAAAGTACTCCTTTCGCATTTTTATTGCATTTTAAATTTAAATACAGATATGTCCATTTTATTACATTTATTTATATATACAATTGCATTCGGCATTTAAGTACAATTAGTGAAAGTAGTAGTAGCATTATTAGTAGTACATTTCAATCTTAATTCACTTTATATTTAAATTCTTATCATGATTAGCGCGACAATTTCATCGATTCCATCTTAAAATAATGTCTTACAACTTTTTTGTTTTAATTTACACAAATATGTACAATACATTTTGTAAATCTGATTATCGATTTTTTTCGCCCAATAAAATAATACAACCCAATACAATATTTGATTGTATATTTTAATTAAGCTGCATTTCTTTTTTAAAAAGAAAACTACTTTACTGTTCATTTTTCAATTGTTGTCACAACACTTTTACTCGCTATTTTGTAATTGGATAATGTATATTACTTAATTTCGAATAATATTTTGCATGATTTAATTTAATTTTATTTTATTGAATAGTTTCATTATAGAGAAATAAAATTCCGGAATAGGATAATATCACAAGTTAGCATTTTGTTATTTGTATACAGCTAAAAAAATGTATTTTAATATTATTTGTTTTTTTCTGGTTAGAAATTCACGCCCGGAAGCTAACACGTAGATAGCGATTATTTTATTAGCTTCCCAATTGCCAATTGATTTTGTATTTGTAAATTTTCCAAGAATATATTTACAGAAACCTTCACTTTGTTATAGTAGAGCCATTCAATAGTCAGAGTTTTTCAAATTTTAACAATTTGATTAAAATTTTGTTATTCAATGTTTAAAATTTTCAATAATTTCAAAATGTGTAAAGATTTTTAAATGTTTGCATGAATTTCGATTTACAAAATTAGTTTTTAGTTTCACAATTTAGTTGCTCTGAATAAATTGACGTGCTCTGAAAAATCAGTTGATACAATGAAGAATATACCCTTTTCGCGAATATACTACGTAGCCATCTTAACTATGAGTGAGAGTAAATCAGCACGAATATTTGTGTTAGTTTTTCACAATATGAAGTTCTACTGTTTTTTTTTTTGGAAATATTCTACGGAATTATAATATTTTGGTTTGTTTTTCAAACAGATCAAACCAATCTAATTTCTTGAATGAATAATAAATTTTAATTGGTAACAGTGAGATTTGTGTATCCTTGAATGGAAGTTACTGCTATGATTTGCTGATATTGAGTGGTTTTTGTATGCATGGAGTAGGAAAAAAAACCTATAATTGTTCTACATTTTTTTCAATACATTTTTTCTTGCTGAAAAAAACCAGCAACATCCTTCCGTACGATCATTTATCATAGTGTTCCGAAAACTGACGAATCATGCTGACAAACGAATTTTTCCATGCTAGGAAACTCATAAAATATGCAAATTGAAAGCAAGCGCTGAAAGTCTAACGAACGACTATTTCATTCTTTTTCGAGTGGTGACGGTAAACGGAAAGGCGCTGTGCAAAGAGACAAGGTATAAAAACTCCTTGAAATGTTGAAGGTACTTGAAATGCATTCACTAGCGCTCCTTGTATCATCATCACAGCAATAATTTGTCCTTAATTGCATGCCATTATCGTGGCTGGCGTCATTTTAACGGCAGCACAAAGGTAGGAATGATGATTATGACGGGAGTTATTATGATGATGATGATGATGGTGCTGATGATGATAGGGAAGAAATCCAACATTTTATTTGATTTTATGAATTAAATGCTGAAAATTTCACTTTAAGTTAGATTAAATATCGCTGAGGATTTATTGTAGTGGTTTTGTCGTAAAAAATATGGGAAATGCAGTAATGTTAATGGTATTTTTTTTATTTCATTGTTAGAATTCGAGTCTTTTTCTTAAGTTTCCACTAAAATTTCACATATCTAGCTGAAGGAAATGAAGCTTGAATATTCAAATAAGTGACAAATATCAATGAAAATTGTTTTTTTGAATTTTTGAAAAACTTGTAATGAGATTTAATGGAAAGTGTGGTTCGGCGCGTCGGATGGCATCCTCTTCAGGTGCTGTCATTTGCCATCCGACACGCCGAAACCACACTTTTCATTAAATTAACGATGAACCAGCATAACCTGGAAGCTGAGAACTCCCATTAATGTGCAATAATAGTGTTAGTAGGTTGCTAACCAAAAGCAAAAACTAGAAAACAATGTTGTTGACTAGACTAGGAGGTTCTAACCCATGACAAACTTGTAATGAGGTTCGTTTCAGTAAGAGTAGTATATCAACGACAGCGGCCTCGGTACGCACTGTACGAGTTCGTTTTGGGTGAACATTGTCCAGATATTCACATTGGAGGTTCTATACCTCTAAAAAACAACCTATCGAATAATTGCCATGTTTAAATATTTTGGATGTCGTCACTTATTTTTTAGTTACATGGGATCGAAAAACTAAGGAATATGACCCAATTATTAAATAGTTTTTTTTTAATCAAAAGTTTTAATTAAATATCATTAAGTATTTGTATTATTTATTTGATTTTCAAAATGGCTAGTCTTTTTTGAACAAAGAAAAATTTAATTGGCAAAACTAGTAACACAATGAAGCAGCTTTGAGATTCTTTCTTATTTGAAACTGAATACTGCCTTCGAAGTAGTATGTGCTGCTTTTTTATGACTTGCTTTTGAATTGAAAAAATGAGACAATAAGAGTTTTAGGAATCAATCAATCCATAAGCATTATAGCTCAATGCAGTCTTGATTTGAAGCAAAGGTTATGGCAACAAATAACAAATTTGATTTTAGAATATGATAATTTTAGACCAGAATTCAAGAGAATTTTCTTCGCCAAAGGTTAATTCTATGATGAGTGGGATGAAGAGTATGAGTTAAAAATTTAGATTTTCCAGAAGACTGTAAAAGATTAATTTGAAATTTTACGTTAGGGGCCATCCATATATTGCGTAAAACTCCAAAGAGGAAGGGGGGAGTTGGAAAATGTTTCTAAGTATTACACAGAGGGAGAGAGCGGGGGGGGGGGTTGTCCTTGCAAATTATTACGTAACAAAATTTAAAATTAGTTAAAATAGTTTTTTGCAGCACTAAATCATAAAGTCTAATTTAAAATATATTTGCCGCGCCACGAGGTGTCACCAGACGCTAGACGCGGTAATCAAAATTTAAATGGATTTTTAATAGTTTGTGATTAAAATATTTAAAAGTATGAGCAGGTGTAACGTAACAAAAGGAGAGGAGATTCATACACCTCTTACCACCCAATATTGTTGTTGTGACGTGAATATGATCGAAACCGAAAAAAGTGGCGCTTTGATAAAATGACCACCACTTTTTTCACTAAAGAAGTGGGCGAACTAAAAGACTTCTGTTATAGTGTGCGTTTCATAAGTAATGTAACCAACTTATTTCACATTTATTTATAGCACTTTTGTCTGGTTTCGTGCTCTAGCGTTCGATGAAGGTCAAATCAAATCAAATTTTTTGTAGAACTTGACAAATTGGCTTCAGAGATTTTCTGAATGATTCAGGAGGTCTACGGGGATGACTGCCTTTCCAAATCAGAAGTTTTCATGTGGCAGAAATCCTTTAAGGATAGCCGGGAAGAGGTGACCGACGAAACCCGGACTGGACGCGCATCAACGTTCTACGTCGATGACAGTGTGGAGGGTGTATATGATGACTTAAATTCTGACCGTCCTTTGAGCCTCAGTTTATTAGCAAATAGTGTAAACTTGTCCAAATCAACAGTTTACCGGAAGATGAGGAAGGTCTCTGCAAATATTGTTCCGAAAGTTTTGAACGACGATCAAAAAACACTCGAGTGCTCCTTTTTCAAGAAATGTTTCAGTTGTTTCATGACCCTAAATTTTTTGAGACAATGATAACTGATGACGAGAGCTACATTTTTGAGTACGTTACAAAATCCATGTGGCAGAGTTTGTAGTCCAAAAAAGCTCCCACGAACGAGTTTTAAAAAAACAATACTCATTATTTTTTTGGCATACGGGGTATTGTTCATCATGAACTCGTACCGCTCCGGAGAATTGTGAATATTGCTTTTTCTGTAGAAATCCTCAAATGGTTAAAAAAGAGGGTCACCTCCGTTTGGAGCACCATCAAGGGCACCTGAAGGCTTCTCTACAATAACACGCATAGTCACACCGCCTTCCTCGTCCGAGGCTATCTGACCCAGCTCGATGCGACCATGAACCACCAGCCTCTTTACAGCCTAGACGCAGCACCCTCAGACTGTTTTCTATTTCTCTAGCTCAAACGAGCCCCGGAAGGTCGATATTCGGAGTCTTTAGACAACATTAGAGCCGATTTAACGCGTGCTCTGGAGAACATTCTGGAGCAGGCTTTCCAAGAAGTGTAGAAATCTCGTCTCCTGAACTGCATAGAAGCAGAAGGATATTAATTCGAAGAATTTTAATCATTTGTTCCGCACAATTCAATATATCTTTCTTTCTGGACTTAGTCGCATTACTTAACGCACCCTGTACATGCATAGATGTTACAATTCATGAATCTGCTTTTATTTTTCGTTATATAATAAGATTTACTTCCTTTTCAGTCGTCTTTTCATTTCATGACTGGGGAAAAACCTACTACCTAGCAGACGGTGTAGAAACTTAAGTAACTGTGAATTGTTTTTAACGGTTGCCTTACCTCTTTACATCAAAGATATCATCTGTTAGATCTGCAGATATAATTACTTGCACGAAACTATAAACAGCAATGATTTTAAAAAAAGTTTAAACTTCCGATCACACAAAAATTAAGTGGGTAAGTCCTTTTTCATCTGAAACACGCAGACTTTCTTACTGGAGTGAAAATGCTCTAAAGAAGTTTTGGTTTAGCACGCTAATGAGCCCGATCCTTTCGTACTTTTCTAATAACAATAACTGATTTTTCAAATAACAGTCAAACTGAAGACTGCATTTATTTTATCCTTATTTATGATATATAAATTGAAATTAGTGTTCTGGAGTGATCAATATATTTCCAAATACATACATGAGCAGCTTGCTTCAGGTTCCAAAAGAATAAAAAGTCATGAATCAATTCATCGTTCTTGGGAAGCGAATTTCAAATCTATCTTTTCCGTTGAGTGAGGTTTGTTTATTTAAACCGTTAGATTTTAGTAATGGATACCAAATTGTACTCAGGAAAATGCAATACAAATAAACGTTTACGTTAATATAAAACATTACCCCTAGTCCTTTTGATTAAAAAAATCCGCAGGCAAAGTTAAAATGTAACCACCGCTTCTACTGGGACGTCGGAACGATGGTCACTAGTCACAGTTGATGATATCGGGAATCACTGTCGACTGCAGAAAAGTTGATCATAGGAAGTCCGCATGCAGACGACGAATAGAGGACCTAATCGAGGGTTTTTTAGGCGATAGGCCTTTCAAGGGTGGGCCTAGGAAGTACATCTCATAACTCTAACGACATTGACTGTAGACGTTGTCTTCGTCTAAGAAAAATGTGTGACCAGCTTCCAAAACATTTCTTCAGAGGGGCTTTCAAAAAGATTTCGCCTTGGGCCTTAAAACCCCTAGATCTTGAGCTGCATGAGGAGGATTAGCATAGCAGGACGTTCTTTGAGAATTTCTACCATAGAAATCAGTAAACTATTTAGCTACACAAGCATATATGCGCTGAAACGACTGAGGATATTTTAAGCTCGTGATACTAAGGTACGATTAATTGCGGAGAATTGTACAAGTATTGTATTTTTTTATATGTTTAATGACATACATACTTTATAAAAATTCATTTTTTTTGTAAAGTGTACATTACGCTCGTCCATGATTATTATACTGATTTGACTCAGGGACTTATTATCGCTGATTTAACTAATAGTCAGGCACTAAATCTCATTTCCGAAAACTACTTGTTACCAAGCAGCCTCGAACTTGGTACTAGGCGCATAGGAAGCTAGCGTTTTAACCATTTAGCTCACATTTAGTAAATCCTATTCAAATTGTATGGCATTTCGCTAATGGTAATTCTTTTATAATTCAACATAAAAAATCTCTCGTAATCTCCGTTCATTGATACTCTAAATGGGATGGGCATTCATATTGAAGATGAAATAAATTAAGTCATAAATATAATAATAGTTAAACAGAAACATTAGACAATAATTATAATTCTTCCTGCAAATTTTTCAATTCTCAACGAAATTACTTGGCAAAAACGTTTAGAAGTTTTATATGTTTTACAACCTCATTGGGTTTGGCGATTGTAGATAATTTCCTTAAAAATACTCGAATAACAAGGTATTACAGAAGTATGAATCATGAAAAATTAGAAAATAATGATAAGAAGTAGCTTTGCTTATATTGGCTGTTAGAACAAAACTACAAAGTGATTTAAGGGAGAAATATTTCATTAAAGATATTGTTGATAATTCATTCGGAAATATTCTCAAGTAAAATTTTTGGTAAATTTTAAATCCACTAAATATCTTCATCAATATCAAGCAGTAATCTTCCATTTCGTCA
Organism: Oxycera nigricornis; assembly: GCA_963942545.1. Classification (NCBI taxonomy): domain Eukaryota; kingdom Metazoa; phylum Arthropoda; class Insecta; order Diptera; family Stratiomyidae; genus Oxycera; species Oxycera nigricornis. The sequence goes on from OZ012661.1 coordinate 19,553,614, forward strand.
CAAGTCTCACTTTTGTACTTGATTTAGAAATTCGCTTTAGTTTGTTTTAACCTTTCATTGGTTACAAATTTATTTACTTAATCGACATTTTTGCCTTTCTGTTCTCTCGCTATCTATGTAAGCCTATTGTTCTAAAAAATTTCATTATAATCATTTATATCTACGATTATGTACATTAAAATTCCAAAAATTCAAATTTCGATTACAGTTTTTTTTAGCAAAGTAAACAGGCAAGGATAAATCTTATTTGAATAATCTCATTTTCATGCATTTAATTATTTTCTGTTCATTTTATTTAGTGAATAAAAGAAATTCGGAATAATTCAAAGGATTGGAGATATTTTTAAAAATATAAATCAACCGCTAGGTAACCGAAAATCGGACCGAATCTGATCCGGACCTAATTATTTCAACAAAACTAAAATATGATCACAAAATAAAAAGTGGTTTGCGCAAACAAGTCAATGTGGCAATGTGGACTTGGATGGCATTGCAGCTTAGTCTGGACACATTAATCTTCTTATCGATAATATGATTGCTGACAAAATTCTTTCAAAATCAACTCAGCTTAAACATCCTCAAAATATAAAAGGGCTTAAAATTGACCGCGTCTTAGAAACTGCACCTACCCTCCGCGCGATCAGGAAATGAGTTTGAATTCTTTAGCCAGTGTCACGCGTAGCTTTGAGCAGTCTGCGGTAATTGCCGGTTGATTCCTAGCTGATGCTGACCAGGCATATCTCCTGTCGTACCCTTTTCCACCCAATGCCTCAGGCGTCCTCGTAACTCCTCTAGACTCTTCGATTTCGCCTTGTTGATTCGCTTATATTTGACATCTTTGGGTTTCGTGACTGAACGGTGATTGGACATGACCCGGTTGAAATTCGTAACATGCGATTGTTTCATTCCAGGCGGTTCCGAGTGTCCTTTGGTATGATCTGTATGATCTGTCGTTTGCCCGTCCAAGGAATGATCCAAAACAGCCTTTGACGAGTGCTTCTTGAATTTGTCACGTTTCTCCGTCACATCCGTTTGTTGCGGTTCCGGATCTTCTTCGACGCTATAGACCGTCTCAAGGATATCAGGCCGTCGAAGGAAACAATTGGTGCGTCTAGCTCCCGAGTATTTATTCATATTTGTTTCGATAGCATCGGATATGGACCGGACTATCGTCACATCACTTCCACCACTTTTCCTTCGCATGATGAACGAAGAGTTGCAGTCGGAGTCGATATCCTCTAGCACCACGGCCGAATCGGAATCGTTAAGGGAATCAAAATCAGTGTAACTAGGATCCAGATTGTCCAGACCGTGATCCACCAGTCGACTGGACAGGGCGTCTATGATCTTTTGTTGTCGCATAATGGTCAACTCGCGCTGGCAGATAATACCAGCCACTTGCTTCTGCTTGCGCTTCAGACGTGATTCCAGGAGCAGCAGTTGACTCGTCAGGGTGTTCATCTGGTCGGTTTTTTCTTTTTGGTAGCGATAGTGTTGTTGCATCTGAAATCATATATTCAAATTGCAGCGGGGCCTAATTAAACTAAATTATAATATATCACCTGTAATGCATATGCTTTCTTCCATTTCATCAGCTCCTCAGCTTGTGATCGACATTTCGATCTCAGCTCGTCAATAATCAATTGTGCTGTTTCCATGTCCTTCGGTACTTGCTCCATGATTGATACATGCATGATGGTGTTGTTATTGGTGCAAATTTTCCCTTGAACACTACAGGACATCACAATCAGGATTGTGAGGCCACACTACAATCAAAATATATGGAAGTAGTATACTCGGCAACAGCGATGAGTTTTTCTCCGCTAACAATTCTAAATATTCAGTCTTTTAGGTTTGTTGTTTCTAGTTGACATGATCAGTTCATTTTCTTCAGGATGTCTTTTTTTGGATAAACTGCAAAAAAAGATATGACATAAACCCTAATAAATAGCTTTTAATAGCGAATTGTATAATATTTGACATTTGTTTGAATTTATTGATAATTTCACGATTTTTGAAAGTTTATTCAAAGAAAGCTTATTTTTTAATTGTAGATACATATTGGAAAAAGGTTTGTAAACTTTTCAATTTAGTCGTACTTTTTGTTTTCTTTCTGTAATGCAATTTTTCCGACGTTTGGAGATAGAAATCTTCAAATCTTTCCGGCGTGCCGAAAAGCAGAAGCCAATCGGTATCTTTTGGAGATTTCCACCTTTCAACGTGGACAAAAAATATTAGGAAGAAATTTTCATTAATTTGTGCTGCTCAATATTTTTATAGAAGGAATTTTCTAATCCACGTCAAACTTTAGCTTGATTAAGTCTTAGTAAATATGTTACGAATATCTAATACGACAACCTCTTCCAGCACATTAAAATGAATCGTCTGGCTCCATTTATATTTGACCTGGTTAAATGCTAGATTACATGCCTAAGAGTAGAAAATATTGACAATCGGTTAAACTTTTTTTTCGAATAGGTTATAGTCTTAAAGCATGTCTAGGGGATTTTTTTTCAACGTTGGGAGGTGGAAATCTTCAAAAGATACCGATCAGCTCCTGCCTCTCAGCATGCCGGATTTCTACCGACTAGAACCACCTCCGTCTCCTTCAAACACTCTCTCTATCAAAGTTTAGTAAGTCTCCGTATTTAAAATTTCAGGACATAATACTTCACAGATGATGAGAAATCGGTATAACGGATAGTACCAAATTTATAAATTTTAGTATCCTTTTAGTTAGATTGATAGTTCAGACTATATGTTTATAAATTATTTCATGTTGATTACATGTTTGGCTTTGACTTTAGTGAAGCTGATTGTATTTGTAACTTACTTCGAATGTTGGTCTTGAAGAAGGTATTTTTTTAGTGTCGTTTTAAAGGAGGTTGGGTTTGCTATGTTTTTAATTTTGTCCGATAGTGTATTGTAAAAGTTAGCTGCTTTGTTGAAGGGGTCTTCTTTTAGCCGATCAGTTCTGGCAAATGCTATAACTATATTCTTCATGTTTCTCATTCTGTAAGTGTGTTTTCCCTCAATTCTATCTAATTTTACAGCGGTGTACTAATTACGGTGTAAATTCTTAAGTATGAATTTAGCTCTTTCCATGGAAATCATGCCTTGCAAATTCAATTCTTGGACTGTTTTGTAAACTTCGCTCGTTGGAGTTGGCATAGGGAGATTATAAATGGTTTTTTACGCCTTTGTTACTAATCTGGAGATGATCAAGAGGTTACCTTTACAAGTTTGACTCCAATTCAAGATGCCGTAAGAAATTGTGGAAAGGAGATGCGCACACTTAATTTGAATTTTTTTTCATTAGCAAGAAATACTTCTACTCCTTTCCAACGACGTAGAAACCAATGAAGAAAACCAGTTTTTTCTTTAGATCATTTATGTGTGGAGTCCATGTTAGTTTCTCGTCTATTAGAAGTCCTAAATATTTTATTTGTTCTACTCTCTGGAAGGTTGTGTCATTGATTTTTACGTGTGGTTGTATGGCAGTCTTGTTCTTTTGTTTGAAAATTATATATTTTGTTTTCCCCGCGATTATTGCCAATCTACTTTGTAGAAGCCATAACCAATACTTGTCCAGGTCAGTATTTACTTTTTTTTTCAATTTCGAGATTAGTTTTACCTGAGTAGACGAGCACAGTATCATCTGCGTACATAAACACTTGCGCAGCAAGGTTTTTTTTATGGAGTTGATATACAGTAGAAATAGCGTTGGTCCTAGGATCGAGCCCTGCGGAACACCTATGCTAATTTCAGCAGTTTTACTTATGACACCTGCAATCAGTGTGTTTTGAAATCTATCCGTCAAGTAACTGCGTATTATTTTTTTTGCTTTACCAACAATTTCATATTCACCAATCTTGGTGATAAGAGTTTCATGTGTAACTGTGTCGAAGGCTTTCCTTAGGTCCACGAAAACTGCTGCAACGTAGTGGTCCTTATCCAAGTACTCATTTACAAATTTAATTACATCAGGAATGGCATCTGTTGTGCCTTTGCCCGCCAGGAATCCGTACTGGTTTCTATCCAAGATTTCGTTTTGCAATAAGAATTGTTTGATTCGAGAATCTACGAATTTTTCCAAGGATTTTACTTAAGGAATTCAAGAGTGAGATTGGTCTGTAATTGTTTGGGTCAGTATCATCACACCCTTGAAAAATCGGTAAACTGCAGAGATTTTTAAGTGTCCCGAGAATACATTTATTTATTAGTTTCACGAGAGTATCAGCAATATTTTCTTTGATTAATTTGAGGTCATCAACGAAGATACCATCAAGACCTGGTGCAGTATGATTTCGTAGAAACAATAGTTTCGATTATTTCTTTTTTATTGGGTTTTCTTAAATGAAAAAAAGAGATTGGGGTAATTTCGTTACTATTTAATGACCTATTTTTGAGAAATGGTGATTAAGGCAGTTGCCGATTTCCACCTTCCAACGTCGAAAAAAAGCATGTTCGCACATACATGCACAATCTGTCCGCACATGCATGCACAATTTGTCTGCACATGCATGCACAACTTCCCTATAGACTCCACAGGCCAAAGTTATGCTTAAATAGCCGCAGTCTATGCTTGGATTGTGTCGACTGCCCCCTTACTTTTGCTGCTTTTACTCTAGCATTGAATAGGAAATCGCGTGACAATATATGTTTGGCGTAAAGCATTGCTACTATAAAGGAACCAGTTCTCTCACGTAAATCTTTTGAATGACTTGAAGATTTATCCCAAGAATTGGTATAGCTATCTACGAATAGATGAAGAAATTTTATAGAACTTGCTTTCACTCGTAATACCATTTCTAGAATAGCAAAATATGGTCATGAGAAGTATTATTGCATCGCTTGAAGCTATCAGTACAATAGTAGGGTTTCATCGGGAAAACATATTTTAAAACAAATAAATTTTCGCCTAATATCAAAATGTATAATTCTCCACACATAAATAAATTCACCACTTCACCCCAAAAAACAGGAGTTCCACTACTACAACTATTTTTAAAATATTCATGACGTAATGAGGATTCGAACCGCTGAATATCAGAATAGAAGTCTACTACTCTACACTCTTGGCCATGAGAGGTTAAACGGGCATAGGCATGATTCCATCGATTCATTTCATTGAAAAATGAATGTGGTATGAGTTTTAAGAGGATTTTATATTTTCACAATAAAAAAATTAATTCGATGGATTGGTTTGCTCAAGAATGCAGATGAGAATTCGATGAATCTTCGAAGGGAACAATATTGGTTCGACTAGCTCCCGAGTATTTATTCATATTTGTTTCGATAGTATCGGATATATACCGAAATATCGTCACATCACTTCTATCACTTTTCTTGAAGCTGCTTGCACAAGCACCATGCTCACGCAAAATTTTTATAGCGACGAAGCAAGCACGCTTGTACAAAATGATTTTGCATACTTTCTTATAAATCATGCAGTTACATGTGCAGCGCCCTTTATATATGAGATCAAAGAGATGGCGACAAACAATGGTTAAGGAAATTTGATGATGAACCGTAAAGACAAAGAAACTTTGTTATCGATTAAAAAATTTTACTGGCTGGTTTTTATCGTAATGTGCCATCCCCACACTCATACTCAGTGGTTGGTCCAGTGCAGGCGGTTATGGTGGTATCATGAGTGCCGGAACCCAGAAGAACAACTTCTTGCTGCATCGGTCAGAATAATAAGGTGGACCTTAGTGTGGTGGCTATTGTTTGATTCCTTGCTTTTCAAGTATCCTCTAAATATTAAAGATTCTCAAGTGCAGGTACAAATTGATGGAGTGTCATGAACAAGAGTCAGAGAGAGTTTTAGATGGATCTCACCGACAAGCAAGTTCCAAAGAAGGATACAGACTTTGGACAAAAGTCATATCATGTGTAGAATGAAGCTTCCTTCGTACAGTCTGTTACGTAAGAGCGTGGTCACTGCTACATGTAAAAAAAAAATCTTTTTCTATGACATAGAGGGCACCTCAGTCCTCCATGTTTTATGGAAGAAATCAGCTGTCAGTCGAATTCAGTCGTTCTTCGAATGGTTTTTCGAAATGAGTGCCGCTTACGCCTCGCGACTCGAAGCAATTTATTATGTTCGCACGAAAAAGGACCTAAATTAACGCATGCAGCTGCTGCGAAATACAAGGGGAAGTTGAAGCATTTTGAAAGCAAGTGGGTGAATCGCTATAAAAAGGTCGGTAATGTCGATGATTTTCCTAATCGCGGGAGTGCAAGCACAGTGACAAAAAAGACAAAAAAAAAGATTTTCGCAGTATTTTCAAAGGATTGAACTTTGACTCTACGTGAAGGTGCTGTAAAATTGAAGGTGTCGACATATCATACGGAAAGATTCGTTGACACTTGCTTGCAAATAAAGTGAAATATCGGAGTACTTTGGAAAAGCCAATGTTAAGTGAAAAACACGTCGAAAAACATGTGGCATGGGCGAAGGAAAACTTGGACCGCGATTGGAGCAACGTGATCTTTTCTGATGAATCTTCCTTTTGGGCATTTCCGAGCATCAAACACGCCTGGACAACGTTCACTAGTAGACTGTTCCAACAGACTGTAAAACACTCCGTCAAGGTCCATGTTTGGGTGTGCTTCTCAAAAAAGGGTTTCGAAACTTTGTTCTTATTGGCAGAAAATTTGAATGCCCAAAAAATTAAATAAATGTTTTGTTACATACCATCTGCCAAGCAATGGTTCATCAGAAAAAATGAGAGCTGTATCCTTCAAGAGGACAACGGCCCAAAACATCGGAGTCGAGCGTGTAGCGAGTGGAAAGGGCAAAATGGGGTTGTCACTTTAGATTGGTCTATTGGTGCAAATCTAATAAAAAATGTGTGGGCTCTAATGAAAATCCAACTTCGCAAACGCAAGCCATGTAATTTAGATCAACTTTCTCGACAAATTCGGAAAATTTGGACCAAAAGCATATGCCGAAAACCTGGTGAAAAGCCTGCCCCGACGGTGTCAGGCCATAATTGATGCTGGAGGAGATTGGACTTGCTAATAAGGTATTTGCATTGAGTATTGACGACCAATTAAACAATAAATGTGTGAATTTTTAAAAAATCTATTGTTATAATTTAACAGTGACCACGCTCTTATGTAACAGACTGTATGTGTGGTGATTTGGTAGCTGAAAATAATTTGCTAGTGTCCTAAAGAGACCAGAATATTAAGCTAAGTGAAATGTGTGGACGTAGCGTTTACATTTCTATGCCAACGAATGATAGCATGAGAAAAGTATGCTCTTTATTTTTCCTGTTATTATATTCCGAAAATTATTTGCAAACATTCAATGTCATGAAATTTACAAGCTATTAAAATCAAAAATTTAGCCATTTGAATAATTGTTTGATAAATATCATGCCTCTAAAACACACCCTATACATGTCCTGAGGGATCATGAAATATGAGAGATGCTGTGAGTAAAAATTTTGAAACAAGTTAAATCAATGTGGAGCTTATGGCGGCAGATCAGGAAATGTTAATGAGGATATAATTGGTAAGAAACTCTAACGTATTTGAAAAAGTTACCTTGGAATGTAACAATGAAGATGTTTGCTGGATATAAAGCATAAATTCAAACATAAATATCAAACCGCTAAAGAAAGCCAGGTTTTAATTTTATAAGAATTAGAATTTTCAACTGATAGCACAATCATATATTTTATTTATTAATAATAAAACACATTTAAAGTGTTATATTGTGTGAACAACTCTTTAAAGTGAGAGCCTTCGTGGTTGAATTTACAATTTAAATTAAGTTAATTCAATTAAATTTACAATTTAAATTCAAGCAGCAAAATCTAAAAATTATTTCCCCGGTACAGGCCTTGGAATACACCTTCATTCGTAGTTCTGTACTTAATTAATGAAATAATCAACTTTATTTAATACTTCAAAAAAGGTTTGGATATTAACTCCATTCCAGCATTATTAAAAATTACCTAACACATTTCAAAGCCTTTCGCTTTAATTTCTCAAGTTATGACATAAAATTCTAATTTTTTCACAATTGCTCATGAGTAAGTTGAACAGTTGCGAAACAAATTTTCTAGGTTAGCAGAAAAACAATCAATAATTTCTTATAACAATGATACTTACGGAGAAAAAATAATGAACGAATATTGAAATTCATGATTGGTTTTTTTCTTCTTTCTCCTGATTATCTAACATTGTCCACGTTCACATCATGTCAACTGCTAATGTGGGTTCTCAAGGCAAATTAAACATAATTTTTGCACTCATTTCAACACGACATTTCAACGGAATTTCGCTGGACCATAAGTGTAAGTTTTTATGACCCAGATACTTAATTCAACAAGTGTTTTTTAACATATTCACGTGGCAACTTACTATCATTTCGGAAAGTACTTGTATGTTATCCAAGCACTTGATGGAATGTTTTTCTTTGAAAACAATGGTTTCAAATTTGTCGTGGTTTACTCATGTTTCCGTTTCTAGGATTTTTTTTTGGTGTACTTAGCATTTGAAAAGCGATTCTCAATGTCTCTTGTAAGTTGAGTTTGTGATTGACTAAAAGCGACGTTTGTTTCAATGAAAATTAGAATTTGGTAAATAAGACACTCGTAAATGGAAGAAATAAGGCGTTGTTCACAATCTATCCATATTATATTTTGTAATGTTTCTGGATCGCCATGTGATGGTCCTTTGATGTGAAGTTCTTTTCCATCGTGACTACGGATTTCCATAGTGGAGAAACCCGGAAAATAAAAAAAAGGGGAAATTATAAGTGAGGAAAGGCCGACACAATTTTAATGCCACTGGCCAAGGTAAAATTTATATGCCGATTGTAAGCATTACCTGCAGTGCCAAATGACAGGCACAATTCAGAAAAAATTCTAAAGAGGATGTGCCGAGTAGGAAAGGCACAAGTATTACTAGGTCGCTAGTTCTCCAAAGACTATATTTTCTTCAATGCTTACTTCCTATTTATACAAATTCTTAACACTAAATTAAACACTTATGGCCTAATAAAGTATCCTAAATTATGTATTTCAATAACTTATCACTACTCGTTCTACATGGCACTCACAACCAAAAAGCGATGTCCATGCACGCAAGGATCTCGAGGTGATAAGCGCTATCGGTACATTCATGAAGCGATGTATTTATTGGTGATAAATACACCACTTTAATGTTTAAAAGATGTTCTTACAGGACACCAAAATTTCAACAAAAAAGTTACTAAAACATTAACATTGCGGATTTTGCCATGAAATTGTTTAAAATGCTTTCGGGTAGCGCTTAATAAATTTCATTACGAACAAAAGGTAATAAATTCATTCGACAAAACTTTCAAATAACTTGTAACTATTATTATTCACCTTAGAAATTGAATTGCGTAAAAATGTCCGAAAGTTTCTACATTCGCCCCAAAAATATGTATTATTTGATTTATTATTATTTTATTTATGTTAAAACAACTCCTAGGAATATACCGAAATTGGATAGATTTTAGCCCAAGTTTAAACGACAATTTTCTCTCCCGGAAAGCATTAAACAGCATTTGATGTATAAGTGTATGAAAATAATCTTATTGTAAAATATTTAAATTCCAATTCTTGAACTTTAAAAGTAAAATATAACCAATGAAAATCTTTTGAATTTCATCATACTCAACAAATTTAGAATAATTTCGAAACTTTTTGATCGTAAGTCAAATAATTCAAACATTATTTCTACATATAATAAAATATTCAGTGATCTATCGTTAATAAAAAATTTCCACAAGATATTGACAAAAAATTAATTAATTAGATCAAGAAGCTAAATAGAAAAATATTCAACGTCACAATAAACATACAGTATTATAGTATATAGTTCCTTTTTACCAATATGCTGATTAGTAGGAATTATTTTGGTGAATAATTGTTAATGTAAATATAAATGTTTTTGTAAGAAGAATTGGCAAGGAAATGTCACAGTTTGGTTGAAATACATTTAAAGTACATTTAAAAGGTTAACATAATATTTACAAAGAAGGTCACGGCCAGGTCACTAAACAAGTTTACAGAATAACATTTCCAAGCACAAAGGAGGAAAATGATCAAATTTTGTAAAGCTATCCATGGGCTTGAAGTTTGATGTCATACCTCAAGGAAGAAAAAAACAAGCGCTTGCAATCTAAAATGAGTTGAGTAGTTTTTGACATAGAATAATATTTTTATTTGATAGGTAGCTAATTTCTTACCATGCTTAAAAGCCGTTTCTATAATGGGACGTTTATTAAACAATTCTTTTTTATTCTCTCGATAAAAAGCAACCACCGATTCCACCCCTCGTAAATACTTGGATTTTATACTCTTCTCAATAACCAATAATTTTTCATTTCAAATTCACTCATATAATCACCAATTAAACAGGTAATATGTACTTTTCTTGTCATGCTCTCCAAAATAACCCTCGTCATTTCCGTTCCATATTGAATAACAAGTTTAAAAACAATTTTTAAGCTATGGTCTTCCGTGTTGCATTTCGCTTACTCATCGCAATCTGAAGCATTTTTTTCCTTACTACTTTTTACGAGGCTGTGCATTGCCTTAGATTTATGCGGCCAGCCCATCTTATCTTGGAGATCATCGTGTCCGAGGGATCCTGCATATATAAGTGATTTTTCAACAAACTGAATCGTTCCTAAAAGCACTTTCTATTAAAGCGTAAATGCACCGTTTGATACTTTGCTGTTTAAAAACACTATAGAGAACATACGTCTCCATATTTCAAAATTGTCAACCATCCCCGAATCGAAATTTTGAAATCCTGCAGCAGGTTTGTATAATGTATGTTATGTACGTTCATACTACGCCTGAACCTTGTATTCATTGTGGACAAACGCGATCAACGGTGCTCGCAGCAAACCTGTACGCTTCCATTGCTCGTTGGAATAAGATCTGCAGCAATTGAAACGTTTGATTCCCAATTTCAGTATATGAGCCAGAAGTTCAATCCCCGATTACGACGTCTTCTCTCGACAAATGAATTACGGCCGGAGTAAAAACGCCTTCTTAATGCACATCTATCTTAATGTTTCTTCTTTCTCTCGTGTCGTGTAACATTGATCTGATTCAATAAATGCTTTAATTTTGTTATCAACCTCTATACCTGCGTGATCGAGATATGTCATGGAGATTAGAATCACACACACTGAATATTATAAACCATCGATGCCACTGATATTTTTATGGAACATCGTCACAACGAGTTCTTCCTTTTAAGGAAATAAAAAAAATGCAACAGTGCTAAAATGCACGGCTGGTTCATTGTCAGATAATCTCGAAAATACAACGAAATCCTGCTCATTTTTTTTTAGAATGGAGCTAGAATTGTCAACTATCGAAAGACATAGCATTAGCATAGACTCGTAAGCAAACTAACTCTACTAATTGCAAATATGTATCATAACTTTTTCGAGTACATCTTATGCAAAAAAACAAAGATTAAAGTAGAAATCCATTTGTCTTGAATACATTAAACAATCATGTAACTGCCCATTGATTGCAATTGTAACTCTAAACCACAGATCCCAATTTTCAATTACAAAACTAATTTTCGCCTACAATGGAACGGACGTAAGGAAATATGATAGCTAAATAACTTTCGTCTAAATGTCATTTTCGTGCATGAGCCAACCTACCTGGCCTGCTTCCAACTGACTCCTTACCAAATCGCGAATAGGCGAACAAGTTGCACACCAGTTCTCATATCATTCGGACCACGTACAACAAGACTTTGGCAACTTTGTTGCAATTTCGCAAAATTTACAATAGTTCTGCGTGGAATGGTTACACCTCCAGTCAAGATCATGTAGAGAGCATTAAGCCTTTGAATTAACACGTTAACGCTCCATTAATGGTTGTTGCGCTGTGGTACCGGGATGATTTTATGGTTCCCTTTGTCATGGTACGAGCACTATAGCAGATTGTATCTTACAGTTTTAGTAGGGGTGGTGAAGCACGAGTAATATTGTATGTTGCAGATTTCGAGACCAGCAAACTGTAATATGTACAAGCAGAAAATTCATCTCTGGGAAGGAAAAAGCTGACTACGATAGTTATTTTCATAACAAACGTCGTAAAAGGGGCACATCTAATCGACCAAACTAAAAATTAGTCACTAATAGACGTTTCTATTTATAACAATGATAGCAAGACCATATGTCCTTGGAAATATATGCTCAACATTGTACTAATGAGTTTGCAATCAACGCCAATTTCGAGAGATGATAAGACAATAAACAAGCTTCCATACAAATGACTTGTAATTTGATTTAGGATTAAACATGCATTCTAAGCTTCCATTCTGAAATTCCATTTTTGAACCAAATATACAACTTTGAATTTTGAATATTGAAGAAATAACATCAATACCATTCACTGAATGAGAAAATACAAATGTTTGCTCGATAGAAGTATCAGAAAGCACAAAAAATATGCTAGAAAAATGAAAAATCACTTCGAACAACAACAAACCATTGGATTCATGTTGATAATGTCCTTTGGACGTCAGCTGCTTGTTATACGTTTCTTGAATACTAATAAGATTCAATACGGAACATTTACGAAGAATCTTGAGCTCAATTTGCTTTGCTGACGTCAAGAAACTACAAGGTGTCCTAGAAATATGAGTTTCTCCCAATTTATTTCAATTTTCCCCATCTCGATAATACGAAGGAATATGGTGTGGACTCACAGAGACGCTACATACATATGTGTCCTATCTTTATTTTGAGATTGGCAAGGATACGATACGAATGCTGCTCACGTTTTATTGGAAATGAGAAACGAAAAAAAAGACTGGCATGTGAAACGGAATGAATTTAGTGCTCCCATAAGGGTACTCCTGCACAATAGTAACGAGGACATCATCAAGAGTTGTGTCTGGCGTCTCATTTAGCTCGAGTTGATCCTGGGAATTAGTTTGAACAGTGAATTGGGCGCAGTATAATCCAATGCAAACATGTCTACTATATCCAATGAGGGTGGCATTGAACCGAATGCTAGTTTAATTATCTAGTGGTGTCCAAGCCCGCTTTGTAAACATTGAAGCCCATGAAATAGACCATGACGAATAGTTTCAGTTCGATTGATTTCGCTGGAATTGAACGATCAAATAGTGGAAGTAATTGAAGATGCAATTTGCTTAATGGATATTTAGAGGACATTCTGTAGTTTATTATAATTGTTTTGTTTGAATCGCAAAGAACAATTTTTGTCATTTGAGCGAGGAAAAAATTGCTCTGCTATTCATTAAAAAAAATTCAAATAAAACTTTTACAGAGCAAATTTTTATAAAAAACTTCATAAAACATTATTTAGAAATGTTCTTAAATAAATTTTAACGACGGAGATTTTCTGTACTAAAGTTATAAATACATAGTTTGTACAGAAACCAATATCGCTTACATAGTTTGTTAGTTTCACGTAAATTGGTACGAAAATTCTGGTTAATGAATTTTCCTTGAAAATTCTACATTCGTAAATCACGTCTACAGTTACTTCTTTCCTATGGAGAAAAAGGAATACAAATTCATTTACATGGAAATCAAGAACAAAAACTGTATCTGTTGGGAATAGAATTCATGTTGTGTGTTGAATGAAGCGGAAGACATCAAACAATTTTAAAATTGAGATACCTTCTCCACGTGAAATAAGTTGGCAGAAAATTGAAAAATATACCATCAATATTGATTTTCATTTATATGTCGCTTCCATATTATTTTCTTGAAAACAGTGTTGACAGAAATGTTGATCCCTTCTAGCACAAGCCGAGCGCCCACGTTGGGAAATGTATCGTAAACCGGCGAGCAAGTGGCTATAAACAGTAAATAATATCATTTAACGATAATAAGAAATTTTAAAGCCAGTTTTAAGTTGATTTAATTTTCCCCATTTTATATCAATTTTATTCTTTTCCAAGGTGACAAGAAAGTCGCCAAGAAATACAGCCGAGAGTCCAATATCTTTAGAACAGTGCTCTGGTGTTTGTCTTTTGAGGTTAAAGATAACCTTTCTGTTAACACAACAACTGGAAAAACATTGCACAAAGTATCCAAAAAAATTAGCATAAGTGCATTTGAAAAGCAAAATGACGATTTTGGGATATAGCTATTAACTTTTGAACAGAAAAAACTATAGGTAAAGTCAATTTGAGAAATGTTGCTTTTCTATTGGTTCCCTTAAGATACCGATAGAGGATAATTGCTGGAAACGCAATTCGGGCAAAGTTTTTCATGGAAAATCAAACTAATTTTTTAAAGAAGTCTAAGCATCCACAATTTTTTTATTCTTCGCTTAACTTTCAGCCGTGTTTTTTGTGTCTCTCGCAAACACATTTCCCTATGAAATATATCCACGTAATGAATCACTGATTCATTCTGCCCATCGGCAAATTTATTAATCAAGTCAACAAATTAACTCTTTTTCTAAACAATCAACGACATCAGAAATGAGAATTCTATCATAATTTTTTTAGTTAGAAATTGTGTGAAATATTTTCAAAACTTTGATTTAAATTTTATTTTAAACGAACGAAAATTTTTAATTCAGTATCGACATTTGTGAATATCCTTATCAATTAACTAGTCTTAATTCTGAGCTTTAATATTCAAAGAGGGTAAAACACTGATATAGGTGGCCACTCAGATACCCGGGTTATTAAACGAGCGTATAGTCTTATTAAGTATTCAAATTTTTCCTTCATTTTATTTAAGATTGAAATAAAATGTGTAAGTCGATGATCAGTTGACCAAATAGCGAGGTCAAGTCGAAATTTAACAAGGAGGAGCCATGACCTCGTTCTCTCAGTTCTGGATGAAATTTGGCACGTAAGTACAAGACGTTAAGGATAGTCTTTCTTTTAAATATTAGACCGCAACATCCTCCCCCTCCGTTTTGCAAAAAAAAACTTTAAAGTATTTAGCGTCGCTTATGTATTAGTAAGTTTTTACGCCGGACAGAAGCGGAGCAGTGTCGCAAGCAGCACGCTTGACTCACGATAACCCATGAGGTCGTGTGTTCGATTCCCGATCGGTGTTGTTTTTTTTGAAAATAATTGTGAATGTACTTAGTTTAAAAGTAAATCAACAGTTTGCAACTACAAATACAATTCTTTTTAAAAATCAGCTTATTGTTCGTTCATTTAGATAAATAAATTCTAGGTTGGATAATTTTATAAGATATACAAATACATATAATAATAAGATAATTGTAATCGAATCATAGTTGATGGCAGAGTCACCCATTGTTTCTAGAATCAATCCTGCGTTTTCATCGTGTGTGTGTGGGGGGGGGGGATGTTGCGGTCTAATATTTAAAGGATTGAATATCCTTAACGTCTTCTACTTATGTGCCAAAATTTCAACCAGATTTGCGAGGACGAAGCCGTGTCTCTTCCTTGTAAGACCTTTCAACGGGAAGAAATGAAAAAATCAGTCGAAAAATGTGAATGTGATTACTCTTTTATTCGGTTGTTGATATAAGAGTTAATGGCGTGGATATGAAAATCATTACCTATCAATTTAAGATTTATTTTAATTTATGGTTTTGCGTTATTTAACATAAAATGATTGCTTTTTTTAACAATATTGTAGAGGCATGAGGAAAAAACTCTGACAGAATTGATAGTGGCAGCCATACGCGGCTGTGATGTTAGAAAAAAAATATTTAATGTGGTTCAGGAATTGTTGGGTTTCGAAAATTTTACCTTAGTTTAAATTTAAATTCTGCATTATTGCTGCATTATTTTCATGCATCCACTATTTATTCTTTCGTTTATTCGAATTTTTTTGTAATGTGTGCTTCGATTTCAGGCCTTTAAGCCATTTCTTTCTTTGACTTTAGTCATTTGAATAGTACATTAAAAACCAGGAACAAAAGGGACATTTAATGTGACCTCCCGAAAAGCGGGACATCCTGCGAATATCGGGACATTTAGAAATGGTAGCCCGGGACTAACAAGAAGCGTTAATAGCACAAAGAACACTTAAACAGCCAAATAATTCTTGATACAAAAAAAAACTACAATTCCAACATTGCTCAGCGCAAAACCTCAAAGTACTGGTAGCAGCGGTGCCCTAAACTTTTTGGATGCCTCGGGCGAAATATTTTTACTTTTTTGGGTGGCGTGAATTTTTTCCAACGAGTGGACGATCTAGCGCTTCAAGCGACGGCGTGTGTGGTTCTAGGCTAACACCAGCACTGGCTAACAGTTCCTTAACCTTCTTAGCAACGTCACATCGAGAAAGATACATGGAAATTTCTCCAGTGCCAACAATTTAAAAAAAATAACACATTGTATCAAAGAAGCAAATGTTTGAAGATTCTCAATACTGAATGGACCAAATCAGTTGTTAAAAGTAATAGGAAATATGTCCCCAAAACGTTTCAAATAGCACAAAAGTTGGAAAAAGGAAGATATGTCCGTATATATTGAAAAGATGATGATCCCGATTTCAACGAGTACAAATGTGCAGGATGAAGGCTACAACAAAACTACTTGTTGCGAAATTTAGGTAAATAGCAGCCTTGTTATTGAGGGCTATAAGAAAATTGCACACAACTTTTCAATGAATGTGAAGTCTGTGACTCCCTGTCCAAGCGAACAAAATCTTTTTAGACGTTTCAAGAAAATTTGTTTTTTTTTGTAACATCTTGATTTGGCAAGTATTTAAGTAAAAAATTCCTAAATATGTACTTTTCAAAAAATCAGCTTCTTTTACTTGCGGTGTGTTTTCGATCACTTTTTTCCAGGAAAATTATGTAATAAAAACAAAAAAAAAATACAAAAAAAAACAAATTTTTCTTTTTCCGCATACGTTGGCTATTCATTTCACCAAAATTTCAGTGACGGCTCGTCGGAGTTAAGTATGGTGGGGCTACTGGTACGAATTTTTCTATCACCAATATAAGTTATTATGTGAGTTTCCACTCCACCCTACTAATACTAATACCATGCACTAAACTGATGAGACTACTTTTGCATTAACAGTCATCACCTTCACCACCTTCGGCCGTCGTAAAAAATGTTGCTCATGCCTGCTCAAAAGTATTATCCAGACCATGCCAAGACTAAACGTTGTCGAAGCACTGAACGGGCTGCTTTTGATTAGCCCGTCCACGATGTATACACATGTTATTTCAAACACGCACACTCTCGCCGCTTCAGCAAATAATTCACGTAGCCATTCAAATCGAAATACTCTTAATCGGTGGAAAATTGTCAAAGAGAAAATAAGTTTGAATTTTACTCTTAGCTTTTACTCGGTGCCGGCACAACGAAGCGAGTCGAAGAGAAAAACAAATTGTTCTACAGTGCGTGGCAAGAAGACAATGTGAAAGTAAACTACAGCATGGGCGAAAAAAATGCTACATTATATTTTGAAATGAAATGAAATTATGAAAACTATATTGAAATCTATAATGATATTTTATTACATTTGCACTAATATAGGCTCATCAATAAGTGGTGGGGCTGCTAAAATCGTAAGGATGAAAACCACTTACATTTTTTTTGATCAAACAATTTCAAATCTGTGATTGTGCATTGCACTTATATTACTTAATTCCACCAAGATACTTTGATTGTTTCTTACTTGTGAGAAAACCTCATCTATCTCTTTCGAGATTACCCTATGTTTCAAAATGAATAGTTCAGATTAACAAATTTCAAATACATACAAACAAAATATTACAAATAACAGTCGAATACAAAACTTTTCAAAAATGAATTGCACAGCGTTATTTAAATCGAGAAATGTTAAAATACATTAATTGTTTGCATGCAAAAGACAATAAATAACATTAATTTTAGTTTGAAACTATGAAAAGAGTATAACAATGACGAAGCAATATTGCATTTATGTTTCCCCAAATTTGATATTGTTATGGATTTTTACTCAACCGCTTACTTCACACTTTTTTGACCAAACATTTTAAATTGTTATACTGTAAAGATTCAGTTTTATAGTGACAAAATACAATTTCACTGAAAATTACTTAAATTTTGCATATTTTCTGAATAAAGAATTGCTGCATAAATGATTTCATTCCAAACACCGACACTGTCAGTTCTAAAATGATGGCTAAATTCTTCGTAAGGTAAAAGAGAACGGTGAACCATCAGATTCTCTTCCTACACGATATATTTCCACTCGATTTGGTAAAGGGTATCATTGTAGCGGACACCTTGAATAATAGATGGGCGCTTGATATCTGATGCTCTAAGCATCGCAAACGAATGCGCATACCAATTTATACTAATTTCCCTCAATGAACCGTTGCTCCATACATCACAACCTAACAATCAAATCCATTCACAACGCCTTTGAAATAGTAACACGGAAACCAATTAGTGCCAAAATCAGATTTAACATTCCGTTACAATAAACTTAGAGTGGAGGAGGGTCATCAAGGTGCTGACCATTGTTCAAAATACCCTGCTAAGGTACCACTTTACCTGTCTTCCGTATCTCACGAGGGAATGGTTTTAAACCAGTAATTTTGCGATGTGCTCGAAAGCGCAAGGAGACCATCTTCTGCTCGCCTTCGAATCATGATGATTTCTTACCTCCGCCTTTGAATCGCGATGATTTCTTACCACCGCCTTCTTCTAACGCTTGGCCGACTATCAATTTTCTTTTATTCTGAAAGTGGTACGGCGGAGAACAACACTAGTTACAAGAAGTATCTTTATGGTAGTTTAAGTATTGCGAATTTGTTTCAATATGGAGGGTCATAGCCGATTCGCTTCAATTGCTTTTTAGTACTCGTAAAGAAAGGATTGCTGATAGTAGTTATCGGCTAATAAAAGTTTCACTAGTGTCCGAACACATTCAATTCCTAATCTCTCCGCACAGTTCCCAATAAAGTCAAAATCTATCTAACATTAAATTTTATCGCCAATTCATTCGTTCCTTATTTAGGCAGTTGCTATGATAGTCACCAAGCCGATATCCATAGCCAAATGTGGCAAATTAAATAGGGAAAATGCACTGCAAAAGACAAACGAAGCAGCTCCGAACGAGCCATCCTGAAGAAAGAGTTTTCGAGATCAATGACATCTTGTGTATTCCGAACTGGCTTCATGTTATACATCGTTTGGAAAAGAACTGAGAAATTCAACGGAGACGAAACGGAAAAGATCCATAGAAATTTCGTGCCGAGAAAATGGCTTAAGTTAAGAAGCGGATTATCCATGACCTATGATGGTCTTGCGGGCGGTAATCGTGATGTCGCCTCATGCGGGGCCACTACCACTCCAGGAATAGTGTGCTAGGTTATATGGTTGCTGATACGTTTATGGTCTAGACTAGAAATAGTGTTTCGCAACAGAGAAACGACGAGATCCCAACACGACCACGGTCTAAATGGAGTTACTTATGTTATACTTCTAAACGGAAACAGGAAACTTTATGAGCAGCAAAAAGGTTATAAAGGATTTTGGATACAATTGGGGAGATATTGGAATCAAGTATTTTCTTAAGTGAAGTTGATTTTGAACTCTATGCAAAGGATGCATTCGCAGGTTTACTTGAGATGTTGAAAGGAGGAATTCATGTGTACAAGAAAATTTACAAGAATTAAGTTTTTAAATCTGACGCTTTTTGTGCAAGAAGTTTATTACAGTCTCATTAACTGTGCATTCGGTACTTTTGCCTTACCATGGCGGGAAGTTTTGAGCTTGATACAGGGTTCTTACCTGTATTTTCAAAATTTCGTAAAACCTCCTAGAGAATTTTGATAGTCAGCTATGCCTATGTCTTAAGAGTCATTCCAGTTTGTAGCATGACTAAAGTGGCACATGAAAGGATTCCTATTCTGCGATTGATTTCTACCAAATTCATTTTCGGTCATTGGTATCCAAATTATAATTTTTCAATATTCGATTATTATAATTGGAGAAATGTGCGTATTCGGTGTGAAAGAGGGCAACCTCATCAGATGCTGCCAATTTAGCGTTCACATGACAGCACGACTGCTTTTAGCTCACAAGTGGGATGAGCTCATCATATCCTCAGCTTGAATACTTAAGTTAATTTGCGTATGCTTTAATACGAAACAAATGACTGTCCTTATTCTTCGCAGATCTACCAAAGTATTCAAACAGAGGCCCATTGAATGGGGTCACAATATGTCCTAAGCTTTTGTTGAACATTTTCAGCAAAATAATCCAATCTTTTTCCAAATATTATAGAATATTCTTTGAATTACTAACGCTACAGTATGCTAAAAAAATGATAAAATTTTGTATATAAATGTTCTGGTTTGCTTATCAATTACATCGACTTCTGATTTCGTTGCAGGAACAGTGCATTATTAATAAGCCGCGCCTACAAACTTAGCTAACTAAATAAATTTGACCCGAAAGTTTAGATGAGGAGGAGGTATTGCTCTTATTTTTTCATAATTCCAAATATCATAGTATCTTCATGCATCCAGTATTGCATGAACCATTTTCATGGAAGGAAAGAGAATTTTCAATTTCTCTTGTAGGGATATTGAACAGGTTGGCTTTGCAAAAAGCCGAGCTCTACCTTGGTTTTTTTATTTGAATTTGGGAGATGTACTTTTTTTTATCACAAATCCAAAAATGAAATCGTACCTTGTCTTAATGATAAATATTGCTGTTATAAACTGCTCATCAAATGAAGAGCTTCCTCTAAAAAGCTTCCATCTACAAAACTGTACAAAAAACTCTGCAGTGTAGTTAGGATCTTTCCGATCAAGACTTGTTTAGTGGTGTTCCTATTTTGTCGATTTTCAAATTAGGAAAGGTTCGCATCAAAAGTAAAATTTTGCATTTATGTCCTTTCAGGGACAAACAGATGCTGCAGATGAAGCGGATTGTTGATAAAAAGTGGAAGCTTTTTAGCTTTTTTTGATGGACATTACAACGTTTGCCACGCAGTGCTGCCGATCAAGTAACAAAAAGATGCCTTTAATAATTCTCTCCGGAAGCGAGAACTATTCAAGGCAAAACTCAGAGCTGTCCTTTCTTGAGGACTTTTAATCATTATCGGTAAACCGTTTATATTAACGTAATTGTATTAAAATTGAGTATCACACTTCTGTAGACTCCCTAGAAAGATAATTGGCTTTCAAAATTGTTGTTTTTTTGGATTATATACATAATTAAGAGGCAACTTAAGGCAAAGAGTTCGAAAATCACTATGAACATCGCAACCAATGATTGATCGATTCGATTGGCAACTGTCGGCCGAGAACTGTTAGTGGGGCGAAATGTCTACCAATAAAGCCCAGATTAGACAACTAGCGTGGTCGGAAAGCGCCATAACCCAGTGGAATTACATACGCGAATTGAACTCTTAAACTCGGGGTGACAGGCCATGCATCGAAAAAGTCGCACCGGAACCCAGAAAAAACATAAATGGGGATGAAGCTGATGGAACAGGTTCCTGTTTTGGAAGTTCTTCGTAATGGTGAGTCATTTTTTTAATATCCATTTGAAGTTTTGAAAAATCGGTTACAGTGAGTCATTTTTTTTTAAATATCCGTTTGAAGTTTTGAAAAATCGGTAGTAATGCGAATTTCGGAGGATAGCCAAATTGAATTTGGAGCTCTGACGGCGTAGTAGAAGAAATTGTGAGCAGCACCTGGTAAGAGCCCGATATTTAAAACATCGGATGGTAGCCAGCATTGAGGCAAAATGTGGACACAACGACGATTGTCAACCAAAATTGTTAATAAATACCACTTTGATTTGAACAGCTCAGGACTGTTGAAAATATTGCAAGGGTCTGAGGGTCAGGTTTATTCACATTCAACAGTTTCTATAAGTCGGGTTGCAAAAACACAATTTTACTAAAAGTTTGAGAAGCTCTGATTCTAGGTTTGCTAAAACTAAAGCCTGCACTCTACCTTTTAGTTTGAAAAAAAAATGTTTTCATGTTTTTAATTGAGATTTATCGCAACATACACAACTTCTAGCGGGAACATAAACGAATTCCCACTTAAGCCTTTCTATCCTTGTTGGCTTTGCAATCCAATCATTAAGCCAAGCGCCTGAAAACCATTCCGCAGCAGTCATAGCAACAGCAGTATCTTCTTGAATTCAAATCCGTCGAGGCGACAACAACATTCAAGATACTAGTTTTCAAACTCAGAAAACACAAGCGTTCACATGAAGATGTGGTTTGGCGGCGAATGCATTTTTGAGTTCACCACCGTTCGTTCTTATCACGATGTTTGTTCGTTTCTCTTTTCCTTCAAACTGAATCAATTGACATTGCACAAGATGAATCGGATAGGAAGAAACCTTTGTAGTGTTTCTTTGAATAGCACAAAGTCAAAGACCAGAAGACCCACTTGGCAAAACCAACACGAGAAATAGGCGAACAAGAACTGTTTGGTTGGCTAGTGGATGTCTGCATGGATCGACCAAGATTATGGACACGAAATCATTTAGGAATATTTCCGTAGATAACTGACTTTGAAAATCTTTTAAACATTTCTTGAAATTGTGAAGGGCAGAAGAAGTTTCGAACAGACGTGCCATTAATCTTTTGCCGTGATAAAAGCTTCTCAAATTTTATGACACCAAGAAATAGTTTCTTATTTTCTTGCTTCGTTTCCTTTGAGTGAAAATGTTCAGATACTTCGAAAATTGAGAGACGCGCAGTAGACCAAGAAACACAGTCTTACATGACGTTACAAATATCCTTCAAAGAAAACTACACCCCACTAGTAGAAGCGATCCATCTCCATCTTAAAGTACCGACTAGGAGTGTCATTATTTTAGAAAACTACCTAAATCCTACTATTCATTGGCGTGCGGCAGGATCGATTCTCATGGGAAAATGCTGGCAATTTCCAATATCAAAAACAGCACTCTCGCCATGATTGGCAGGGAATTGCTTGACTCCCACGGTGCAAGTCAAGGCTAATAGCAAATGAAGCGTCTAGAATGGCTACGTTTGACTGCGATTCTATTTTTGACGTATATCTTTTATGATATGGTTACAATTATTTTTAATTAATGAGAAAACGTAGTTAGACAAGGTTTCGATTATTTTCAGCTCATGATTGACGAGAAGATATTTATAGGTTTTAAATATGACACAAATTGTTTATGGTATTTATGTCGACAAATAGTAGCATAAAATAAAAGTTAAATATATTTTTTTAATGAATTAATTATAACAACTAATTAAAACTCATATTAGTGCGTAGAAAAATTTCATACCTTCTATTAAATATTAAAATAGATCTGCTACTGGCTGAGTATGCATTAAAGCCACTTTATCGAGAAACTTCTAATAGAATAGAAATTTGACGAACGACTTGAAGGTGATAAAAGCATTCCAAATGAAACCTTTTAGCATACTCATATAAACATTAGATAGATTCAGTCGTGAATGCTCTAATAAGTTCATTCATGATGCATGAATCTTAATTTTTGGAAAACAGATACAAGAGCTGTACACAATTCTGCTCACTATAAGTAAAATAAAATGTATGCTGGTTCAAGTTATTAAAGTACAAGATGAATATATTTTCGCGAGATTGCATTCGAACGTTGATTCAATCTATATATTTTTATCAACTACACATTTGCTGAAGTTCAATGAAGAAGTAACAATTGAAAGTACTGATGTTGCGCTGAAGGTATCAACTCATCATACTAGACAATAGATATTGAATCATCTTTGAATTTCAACTAAGTTTATTGGAACTTCATTAAAAAATATATCTGCCAAGTGAATAATCTGAACTTTGCTTGACGAAAGACAACGTATTCTCCGACTACAGAGTTTTTAGTGCAATTACTTTAAAGGAATCAATATTGTTATATGCAACATAGCATTTTCGTATAATTTTGACGATTGATACTATTTCATGTCAACAGGATTTCGTTAGAAAAAAGACTTTTTTCAAAATAACATACAATAATGGATCGACAACTAGAGCTGCAGAATACTTTAAATTTTAAGATGTATAGGAATTTTTTGAAAAAAAGGTTTAGTTATTTATTATTTAATTTGATTTCCACATATTCAGATAAAATTGTATGGTGTACGTATGTATGCTGAATACTGTTTTGAAAGAAGACTTTGGATTTAAGGTTTCTTTTGGATAGATGAAACAAATGTGGCGAAAAATATGAATAGCGTTCATTTGAAGGAGTTTGGTTAGAAGAATTTTTTGGAAACTAGAAACCTACAATTAAAAAAATATATCAACGTTTCTCCACTGTAACAATTCTCCCAAAATATTGCATGGGTCACAATTTTTGATAAGGTATGGCAAGGTCTTGCTGGCTGGAAATAGTGCCGCCCCAAATTTAAATTTACCTTAATGATCTACAAGTATGAAATTCTCAAATGCTGTTGGTTTTTTGAATGCGATTTTTATCACTTCGAATGATTTACTTATTCTCTTTTTGAATATTATTTTTGTCAAAAGTTGTACAAAAACCTTTGCATTGAATATTATACTATTAAATATTAAATATGTATTTTTGTTAGTTTTTTATAAGGATGCTTTAAGATGAATCATTGCTTCGAAGCAGCTATATTGAATAAAACTTACAGTATCTACTTCTGACGATTATCAAACATGTCAAAGTTTTCAGTAGGTCTAGTCTGAATAAATTAAAAAATAGTACACTATATTACCAGTGTCTAAATCCATTCAGAAATCACATACGTAAGTTTTAGCTGACTCTTATATGAGCTACGACGCAACAGTTTTCGGTAAGTCAAGCCGTTTGATGTTAACTTCGATGAAAGTTGGAACGAAAAAAAGGAGTTTTGATTGAAGATGCAATTTTTGATTGTTGTCAACCATAAGAGCAGCAAATACCACAGAAATTCAATTAATATTACTTGAAATAATATTTATTTGTCCTTCATAAGAAATTTAAAACCTTATTAAGGGTTTTATCTTTTAATGCAAGAACTTTTATTGTTATTTAACTATATTTCATTATTTTCATTATTTCTTTTTAAGAATTTTTAGGACTATTTCCGTATATTTCTAGAAAAAAAAGTCATCGCGTATTAAGAAAATATGGTACAAATTTAGAAAACCAAAGAAATGATTACATTTTTGACAGGAAAATGGGCGTTCGATGTCTTGTGATCATAACTTTGACTGAACATTTGAATATTACGGATATCAGTCGCTCCCTTTTCGACGATAAAATAAATAGAATTTGTAGAAAATATTCACTGAGACTTATCTTTTGAAACAGATCTGAAAACGTAATGATGCAATATGAACCTTTCAATAAAAAGAATAATACGGATTTACGAATACAAAAAAAAAATTCAGGAAAATTAAAATACATCATCTAAAGACAATTGAATTATATTTTACAGATATTAACCAATAATTAAAAATATAATATCGTAGAATGTCAGTACATTTTTTTCTATTCCCAAATTTTGCCCTAAATTTCATCCAATTATGATACCTTCAGCAACAATTGACTTACATAGGTCGGGTTTGCAGCTATCAGTATGTAGACTTCCGATAATGTAAGAACAGATAACCTTAACATTCCCAAAAGAAAGGCGAGATTATCGCTGCTGAATTCAACAGGAAGCTGGTCAGACAGCTTAGGTTCTGTCGGCGTAAGTGTGCGTAAGCGTAATTCAGTAGTAGTCAGTGAAAAATAAAAATAAAAAATTTTACGTGTTTATAAACGGATTTGTACCTAAAAATAGTGCAGGAATAAATTTAATGATAAATGACTCAGGACAGATTTGCCGGTACAGACGGATATAAGGAAACACCTAAGAACTGCAGTCCGTTATCTGGATCCACTTAGTGCTGTATAATGGTAAAACGAGGTGAAGCAAAACCAATGCAAATCCGCAATCCGAAATTTTAACATATAAATTTTCACAAAACCTCTGCAAGGTAATAAGGAGGAAAATCAAGACAAAATAGGCTAGAGTTGTTTCGTGCCCTAGAGCTCAATCCGAGATCAGGAGATTCACTACATCTTATTTAGGACTGTGTACACTCCGTTACTATTTTGGATGTAGTGAAAACGTTTAATAATCCGATTTTAATTTTGTGGAGTGCATTGATAGGCGAAGTACCCTTTCATAAGTGAAAAAAATTCAAACTTCTATAAGCTTAAGTTTCTGTCTTGCATTCAAAATTTTTGCAATGTTTTAGCATAAATTTCGATTGCACAATCACTATGCGCAATCCACTGAATTGATTTTGATGAAAATTTGTGTGCTGTTTCATTACACTATAAAGATTTTCTAGACGAACTATGAAGGTCCTAAATGCATTCTAAATGGGAAAAAAATTAAATAAAAAGAGGCTTGTTTCCGCCTTTTTTTAAATTTATTGCTATTTTGCGACAAAGTTTAAATGTTTTAAAAATTCTCATCAATCCTATCTTATAGAAAATTTTATTACGCAAATTTTATTTTCACACAATTTTGCTCTAAAATGAACCGTTTTAAAGTTAGAAGTGAGAAAAGTAAGAAAAACGATCTTTTCAATTTTTTTTGATGTTCCCGACTTTTTTGAGAAGGATGATAAGTCAATTATTGTTATACGAGTTATTCCATAACTTTTCCTGCAAAAATCAGTGTGATCCTCCCTCCCCCCACACAACGACCAAATGTAGTCAGATCCGTCCTGGTCTTAAAATTATTCTTATTTTGTTTCCCTACTCTATAAATTACATTACTATCATTGAGGTTACTCACGTTTGTGATCTTGCCTTTGATGGTAAATTAAAATTCAACCGGTACATTGCATAAAATACTTTGAAAGCACTTAGCTTTTTAGGTTTTTATAATCCAACTTGACTACTTCTAACATAACAAATACTAGCATCAAGTTATTTAATTCTCAAGCCCGCAATCTGGTCGAATATAATTTTTTTATCTAGTCTCGTCATTACATGAGTAAATTATTCATGATTTAATGGATTCATCGTGTAAATTCATTCGTGGTCGGTTTTACTTGTTGATTATTGCGTACGTTTCTTTTTTTGACCGTCTTCACTTCAATCTTTAACAACGCAACCTAATGCAAGCATATTGCTTATGGTCCTTCCGAGAGACTTTTGTTGCATATCCTAGACACTCTTATTTCCAATGAACTTCATTTCGTTCACTCTTACCCAGTGGCGGCGTAGGGTAGATTGGCACCCCGGGCGATTTTGTATTGAGCACCCCTACTTAAAATAAAACACCAAATACTAAACATACTTACGAGACTTTATTTTACTTTTTTGTTATTATCAAAACTGACTTCCCTGTCTGTTTCAATTCATAAAATCGAAAGATTGGTTAGTCGCGCTTGGCTTATTGTGGACCTCAAGTCATATTTTATTAATTTTAACTTTGAAAAGTGTCTTTCACATGAAGCCACCGAAATGAAAAATGTTAAAAAAAATCGAAGACATCACGCTAAATTTGGAACACACTCAGAATAGCCCCATTTTACAATGAATCTGAGAAGCTCTAATGTATTCCATTCAACCGCTTCTTGGGCAGAAATGTTGGCGGCTTCCAAATGGCGCCTCAATTGTAAAATCTTCAACAAGATGTCCTCCGCTGAAAATTTATCGTAAATTTTTAACAGATTTGGAACCATTCCATGAAGATCTTTTTCTGGTGATGTGCGTTTTAGATAGAATAACACTAAATGTAATCAAAATAAAATTCATTGCCCTGTAACGATGGTCTGGTTCTTCGTAAAATCAATCGTGACATTCTAATATTGTGACATTCTAATAATGCAGCTCCTCTGGTAGTGAAAGTCTAGCATCTCGGGCCATTTCTCCAGGCATTTGTTTTTGAACTCTCCTCTTTCCTTGTTTTCCTTTAATGCCAAAGTCCTCACATTTTTTTGTTGCGTAGCAAATAGCCTTTTCCCCAATTCGATTGCGTTCACTTTGAAGACAGTTTTTAAGAGCTTTTTTTTATTATACACTTTTTCAATGATATCCCAGATATGTGTATATACTTTTGTGTCTGATTAACTTCTTCTAGGACTTCACACCAAAAGGCAAGATAGCATAGAAAACTGAAGTCACATATGTCTTTAAAGAGGGAGATTTTGTGCTCTATCTTTGGATGTACGAGTCAGTTGTCGTTGTCACCCCTTGGTGTTTGGCACTCGGGGCGGACCGCCGCCAACGACCTCCTCCCCCCCCACTTCGGCAGCCACTGCTATTTCCACCTCTGGACTCTGGAGGAACCCTTAAATATTCGCTCTATTTAGTGCTACTTCTAACTTTTACTCTGGGTTACCTGTTATTTATTAACTTCCCAGTATATGGGAAGTTCTTGTAATCGCCTCGAAAATCGAAATTGAAATTTTCAACTTTTCTTTACGTTTTGAGGTCTATAGAGTAGGGGAGACCCGTACAAAACCGTATACCGGGGTAAATTCGTATACCTTAGGTTACTCTCAAAAGCTACGAAATTTTCTTAGTTGAACAATTTATAGCTGTTAAACTACAGATTATATGTCTGCCAGCAGAAGAGAATTAGGTGCGCATGTGATTGGACGCTGATACACATTTTCGTCGAAATCTCGTGTGTTTCTTCTTATTGTTGGTGTTTTTTAACAGAAAACTGTAAGGAACGAGTCATTCGCAGGTAGGTGACATTAAGTAAACAATTATAACTGATCAAGTGAGTAGTTAATTCTAAAGGAATTAATGTCGACAATAGTTGCATATTCTTGTAATGTCGATCATGTTTAATCGAGTCGTGCGGGGTAATACCGTACGGGGTAAAACCGGTCATATACGATTTTAACCCAGCCAATTAAACTGGATATTACCATTGACATTTAATTGCAGATATTTTTATTTTTGAGATATTTTTGCGTTGAAAATCATACAATTTTACAGGAGTTCCAAAATGCCACGTAATTATGAAAGAAAGACAGCAAGACAAGACTGGAACGTTGAAAAAATGAAACCAGCTATTCTCAGCGTCTTTGATGGTTCTATGGGCTATCTAAAAGCAGCAGAAACGTACGGAGTGCCGAAATCAACGTTACAAGATCGTGTACGAAAATATAGAGAGTGTAACAATATTACAGTTGCTACAAGCAAAGGACTTGGGCGTTTCCGTCCAGTATTTTCTGAGCAGCAAGAGCAAAATCTAGTAGGCCATATCCTACTTTTGGAAAGTCGTTTATTTGGTCTAACGTATAAGGACATTCGACGGTTGGCATTTGAGCTGGCAGAGGGCAATAATATTCCTCATAGTTTCAACAAATTACTAGGCTTGGCAGGCGAAGATTGGTTAGCTGGCTTTCTAAAACGCCATTCGAAGTTATCTCTTCGTGCAGCTGAACCTACATCTATCGCCCGAGCTATGGGTTTCAACAGAGTAAGTGTAAATAATTTTTTTGATTTGTTGGAACAAATTATTGACCAATATAAGCTTCCACCTGGAAAAATTTTCAACGTTGATGAAACTGGTGTCACCACGGTATCGAAGAAGCAAAGTCGCATAGTTGCCTTAAAAGGAAAAAAGCTAGTGGGATTATTAACTTCAACGGAGAGAGGCCAACTTGTTACGGCGGTTATTTCTGTTTCTGCTACAGGAAACTATATTCCTCCTTTGCTTATTTTTCCGCGAGTTAGAATGAAAGTGGAATTACTGAATGGCGCACCACCGGGAACTATAGCTGTTTGCCATTCAAGCGGGTGGATTCAAGGCAACATATTTGTTCAATGGTTGACGCATTTTATTCCACATGTTAAGCCCAACAAAAATGATCCTGTTTTAATAGTGCTTGACGGTCATTCAACTCACACCAAAAACCTTGCTCTTATTGAAAAGGCAAGGGAAAATGGAATAATTATATTGAGTTTACCTCCGCACTGCAGCTGCAGTCGATGGGCTCATGAGAGCTGCACTGGATGGAAACCTGAGGATCTAGACGATTTCTATTGTAAACGTTGTTGAATTTTTTGTCGGGACAATATCGTATACTATGTACGATTTTACCCAGTACCTGGGGTAAAACCGGAAAAATTAGACTTTTGAATTTAATTTAATTTTGTAACTTTTTAATTTAAATTTGGAAAATTATTTTGTTGAATTATATTTAGTACATGCTCCTTTATTAAAACCTGTAATAAATATACAAATTATTTTGAAGACAACTAAAAAAATAAGGCTTTTTTGTTAAGTATACGGTTTTGTACGGGTCTCCCCTATATATTAAGTGTTTTTAGAAAGAAGTATATATGTGTGTGTGTGTGTGTACGTACGTACGTACGTGCGTTCGCGGACAGTTTTTTCAACGAGCATAACTCACGCAAATAACGTCGTATCGACTTTGTTGAGGTGTTAATCGAAGCGTCTTTGCAATCTTAAGAGCTCATTAGTTTTTGGGACACTTCGGTCGGGGGGTTTGTTGTTTTGCCCCTTTGAAGGTCATTTTTGTCGTGCGTTATATCTCGCGAACCCAACATACGATTTGCATCATTAAATGTCCTGTCAATCGACGCGTATTAACATTTGTAAGAATCTATCAAATTTTGAAAAAAAATGATGGAGCCGTTTTTTAATTTAAGGAAAAAAAAATGCAAAAAATTAGGTTTTTTTCATAAACAATAAATTTTTAACCTGATTTACGAAACCCAGTAATCAATGTTTATAAAATTTATATACTCCAAACAATGTTTGTAAAAACGCTATCAAAACTTTTTCTCATGATTACGTAAAAAATTAAATTAAAAATAAAAAATCATTTAAAGTCATCATGATTTTCAAGGTCATTTTTATCATTCACTATATCTCACGAACCAGATATAATATTTGCATCATTAAGGTGTCAATAGACGTGTATTAACATTTTTGCGATTTCTTTAACGTTATAGAAAAATTGTTACAGCCGCTTTTTAATTTAATAAAAGAAAATGCAAAAAATTAGGCTTTTAGGGTTTTAGGGTATTTTCATACAAAATAATTTTTTTAACCTGATTTGCACAGCACAGTAATAAATGTTTATAAAATTTATACATTCTTATCAGTTTTTGAAGAGAAACCAGCAAACCCATATTCCTTAATTAAAAAAAACTAAATTAAAAATAAAAAATCATTCAAAGTTATCATGTATAGAGGGTTCAAACGAATGATATTACTTTATATATTTTATTCTAAGGAAATTGTTGTAAATTCAATCCAAGTTTTATAGTATTTGCATAATTTGAGCAGATTTCTAATAGTTTTAACAGTGTTTTAGTGTTAAGAAAAAAAACTGCTTAAATGTTGGAATTCCAAAAAAACCTTCCGTAGATGATATGATTAATATTAACTCATTCCTGTTACTGCTATGAATACCTCTCATTATTATTATGTGAAGAAGTATTATTTTCAAAATTATTATTGTGTTTAATGTTTTTGATGTTTATGTAGATATTACTGGGAAGTTGACCGTGTGGACCTCAAGGGTCGCACCTCGCGGCTTGTTTGGAATGTATTGTAACTACAACTCCATGCTGTTTGGTACCTTTAGCCACTTCTTACCTATGTTTAAAAACTGGCTCACAAATTTTATTTTTACTCCCTTAATTATAAATTTACTTCATAAGCTCAGTTATGCTCTTGTGATCAATATTTTTCAAAATATTAAAGAATTTTTTTGGTACAAATAAACACAAAGGAGTTGTTACGACCATGTGAGCGATGATGCAAAAAAAATATTACGAAAGCAAACCAATTTCGTCCTACGACATTGTCGCGACGTTTTTCAGGAGCACCATTTCAAACAGAAATATTGATTTTCTTAGAGAACGAATATAGTTCATAATTGAGACTATTGTGACAGCCCAAAATCAACAATCTGAGAATTATTCAAGGAGTTTTTTCTTGTCCAAGCATTTGAAGAGTCTAGAAGATTTTGCGCGAAGAAAATGTGAGTTTTACGACATCTCCTCCATTTCAAAGTTAACGATCTTCTAACGGCTCGCTTAAAAAATTGACCTAATTGCTCTAAAACTCCGTTTCAAAGAAATTTGATTAGAATTGAAAGCTGTGGACGCGCAGCAAATAGTTAATTAAGATACATTCGAAAATTATGCAAGGATATACCCAAACTTTCTCTACAGAATCACCGAACGCTTGACAAACAGTTTGCATTATCCAATCGAGAACATCGAAAGTGAACTTACGTAAGGCTTTCCAATTATACAATATAAGCTGTTGACTCATTGACCAACTGATTGACTCAATGACTGATTCAACAGGTTGCGCTGCCAAATGATTGGGTCCGTTTCCGAGCAAGAGTATTGATTTTCTGCTGCTTCATCGGATATGTACGTACGTACTTGCGCAGGCTTGGGACAGGCTGAATGGCAGCGCCTGAATCAATGAATTGACTGGCTGACGGCCCCGCTATTGTGCCCACAATAAAATTAAACCTTTGTTTACGATCGCTGGCTCTTTTGAATCGTTGACCGAGTTATGCAAGCCACCAAAGAACCATCACCAGTCCTATTTCAGAGTGATGCCTTCATCAGCAAGTTGGCGAATACCATCGACCGACCATTGCTTTTTTGCCGGTTTGGTCTTCGCACAAACAAAAAAATAGATGAAGAAGATGTCCATCAAACTTTTCCTTTCCAATCTTAGATATGATGTTTAATAGTCAGTTGTTTATTTCGCTTAAGTTCACTTTCACCCGAAAAGAAGTCCCGTGCTACGCTATTGTTGGTACGTTGAGTATTTGACGCCCAGACAATCGAACAGCTTTGGAAGATTCTTCCGCATTGCTTTCAAGTAGGTCTTGTGGAACTGTTGGTGATTGTCTAGCGTAGCTATAAAATATCTGCCTCTGAACTGTATCACACAGTACAAGTGATTTTTTTGCTTGACTCCGAAGAAGAAACCTAAACTTATAAGTTGCATCAACTTGCAGCAATCCAAAACCGTTTTATCATTATTTGGATCCTCTAAAGTATCTTCGATTACTGAAAGATTTGTTTATCCACGAGGCCAAACCCTAAGACATCTTCCAGATAAACAATCTATGTATTATGTTCGACAATAGATCCGAAGCGATAAGATATTAGCACGCATTCAAGAAATCAACAATAGCAAAACCACCACAAATCAAGCTGCAATTAAGAGAATTGAACCTCTCGAAATGTGAGCCTCAATCCATTCGATTGCCCTGTGAAAGGGTGTCAAAAAGATTTCTTTCCGTCGAAAACCTCTTGGGCTAAAGTGCTTAGCATTTCGATTAACCACCACCACTCGAGCGCCGAGAGCTCTCAATCTCAATCCTATTTCGATCGTTTCCGAATGAATGGCGACGGATTAGATTTCAGCAATATCTGATGTTTGACTTCACGTGAACGTTTGATTGCTGTTCTTAGAATCGGAACAGGAGTGAGTGGCAACATGGTTTCTGGTTACCTTCGAAAAGTCAATCGTAAAGCTGTCATTAACCGCCCCTGCTGGCGTTTATTCATGGATTTATTATCGGTTACCATTTATTGGATGTGAACTCAATTAGCGGTTTGGAATATCTAGCTGGGCTATTCTGGGATAGTATCTAAGCTTTTATGGTTGCACAGTTAGCATGGGATGTAAACGATTTGTGGGTCAGAAATGATTGTTGTGGGAGCTAATGGAGCTATTGATAGCCGCATGCTAGTGATTAGCAACTGAAGACAGATTATATTCAAGATGCGAAAGTTTTGGTCGGAAATCAACAGTTTTTTCAGTGAATTTTTGAAAGCCACTTTTAGGCACTAACTTTTCAATAGCTTTCTATAAGTACATATATTGGAAGTGGTTTCTTTTTCCTTTCAATATCGACTCCTGATGCAAATTGAAAATTGATTACGTACTATTTTAATTGAAATTATTTATTTTCTTTACATTATCCCAGTGGAAAACTTTGATTGCAAGCAATTCTTAGTAAACTGCTCTATGATTAGTTCTTGAAAACCAATGCGAAAAAAATTCATTATTCCTGCTAAGTTTTATATTGAGTTTTTCTATGAATATTGGAAGATATTTTTCCGCCAAAATAATAATTTTAGCTGAAAATCGAATTTCAAATAAAAATCAATAATACAATATTTAAAAATATTTAAATTAAATTTGATAAATTCTAAAAAAAAAATACTTGAAAAATATGAATCAAATAATTAAAGGATTGAATGTGAAATTCAACTAACTATTATCGCCGAGTAGTGAAAAAAACGATTTGCTAAACTTAATACCTGAATAGATATTTTAATTCACTTTTTTAAAGTTTTTTTATTATTTCCAATTCTTGTTTATTTTAATACAAAATATTAGCTTAAATTGACTAATCCGAAAACATCAAATAATAAATTAGTGCTTATTTCTAGGGGCTTATTCTTCATGCATAGCCTGAGTTCACTTATAAAAAATAATTGAAAATTAAAAAGTTCTTATTTGCTGATCTCCTATTGTTATTTTTTTAATAAGACGTAAAGTTATGAAAAATGTAGCATTAACTCAATCTAAAAGATAAAAGCAGTGTTTTCCTTCGGAATTTTGTTAAGAATTTTTCTATGATTGCCATGCAAGTACGGTGTAACTATTAAAAAAATTATGCCTTAATAAATCCTCACTGGAAGTGAGAATTATTCAATGCGAAACTACGAGTAAGAGCTACCCTTCCTTGAACACTTTCAGCCATTATCTGTACACCGTACAGTCAAACGTCGTAGAAGAAAAATTGAGCACGCATCCCAGAATCCACATAATCTACCAGAAAGGCTTTTGATTGTGTCGAAATTGAATTTTATTTGGATTTTATGATTCAGAGTATTGGATTGTATAGATAAACTTAAAATTTTGTTAGGATAAAAAGTTCACGCGGCACCGTGGTAAGTCGTTTGAATCGACGAGAACGACGAATACCCGATCACACCATCCACACAGCGTGAGAGACAACACTTATCACAGCCGAGGATCCCTCGTATCGTGTCTACTTAAAATAAGGACTAGTGGTCCGGGCTTACCCCGAATGCAATCGCGTTAAGAAGCCCACATCCCCGTGGTAGTTCAGTTTCCAGAATCTTCATCTAGACTGGATGCAACGACGATAAAATCGTGATCGCAATCATATCCTCGCTTCCCAAATCCTGGACGGCAGGATAAGTACAATCAATACAATATCTATGTCGACAGAAACCACTGCTACATCAAAACAATCTGTTGGTAACTATCAACGTGACAACTTTCAGTAGAACGTGGGAAGCATCAGATTAGTCCTCCAGTTGATGGTAATCGGAAATTAGCATAGTCCGACGAAACGGAACGAAGTCATCAAATTGACGACAAAGTCGATATTGCGGCTCATATACCATTGACCGACGATGATCGGAATGGGATCCGTATATGCTTTATATTCGAGTGGAATTTTCGAAATGGGGCTTTTCATTGAAATTTAGTGGAACACATTGGAGGGGGAAATTTTGCGTTGAAGCTTCGAATAGTTTTTAAGTAGCACAATTAGATTCGCTTTTTGAATTGATTGGCGACAAATCGCCCCGAAAAGTAGTTGAAAAATTGGTTACCAGGACTTGACGGTTGGCTAGGAGGCGGCAGGTTTGATGGAATGACAAGTCTGCGAGCCCTAATAGCGTTTGGGAATTGAAACAAAGCTGCGATATACCAAGCATATGAGAAACAGTGTAGCTAGTTTTAAGGCCGGTCCAGACGCTCCGTTTTGCACAACCTTTTGTCTGTGCAGTCTTAAGACGGAATGAAAACGTTGCAATTTTTGGAACGTCCACATGGTGCAGAGATATCTATAGATTTCGCACAGTTTTAGTGATATCGTCATGGAGGAGGTACTACTCTGGTCAATTTTGGCATGCTGTCTTGTTAAGAAAAATAATACCGTCTACATGCGCCGATTTGTCCGCACAGTTCAAGGAAATCTATGCTCTCTGGCTCAGTTATCGCTGGAACTGTACAGTTTTCGCACCCATTTGAAAACTGCGCAGTTTTCGTATCTACACGCAACGTTTTCTCTGCAACGTTTTGAACTGTGCAGACAAAAGGTTGTGCAAAACGGAGCGTCTGGACCGGCCTTTAAGCATATCTTAGCGCAAATTAAGTCATAATATTATTTCAATAATAAAAATTTTAAGGAAATTTACCTACTTTTTGTGGAACTACCCCTATTCTTTCCCGAGAGATTTTTTTTTCGTTTAATTACAACAGGATCGAGGAACACGACAAATTTTCTTTTCGTTTCGTCATTAGGACAGTCCTGGCGCAGAAACGAGTGACACTCTTTTACCTTATTCATTCGCACGATCATCTTCTCGAGTGAACGAGATTGCCCGAACCGCGGCCAAGGACGGCAGCGGTCTAAAACGAGTAGGAAGCAATTTTTACATCCAACCGCTTCACCATGTTTTCGTGACGATTTTTGTACCATTTCTCTTTCAATGATTTGTCCTCATAAAGAATTTTGAAGCAAAAACTTTGTCCAGAAAAATTTAATGTTTTGTGATTTGAGAGATAATTTTACATGCTTTTAATGGTATCAGTTTTTAATTAAATGTTTCTGTTAGTAACTAAGCGGCTACTCGATTAATCAAATATAAGAATTGTTGATAGAACATTAATTACGAAGTCGGATTGATATTTTAAAGTTTTCTTCAACGTCACCATTCAAACGTTTCATTTTCAAAGAATGAAATTTTACTTAATAGTAGTTATTTCCCGTAAAAATTCCTTGTATTTATACCAATTTGCCATTTTTTTATTTTTCATATATTAATTGAAAAACTAAAATTTTCAAGATTCAATAAAAAAAAATAAAAAAAAAAAACGCTGTTGTGAAAAAATCGGGATATTTTTTTTAGTAAAGTTTGCAGTAAATTTTATTTTTAGTAAATAAGGTTTAAACTGAAATTACAGATTTTGATGCAGCAACGTAATCTTCACTTTTAACCATTAACTGAAATATACAGGATGATAATGACACTTAATCCTTTTTCATTTGAAACTATTCAAAAATACTGTGGTTCTGTATGGTACATATTCCACTGTTAGTTACTTGAAGAGGTGTAAAGGGTTCGTATTCATAGGTCATTAAATTGTACGTTGTAAAAAATTCCAGAACATTCATTCAGGAAGGTAATGATCGGTTTATGTCATATCGGAAAATTCTTTCGGATTCGAAAAGTTATTTCACGTCCCTGGCCGGAGAACCACCTTAGCTGACGTAACTTCATTCGGGCT
Source organism: Oxycera nigricornis (assembly GCA_963942545.1). Lineage (NCBI taxonomy): Eukaryota > Metazoa > Arthropoda > Insecta > Diptera > Stratiomyidae > Oxycera > Oxycera nigricornis. Next base: position 19,590,869 of record OZ012661.1, read on the forward strand.
TATGAAGCATTGATGCTACTGGCTGGGCCTATCATTCTATCGTCTAAGGCGTGTATGCCTGCATAATATGCGCGGTTAAGCCCCCCCCCCCAAAAAAAAATAATAAGCAATATCTCAAAAGTTCTATGTTATGGATGTCGTGGGGCCTTCATATATGTATCCTTTTTTTGTAAGTAAAGCTAAATCGCTAAACTGCGATTATTATTTATTACTAAAATGTCTAGACCAGCGCCACAAATAATTTATGGTAGGAACATAAACACTGGTTTCGGTAGGAAAACGAACGTATCAAGTACCTAAATGAACGCCTAGAAGCTGAACAGGCGAATTGGTTCACGATTGATGTCGAAAGAGAAAATATTTGAAACGGTTTGGACTTTTAGGCCGTGAACGGATTCAACTGATTAAGATTTGATACAATCACTAATTAAAAAAATTATAGTAGTCGATTTGGGGCCATAAGTCAATAAAGTGATCGTTATCGAAACAAAAAAATTGCTAACATAAGCACATTTCAAACAGACACACAAGTAATATTCTTTTGATCTCGTTTGAAGCTATTGCCTTCCAAAGTTTTGTGATGGGTCCTTTGTTCTACAGAATAGATCTTCATAATATAAGTTGTTCGAATAAAGCTCTCTGATTTTAACAGAATTACGTAATAAGTTCAGCATCCAAATCAGCTCGATTCATTTTCAAAATGTTTCGAAGAAGTGTGGAAACGCCTCACAGTCAGGCATTTTCTTTAATGTAAATTGGATATAAGTTTTTAGAAACAACTGTGTTTTATAGTTTAAGAATCCTTTTCGTTTTCAGAGCACTTCTAGTGTTAACTAAAATTAAAATTATTTTTATCTTCAACAACAACTGGCATTTTTCAGAAGCTAGGATTGAGCTGTTTTTGATGTGATAAAACTTTTTGAAGCTTTATTTGTAAAAAAAACTTTACAAATTTTGTTAAAAACGGTTTAAGAGAATAATAGAATGAACCTAGGACTCTAAAAATCACAAAAAAAACATTGTCAAAAAATTGGATTGTGCTTGATCTAATATTAAACGTCTGACATAATAGTTTCTTCAAAATTCTTGTACATTTTAATGTTAGAAATTATTCATAACTCAATGAAGAGAACATGCAAAAACATTCAAACATTCAAAAACAATCTGCTTCTATTAGTTTTTCATTTGACTAAGACATCAAAATGCGAATGAATTTGAATATTCTGCCGACAAAAGTTCGAGTTATTTTTGCAGTTGTCTTTTTCAGCATTATTCAATATCAAATTTTTCGTTCCATCAATTTTTAAAACCACTTTGATAACAAACAATAACCTAATAATAACGTCAATACATTCTACTAAATGTATTCAAATTAAAACTCAATAAAATTGACTTGAATAAAATCTAAATAAAGACATTGTGAAATATCAATCACCACTTAACGATTACATAAGAAAATCTCATAAAAATTTACTCAACTTTTGCGAAAAACTTTAACATTTTCCCATTGAGTTCTTTGTGCTAAACTTTTCATGGCACGCGTTCAATGAAACAAACGTGTCCTTGGCGTGTGTCAAGTTCATTTGAAAACTTTGCATCCTTGTTAATATTTCTCATGGCATTTCCTACAGATACGAGTATGTATGTCGTCGATAAATCTTAAGGGTTTCCATTACCAGTCCTTTTGGCGTCAATGTGTCGTCGTCAACTTCAAGTTTATATGGAAATGGTTTTATAAGTTCGCGAGAGGATGTCATCGATTTGCGTTAAGAGTTAGTTGGCTCTGAGTGGCCGTAGATATTATCCTTTGAAAAGTGGTATTGGGAGTGTCACACAGAATTTGTATACACAGCATTGGTTAGTAAGATTTTGTTAAAAAGTATACTATAAATCAATGGGTTTGAAGATGTTTTCAAAACTGTATCTTTGAGTATTTAGTTCTTCGACATGGGGTCTTTTTTAAGAAAAAATTTTGGTAACTATTTTTTTAAACTATTTTTATACTGTAAGTATGTTTCGTTTCGACTACAATGCAGCACTTACTTATTTTCTTCATTTTAGTAAACCCAGCAATATTCACCTGGAAATAAAAAGAAAGCATTCTTGAATTAGTAATTGAATTATATAAAATTCATTCCAAATGGCAGGATAAATAATAACTAATTAAATGCAAGCAAAAATTAGAATTTCTAAATATTAGAAGGCCTTAAAAATTTCCCTTTCTTCTTCTATCTATATAGTTAAAATGAACCCTAACTATTGGAAAATCTAGAATTGAAATTTAAATTTTGCAACAAAATCTCAAAGCGAATTATGTTCATGTTCGTTTATTAGAAGGAATTGTTGATTGCCCACCTGAATTGTTGTATTTTTTCGTAGCAGAAGTCATTCAATTTATTTCTGCACAGATTAATTAATTTTAAATTACATAAAATTGACGTGTTTTTACCTGATTATCGTCCATGGCGCCCCAACTCAATGCCAAATCCCTACAAACTTTCTCCGAATGAAGACATATTTCACATTTTTTAGCAATATATCTAATATACACGACACCAGAGTTGCTTTACTTTATTACGTTATTATTAGGTTTTTGAAAAACTATTAAATTTTTCTACTTCATTTATAATGGGCGAATCTTTCAAAATTACTTTTCACTTTCTTCTAGATTTATTTCGAAGATGAATTTTCACGAAAGGGTAGTACTAAATCAGTTAACAGCGTAAAAAGTTTGTAAAAAAAATTCCATAAAAAAACTACCGCATAAATTTCATGGAAAACTAGGAATTTTTGCGAGTTTCCACCGAAATAAAACAAAAGCAATTTCTATCGTAAGGATACTACAAAATTGATGACATTTTTGTATTAGAATATAATTTTACGGTTATGATTTCGAATATTTTTTTTAAAGTGATAAAAACGCACGCATTATCAAGCCTACGAGTATGTTTTAAATTTTTCGCTCGTTTATTTACATATAAATATTTTAAAAATTAATTTTTACATAGAAAAAGGACGCTACTTATGCAGTTCTAAACAATGTGAAGAATTTACTTTCCGTGAGTTTTTAATATGGCTGTATTTCAGTTTCTCATGAATTGTTAAAAAAAACGCGGCGAAACTTGGAAAGAAATTTTTTAACGTAAATTATTCGAAAAATTTGGAAGCAAATTTGCCAATTTACAAAGTTAAAATATGAAGTGGTAATGACTTGTTTCGTGGTACATCTTGCTGCATACAAGTGCCGATAGTGGTAATAAATAGTTAACAAACGGTTTTACTAAACATTATTAACTATAGTTTGGTTTCTCAAGTAGATCGAGCCATTTCAAAATCAAGATATCTCTTGTTCTTTTTGATTTAATTAAATTAATTTTTGAGTTAAAAACCATCATCAATGGCGTTAGGAGCCATTTTAGATATCCCCACTAACTACCCTGCATTCCAAGCTTGTAACACTTTTTGGTTTGATAATAAGTCTAGCACCGATCTAAAGTGTCGTTCCTAATTCTAGGAATTAGTCGCTTTTGGATCAAAAATTATACAGCATGGTAGAAGTTAGTTCTGTACAAAAAATTAGTAAAGTGGACATTAAAAGAAGTAAGTGACAATTTTTATGATCAGTATTTACCCCTTCGAAATGAGAAGAGGAGTTGGTGCTGGAACAGATTAGGAAGGTAGACGAAGTTTCAGGGTTCTAACAAAGAAATTAGTCAATTAAAAGGAATGCTAGTTGATTTACAAGCGTAGCGTTAAAAGTGTTTGCAATCGAAAACAAAGATTTTTCATATTAGCTTTAAGCAAAAGTTCAATCAGGATTATCAGCAGATGATGACATACAAAATTGCTTCCAGAAATTGCGTCAATCATACCGAAGGAATGGAAAAACAGCAACTGATGATTTTTTACTAGCAGGAGATGAATATATAATAAGTGAATAATATGCGAAATGGAATAAAAAGTGGTGTTAATTCATCTCCTCGGTAGCATGATAATATAGTTTCATGTGGGACTTCTAGATAGGATCTTTTTTCTGTATTTTTCCTCTTGTCTAGGACTTGATGAGCTAATCGGTCTAACAAATAATAATTGGGACTTCCACTGCGTAGTGAACGATTTACCATTCTCTGCTGGAAGCATAATCTCGTGGATTTTTAGTGGAAGTGCGCTCAAATCAGTGAGGCTTGCGAATGAATTTAAAATTGTTTTTGACCAGTGAAAGTGCATTAAAATAATAAAAAATAAAATAATTGAAATTAGAGAGTAGGCACTAAATAAGGAATCAATTATTGTTTTATTGACTAAGGTCATTCCGAGTTGTGGCTCAATTTTGAAATATATGAGCGAATTTCGTTCTTCGAAACAGCAGAAGTCGAACAAATTTGATCGTGAATGATTGAGAAGTTTCAAGTATTTAAACACAAGGAATCTTTTCATATTTCCTACTAGTTATTAAAATCAGGCACGTTGCAATGCAATCGTGAAATAAGAAAAGACTATTCAAACGCAAGAAATGAAGAAAAAAACTGAAATTCTCAACGAAAAATAACTAATGAGTAGGGAAGAGTTTTTCGTCCGATAAACCAAAAATTGAAAAGAGATCAAAATTTTTACATTCTCATGGAATCACAGAAAGTCAATTTACATATAAAAATCAATCAAGGCTGTCAGTGCGGCCGCGAAATATAGTTCGTAAATTGTGTTGTCTAATTTAATTTTTTTTTCGTATAAAACAAAACTATTTTCGATATTTGATAAACTAATGAACACAAAAAGTATTGGGGGATGCAAAATAAAACGTTTCAATTCAACGCAGCAGACAGTTTTTTATTATGTTTGATACTTACCGAGAGAGAAAAATTCCACAGTTGGAAAAATTAAAAAAAAACTAAATCACTTTGTATCTTGGGAATCCTGACTTGCACGAAAATTATCTGTACTGCAAACTTGCCCGCAATAACTCCAATTTGTACATTACCTATCAATACCTATTTTTGAACGAAACATTTAAAACTTCAGTTAATTTTGATCAGAAGTTCCAGAGAAGAGTACACAAATGAATAATTTCTTAATATAAATCAGGGACTAAATGAATTAATGGTAAGGGTTTCCAGTTCTGTTTCAAGTTAAAGAAAATGTAAACGTCAACTATTGCAAATTTCGCGTTATAACTTTGTTTGGTTTCCAAAAAAAAGATAGTTTCAAGTATATTTTTAGTCTCGCCCCAGGAATTTGATATTATATATTGTATATAGCAGTGATTCCACGGAGCGACAAAATTATAAGAATAAATTTTTAGAAGCCTTTCGTATTCATTCAATATTCAACAAATTCTTTTAGAGCTGTAACTTTTCCATTGAATATTTAACTTCTTCAATTTTTCTACCATGTACGTAAATGTGCCTTTAACAAACTAAACTTTGAAAAACCATAATTTGGTTAAGTTCTGTATGTAGCCACTGGGGTTCTTTTTTCATTGCGCAAGCCATAAATTAGATATAAAAGTGGCCTGGAAATCATGCTGTTCTTTCCTTTATGTGAATGCTAACTTTATCGTCAGCTTTTTTAAGGCTAAAAATTTCACAATTTCGAAGAAAATAATCCGTGACATATGAACATTCGTTTCATATGTGAGTATCAGAGTTGAAAACTCTAAACTTTATGCAAACATTTCTCAGCTCCCTAGAACGTTCACTGAACACATCAACCACTTATACCGTCGTGAAAGATGTTCTTCTAGAAGATCAACTTTTTGCTAGAGCCACAACAGAATGAGCAAAAAAAATATGATTTTCAAACTTTTCCTGTATTTCTTTTTCAGTTCTAAACGTTACACGACATTGGATTGCAAACATACTTTCGCTAGACTAGCATAAAATTGAAATCAAGAAACGTATGGTGGTTAACCGCACGTAGACTCAATCTGCATCCCAGCATCATGGTATCCTCGCTCGGAAGCCAAGTGGTAAGTTAGTTAGCTGTTAGGTTGGATGGATGGAAGGATGGATAACGTTTCATAATGGCATCATTTCTAAATCATGAAAATGATCTGGAGATGCAAATTGAACTGAGAAAACTTCAAGTCTGCAGGCAAGCAGGCAGGCTAGCAGTTAGCAAGCCTAGCAAACTGGAAAACGTTGCGGAAAACGGCAGCCACAAGTATTATCTGATGCTCGGCTAATGTTGAACAAGTCCAATTGAATTGCCATTAAAACAAATCAAATTACAGTAGCGTGAAACCGTCACGTTTTGTATCTCCCCGACTGCTGCGTTACCGCACAGATGAAAATGGCTTAAGGCTCTCGTTTTACAGCTTTGACAAATGGCAAGGCCTTTCTTGCAATTCTGCAGACTCGAATGTCCCTCCTGGGCTTTAGTCGACTATTAATTCGCCTATATGAGGATATTGGCAAGTCAGAAGAGACAGGAACCCCAAGGCTAAAATACCATAGAAAAACGGAACAGTTTGTGGTAATTGAGGGAACGATTTTAGGCTCTTATTGCTAATTTGGCAGTCGATTAAATTTGATATCATTGTTAAAATTGTCTCTCACTTAGGTCTGTTCATCAACGGTTTTGTTGGGTTGATAACTTAGCGGTCGTATTAAGCCTTTTACGATCGTTTCTGCAAGGTTTATTGTTCGTTGGACGAACTGACTTCATAGTCTCGGATTGATGGCCAGCAGTAAAACGAAGGATATAAAATGTGGATTATGTCATCCAGCAAGGAACATTTCCCATAAGCGTAGACGTAGTGTTCTTAAACACTTTTGTTCGGCGAATTTGGCTTGAAAGTATCTAAATATGAAGGCAGATTTGTTTGTGGACAGATGCGGTGCAAAAATACTGATGGATTTGGAGGCTTCAATTAGGTAATGCTGATTTATGATCACTTTATGCTTCACACAATTCAAGTTTATTGAAAAGATACTTGTGTGTATTGGATGAAGTCAAGAATATACGATTACAGTGAATTTATCACTTGACACGTGGAAAGATATTGAGTATCTATTGAGGAGATACAATGCAATCATTTAATCTTGAATGTTTATATTTTTTGTTCTGCCGGAGATATGCATAAAATATTCAAAATTAGAATCGTCTTTGACTAATAACTTTGAATTAAGTGTAAAATTTGGATCGAATTTGATTTGGAAATAAGATGTGTCGAAGTTTTCAGATATATTTCCTGATAAAGCGTGTTTTAAAAAGTTTCAGATAATGGAATAACATGTAGAAAGTACAAAATATGTTGTATGCATTTCTCTAATTTTACACATAAAGCCCATTTTTTGTTTAACTCTTCTCTTCAATTTGAGTATATACTTATAAAACAGAGCTCACTCTTTGTCACAATTTCAAATGCATCATAATAGTGGTTATAATTACAGCTTCTTCAAACTTCTGAAAGTGTTGTCGGGATACAATAGCCAACTTTAATTTCAACAAAAACAGTTTAAGAAATAGCTTAAAAAACTGCCCAAGTAGAATTTTGATGCTGCATGCCTCACTTCCAATGCAGCCTGCATGGGGTTGCAATGAGGTTTTCCCCATTCAGCCCCCATATAGCGATGACAGGATTGCAGCAGATCGGGTTGCAATGGGATTTGCCAAATGCGGGCTGCATGGGGGTTTTCCGCAGTTGAAGTTGTGATGAGGTTTTTCATAGTTGAAAAAATTTGCCTATTAGACCCCCCCTTAACCCTATTCGACTCGCCATTAGCCCCAATAGACTCCTCCGTAGCCCTATTAGACTCCCCTTGGTCCCCTCAGATTCCCCCCTAGCCCCAATAAACTCCTCTTAGTCCCCTTAGACTCCCTCTTAGCCCTATTAGACTCCCCTTAGTCCCCTAGACTCCCCCTTAGCCCTATTAGACTCCTCCTTAGCCCTATTAGACTCCCCCTTAGCCCTATTAGACTCCCCCTCAGTCCCTTAGCCCGCTTCGACTCCCCCTTAGCCTCTTAAATTCCCCTTAACCCCCTTATACTCCCTTTTGCTCTATTAGACACACAAATAGATCAGATCTGCTTTGATTGGTTTGCCACGGCTAGAAGCCAGCATATCCCAATTTCAGGACCAATTATTAAATCGAAAGCAAAACAAATAGCCAGCCAATGTGAATTTTTCGCGTCGAATGGATGGCTAGAAAAATGGGTTGAAAGGCACAATATAACATTCAAGTGCATAACTGGCGAAGCTTCAGCTGTTGATCAATTGGACGTTGACCAGTTTAGGGTAAAATTGCCCACTATGTTGTCTGGGTATAAACTCGAGTATATTTATAATATTGATGAGAGTGTTTACAAGTAAACGAATCAATTGCAGCTTAAACTTAAAAGGCAAAACATAACAACCAGATCAAGCAATACATCTAAGATGGTACTCTCGAAATTCGGTTGGAAAGTCATGGACGCTGACGACACTAAGAAGAGAGACAAAAAGAAACTTTTTTTTTGTTGAATAAGGAGCTCCTGTATATGAAAAATGATGAAGAAAATAGGTTGTTGCGATGTGTCCAGAGTGTTATAGAGATCGATGTCAATTTTCAGTCCATTGAAGAAGAATACAGGTGCATCTTGAGCAAAAACCCAAACTAACTTATGAATTAACTGTTTGAGACACTAGTAACATCGAAACTCGTTTGAAAATTGGTAGACTCGATGGAGAAAGGGAATTTTTAAGATAATCAAATTTAAGAATAAATTCTATCTGGAGAGACACAATTTTTTTGGAATATGTAGAAAATAATGCATGCAAATATATTCGAATCTAATTTTCCTAGTTTCATTCAAATTCGACATCAAAAATATCAATGCAAAATATTTTTATGCCACTCTGTACATCTTAAAGTAGTAAGAACGGCCAAATAGTATCTACCTCCCATTTCCTTATGGACATAAACATTTTGTCATTGTAAGCAGTTAATAATTGCAATAAAAATAAAAAATTGAAACGATAATGATAAGGACTTTGGATAATAGGCGGAAAGTTGATAAAATTATCCTCCAATCCACAGAACTGTGCTCTAATATTGTTCCTGTAAAAATAGACCGTGTGCGAGATATTCACAAACAAATGTTTTCCATGACCTTTGATCACTTTTTCAGCGGCAAAAGGATCGATGGAAATTTTTAACATTTTCATTAGAACCAAATAAAAAAGTTGTATGCTAAAATCTAGCTTTGAACATTTCAATAGATGGACTAGATATACTGCTGAACTTATAGACTAGCAAGATTTATTCTTTGGCTGTGAAGTTCGAGAGTCATGTTAAACAAGTTTTCAAGGGGTCTGTTTCGTTTTTACCTTAGGTTCATTTTCTGTGAGGACTGCTACTCTCATATTGCCTATTAACAAATTGATTGAAACCTTAAAAAAATAACTAGGTTCTCTATATTTATTGATAAGGAAAAAGTACAAAGGCTTCAGCCATTTTGCACTGTCTAGCCCAGCTGCTCCATCTACATTATCAACTAAATTGGTTAGATTTTTGATATATTTTTACTTTCAATTTAAGTTAGTTGGCCCAATATATAAGAATAAAAGTTTTGGAACTTATTACGTCTGGAAATGTATGTTTCATCCATACTTCATAATTTTAAAGCGTCAATTCAATAGAACTAAACATAAATCTTTAATTATTTAAATCATAAATTTAATAATCTGACTTTACAGGGCAAGTCCATTTTAATGCAAATGATTATATGAAGGATTTCGCCACGTCACAACTATCAATTACAGTGGGGGGGAGAGTATTGGCACACCCGCAATTTTTATAAGAAAGTACAAATAACTCATATATAAATGAAACAATCTATTCCGCCTTTATACAAAACTTTTCTTCCTTATGCGAAATACAATTATTCATAAAAAAATTCCAACAAAACCATAAATGTTATTAACAAAATAAAAAATACTTCAAAATATCGCATTTGCCTATGGACAAAAGTATTGGCACAATTAGAATTTTATTTTTGGAGTAGACTGTACGGTGTTCCTAGAAACCTAATTTTACATCTGAATATCGGGGGAAGTCCCGTTGTAATTTCGTTAAAGTTTGCTTGTCAAATCAGTTTGTTTTATTTGATTGAAATAGTCAGTTCTTATAATCATGCGCCGAAAAAGTAAGGAAGGAAGTGGAAGTGAAAGAAAAATATTTTAAAATTTAAGTAAACAAAATAAAAGTTACGCGGAAATAGCGAACATTGTGGGGAGAAATCGGTATACAGTTCGTAGTATAGTTAAGAGATTTCAAGATTGTCAAAATTTAAAAAATCGTATTCGCACAGGCCGACCGCGGAAACTTAATGTTAGGGAAAAAGCGAAAATTGTCCATAAAATTAAAAAAAAATCTGAAAACTAGTGCATCACAGATAGCGGCGCAGTTGAAGAAGAAAATAATAAAGATGTACATGTAAAAACTGTACGCCGGGTGCTCTACCGGGCAGATTATAATGCAAGAGTGCCTGGAAAAAAACCTTAGATAAGTCCAATTAATAAGAAAAAAGAATGAACTTCGCAAATGAATACGTACATAAAAATAATGGTTTTTGGAGTAAAGTTTCGTTTTCTGATGAAAGCAAATTGCACATTTTTAGTAGTGATGGTAAAGTGGTTTAGTATGGCGAAGACCTAAAACGGAACTAGACCCGAAACACTTGGAAAGTACAGTCAAGCATGTTGGCGGAGGGGTCATGGTATGGGGGTGTTTGCCTTCTTCTGGTGTTAGGGAGTTGGGTTTACAGAAGAAACGATGAATAATACATTTTATTTATATATTTTAAAAAATAACTTAAAAAAAGTGCAGAAAAGTTGAGACTTGGAGAGGATTATTATTTTCACCAAGATAATGATCCTAAACACACTGTCTATAACGTTCGTCAGTGGATTGTTTACAACATTCCCCACATGTTATAGACCCCTCCGCAATCGCCCGACCTCAACCCAACAGGACACCTTTGGGATGAACTAGGAAAGCGGGTAAGAAGACACAATATATCCAGCAAATCGCAGTTAAATAATGCATTTTCTATGGAAAACAGGTTAAAAGAAGTGATTAAGAACAAAGGATGGCCAACTAAATATTGATAGCGTATATATTTTTTGTAATATCCCATGTTAATTTAGAGTGTGCCAATACTTTTGTCCATAGGCAAATGCGATATTTTGAAGTGTTTTTTTTAATTTGTTAATAACATTTATGCCTTTGTTGGAATTTTTTTATGAATAATTGTACTTCGCATAAGGAAGAAAAGTTTTGTATAAAGACGGAATAGATTGTTTCATTTATATAAGATTTATTTGTACTTTCTTATAAAAAATGCGGGTGTGCTAATACTTTTGTCCCCCTATGTATGCAAAATTAGCTATAAAATGCGGCAAAAAAGAACGTCTCATCCATTCGTATTGTATGATCACTCTTGAAAAGATGTTATCCAACCAAGAAAAAGTGCGTAGTTTAATTGTGTGCAAATATCTGGAAAATCCCCTTCGTAAATATTCGGTACTAGCAAAGGAGACCAATTCGTTGATTGCAACAGTGAAACGAACGATTATAAAGTACAAAAAGGGTCAACCTGTTGCTAGAAAGTCTGGATCAGATAGAAAAAAAGGTCCATCCGATACAAATTTAAGCCCAAAAGTAAAGAGGAAATTTTTACGCATCCATTCGAGATATGGTTCAAAAAGTGCAAACATCGAACACAATGAATCAAAGGATTAAGATGCGTTATAATCTTAGATCATATAAAGTCCAAAAAGTACCCGATCGACCCTTGGAAAAGGAGAAAGAAGCGAAAAATCGGGCTCGAAAGCTTTATAAGGATTACCTGACCAAATTCCATTGTGTTGTGTTGGACGATGAAACATGCGTGAAGGCCGATTTCGCACAGGTGTCTGGTCATGATTTCTATGCAGCAGGATCAAAGGGCGGTGTTAGCCCAAAATATTGAACCAACAAAGCACCAAATTTCCCAAGCGGTATATGATTTGGCAGGCAATATGTCGACGTGGTCTCAGATCAGAGGAATTTGTAGCGAAGGGTACCATCAACTCAGCAGGATACGAAGAGTGTTTAGACCAGCACCTAAAACCATTTATCGAGAAACACGACGCATCTGTTGCATTTTGGCCAGGCCCGGACCAGCCATATGAGCACAACGTGCACTTGCACAGGGCGCCAATTAATAAGGGCGCCAGCCTGCTACACGAACAAATGGCAAGTTACAAAATTAATTCTAATCTATTGTATAATATCGGTATCAAATATAAAATGCATTTCACACATAAATTTGAGTTGCGTGAATTTTTTCGTGGCAACTCTAATTCAGATGTCCATATCAGTCGCCTCTCGTCTATTTGGCCCTTTACGTGCCGCTCAGAATGGCTTCGACATCAAAATTCGTATGCAAAGGGCGCTAGATGAGCAAATTTGAAACATGCACACTCAGTCCATGTCAAAGCCCAAAGTCCCGATTGATATGTACGTTCGGTGTCGACATCCAATCCATACACAAGGGGCGCTAGATGAGCGACTTTTAGAACTTGCACACTCAGTCCATATCGAAGCCCGGCATGGAATTCGATTGTATGAATGGAGTATATGGGCGACTGTTGTGCAGATTTTAAAAGTGCACATCGCTTCGAATCTCTACGATTTGGACATCCAAGTCAGAGCTGCCACTACACAATTTCATGCAATTACAATTCATGTTTGAAATACATTTTGTATTTTATTTCGGCAAAGGTTGTAATCTTGGCTTCAGGATGATTTAATACGTAGAATTTAAGAACTTTAAGGATAGGCTAGAAATTTATTGTTGCGCATCAAATTTCAACGACAACTAAAATCTTCTATATTTAGTGGAATTCCACGAAGATGGAAGCCCCGATCATAGTAAGCAATTCTATGTCAAGTATTAGCCAGCAGGGAGAGAGGAAATTCTCCAATCGTGTTTTGTTTTGTGACAAAAGTAAGACGAAGGATTTCAAAAACGTTGTGCAAATTAATAAAATAAGCAATTAATAAATAAATATATAAAAATGAAAAAGGCTAAATTATCAGGAGCTGAGTATAGAAAACGGCGGAAAATTCACGATGAAGAAAATAAAAAACAATCGGGAATCTTGTTAAAATTATTATCTGAACCGGGAACAAGTGTTACTTCTAAAGAGTTAAAATTATTTTGTGAACCGGGAAGAAGTGAAACTTTTAGTGACCCCTACGAAACTTTAGTTAATGTGTCTGAATTAGCTGGCGCGTCGACTAGTGTTCGTGATCTAGAATGCGAATCAATTGTTGTTCAACAAATAGTTACTGAACCAATTTTACCTGGTATTTTAGACTTAAGAGATCCAAATAATTGGGATCATTTAACTGATGATTTGGTTAGGAAAATAGTACTTATGGGCCCAACGCAAATAGCAGACTTTAATTTCCCCAAAAACAATAATAGGAAATTTAGTGCTTCCTTATATAAAAGAACTTTAGCAAATGGTGATAAAGTTTCACGACCTTGGTTAGTTTATTCTACATCTAAAGATGCCGTTTATTGTTTTTGCTGTTTCTTGTTTTCAAAAAACAAAGCCGCTCAAGCATTGTCTAGTTGTGGAGCGTCGGATTGGAGTCATATTAGTCAATTACTTAAAAGCCATGAGAACAGTTCACTTCATATGGACAATTTTAGGTCATGGAAAACGTTAGAATTAGGTTTTAAAAATAACCAAACTATTGATTATGGCTTGGAAAGTGCAATGAAGGCCGAAGTTTCTCATTGGAATAACGTCCTTCATAGATTGTTAATTATTGTAAAATTTCTCGGTACCCAGTCCTTAGCATTTCGAGGCACTTCCGAAAAATTGAATGACTTACAAAATGGCAATTTTTTGAAACTTGTAGAAGCTGTGGGGAAATTCGATATTGTGTTAGGGGAACATTTGAGACGAATTAATGCTGAAAAATCGCAGAATAAATATCTCAGCAAAACCATTCAAAATGAATTAATTGACATAATATCTAAGGCGGTTAAAAATAAAATAGTTTCCATGATCCAAGAAGCAAAATATTTTTCAATTATTGTCGACTCAACTCCTGACAAAAGTCATGTTGAACAAGTTACCTTGATCATCAGATTTGTTCATCGACATAATAATACATTTGAAATTAGGGAGCATTTCTTAGGATTTTTAGAATGTAAAAATAAATCTGGTGAAGGACTCACGGACTTAATTTTACAAGAACTGACTAATTTGAATATATTAATAAGCAATTGTAGAGGTCAAGGCTACGATAATGGGTCCAACATGAAGGGTAAACAGTGTGGAATGCAAAACAGAATAAGGTCTCTCGAGCCTAGAGCATTTTTCGTTCCATGCTGTTCTCATTCTTTAAATTTAGTTGTAAATGATTCTGCCCGTTGTTCATTAGACGCTGTTAAATTTTTCGATGTAGTTCAAAATTTGTATGTATTCGTGTCAAGTTCGACGAACAGGTGGGATACATACAAAAAAAATGTTCCTAATTTAACCCTTAAACCACTCTCCGAAACGAGATGGGAGAGTAGAATAGATGCTTTGAAGCCTCTTAAAAATAATTTAGGAGACATTTATGAAGCCCTAATTGAAATCGCTGAAAATGGAAATTCAGAAGTTAAGGTCACAGCTGAATCTTTAGGAAATAAGATATTGGATTTCAAATTTATTTGTAGTTTATTAGTATGGTATGATATTCTACAAAAAATAAACATTGCTAGTAAGTATTTACAAGGCCAACGAGTTAATTTGCCTGCAAGTATTGAAATCCTTGAACAAACTCGTAACTATCTAGTTGACATGCGCACCGATGAAATTTTTAGCAAATATATTCATAAAACCGAGATTATTGCTTTAGATTTAGATATACCCTCCCAGTTTCCAAGTCCCTCTTCTTTACGTTCTCGTCGCCGAAAAAAAATGTACATAAATGAATGTTCTGAAACAATATTTGATCCTAAACTAAGTTTTAAAATTAATTTCTATTATAAAATACTCGACCAGGCAATTAGTTCTATTAATGAAAGATTTGAGCAATTGCGAAATCACAATAACATATTTTCTTTTTTATATAATATAAATGAAGCGTGCAAATTAAATAACTTGAAAACTTTGTGCAAAAATTTAGATTCTGCTTTAAGCCATAAAGACTCTAGAGATTTAAATGGTGAAGAGTTATATCAAGAGTTGTTAATACTTTCGCCACTCATTAAATCGGATAATTCGAGTTTGGAAGTTTTGAATTACATATTTGATGCAAATTTGGATCAAGTATTTCCAAATATAGTTATTGCTCTCAAAATATTAAACAGTTTACCAATAACAGTAGCATCGGGAAAACGTAGTTTTTCGAAGATGAAGATCATAAAAAATTACTTAAGGACAACAATGACTCAAGATCGTTTGGTAGGATTGTCCATTTTAGCAATAGAAAAGGAGCTAGTAGAATCGTTAGAATATGATGATCTAATAGAAGATTTCGCAAAATTGAAGGCTAGGAAAGTCCAATTTCTTTAAATTTACGATAGGCACTTAATACCTGTATTTGTGAATTCTTAGTTTTGTTGAATTTTATCAACTTCCTACTGTAGGGAAGTTATTGTAATTGGTCCGTAAATTGAAATTTTCAGCATATTTTCGTTCGCGGCTTACATGCTTTTAATTTTGTTTTAGAACTGAACTTTTATTATTATTATTATTATTATTATTATTCTTGTCTAGATACATACATGACTATCGTTGGAGGGCTCTGTAAGAGGGCACTCCTGAAGGTTCCTCGATAAAAAGTCACGTATACGTTTATAAATGGGGGCGCAGCAAATGCATTTGGCACAGGGCGCCAATTAGGCTAGGTCCGGCCCTGATTTTGGCCAAATTTAGCGACAAGCCATTATGCTCGATCAACAATGAAGTGGTATGAGGACAAAATCTCCGTGGTACCGAAAGCACCTTTCCCTCCAAACTGTCCATAACTTCGACGAATCGAAAGGTATTGCGCTAAAATGAAGAAACCATCGAAGAAAACAAACAAAATTCCAAAAACCGAAAAGAATTTTCAAAAAAAGGAGAAACGCATATAAGGATGACACTCTTGTACGGAACCTAATGCGGGGAGTTAACGGAAAGGTCCGAAATTTTTTTTTTGCTTGAATTGAAAATTCATTAAATTTCTATGAAAAAGTTGATTAATATAGAATAATAATAAAAGAATAAAAAGTTAGTTCGATGAAGCAATTAATACCACTTATAGAGACATAATTATGAAGGCCAATTTTTTTCGATACACTTGTTATTTACAAATAAAAATGTTTCATATGATACTTATACCTTTAAAAGTTTAAATTAAGGGCACGGAAAATATGAAAACTAACAAGTCATAAAAACTAATAACAACATATTTTCTAATCAATGGACAAACAATTGATAATTTGATAGGATGTTTTTCTGACTGTAACAGCAAAGAAAATAGTTGAACACTTTCTTGGAGTTAATAGCATAATAGTGGGTTTTTCATGATACTCTTTGAAATACGTTCATTTTTGGAACTACTTTCACATCGATTTATGTAAAATCATTTCTTCTAACAATCAATAAAATCAAACCAATTAAGGGGTTATTCCACTTATATTTTTTTTTGTTTTGCATATTTTGATTGAAAAGTATCTCAAGAATAACTGTTTAAAATTTCACATCGATATCCTTCTTTGTTTTGATTCTGTAGCACTTTTGGCTCCTCTCGGTATTTCGAAAATTTGTGTAGCTTAAGCGGCCTTGAAGCGCTCGAACATCTGCTCGAAAATAACGGTACCATATGTATTAGATAGTTTCTAAGTACAAATATGTCACAAAGCAAATTTCAATATATAACACATTATATATACGCAGATTAAGCGTAAGTTAGAATTTTCTTGATATACAGCAAAAATTCGGTTGCAAAAACTTTAAACACAATTTTCTCTAAACGTACTTTTTTATGCGCGTGGTAAAAATGCGAAAAAACTATTCGACCGATTTACTTCAAACTTTGAGCACATACTTTCCTACTATTTATCTACTGCACTGACCACAGTTTAAAGCAATAATATTTTTTTTGGCAATATGGCATAATATTATTTAATTGAAGAAATGTCGAAAATCGACACTTTTTTTCAAACTTGTGCCAAATGGCACAAAAAAAATTCTTGAGATAAAGTGAGGTTAGTGCAGTAGTTTATACTCTAAACTAATAACTTGTTTTCTTTTGTATGATTGTAGATGAATATTTTTGCCAGAATTTTACCAGGCGCAAAACTTTTTTTGATTTACCTGCACTCCAACGTGGGGCTTGGCAGCCGCCATTTTCTTTTCATACTTTTTTTATAAGCATACGAAATTTCAAAACGATATCTGTTGTAGTTTTGTTTATATAGCAGTTTGAAAAAAGGTCACTTTTTCCGGGCTATAGGTAGAATAACCCCTTAAACTTTTCTACTTTAAAATATTTCGAGCCAATAGTTGTCTATAAAACAACTCTAAATTCCTGGTCGTTCGAAACTTTTTCCATTGACTTTCTATAGCTTTTCTATTCACTTGTGAAATTCACCCCAAAGAAAGTTTCCAGAAAATTGTGTTTTCACATCCTCAATTCGTGTTCGGTAACTGCCATTAGTTTTCAACTATATTTCAAACTTGACAATTTCAATTCAATTGAAACTGAAAGGAGTCTACCATGTCCTTCGGCACTTGCTTCTTTAAAATTCATATTTCTCTTGACGGTTACCAAAGCTAAATATCATACGCTTTTGTTCAAAGAATAACTATGAAAATAACCACACTTATTCGCCATGCAGGTTTCATAATAATATCTTTTCGAACGAAAAATAAATAAATGTTTTTGCATGCAAACTGAAAAGCTAAGATAAATTTTCAAAAATATCCGTTCCATTATTTTCCCGTCAACTATCGCCGTGGGTGATAGCTGTTGTATTGATTTTGCGAATATATATGACTTGGCTTGCGTTGGATGGAGGGAATTATTTTTTATCCCGAGAAAACAGGACGAACAGTGCAATTAATTTTTTTGCATTGATGAAATGAAGCCAATCTGTTGCCGGCGTAGAGCACTTATGTCTTTTGTGTTTTGGGAAGGATATGAGCTCTTCGGAGATTTTATGGCATTCTTTATCCAATGCAACCTTAAGGCGAGTAGAGGCAGCAGCTAAAATGTGTGAAAAAGGCAGGAGTTGTCTATAGAATTGGATGCTTTGATGGAAAGCTATTTAGTGCTAGAAAAGGGGCAAACGGTTAGATTGTGTTTTTATGACCTTAACAAGCATTGCGTTGGAAATGATATTGAAAGCGAAATGATTTACGCTAGAATATTTACAGGTTATAGTGAAGAAATGTTCGATCATCATGGCTGCATGCTTTGAATGTCCATCATATAAATCCTGTTAATATTTTCAAATTCATAATGACCACGAAGACGTTAGCACTGGCATTTTTGACCTCTACGTCAAATATTGATGGCAATGAATCTAACCTCGGTCAATGAATGCAGCACTATAGAATCTATTCCATAAAAAATAGTCGATTATTTGTATTTCTTTACCGAATCATGTCCAGACAATTTTCGATACAATATTGTTTGATTACATTGCCCGCTCTTTTCAAAGTCAATTATTTTCGAATACCTCAATCATGATTCGGAAAGGTCAGCTAAATAGATCCACATGCTTTCAACTTTGGAATATTTCATCGGTCATCTTCAGTGCTTTTGCACGTTAGCTCCGTCCTCGCAGTCCATCATATCTTCATCTTGCAGATGGAACTTTGTATCTTATTTGCTAATAGAACTTGAATCACGACGCAACTGACCACTGCGAAGCGGACTGGTCATATCGCTACCACCGTCAAGTGATTGATTTGCTCACGATTCATTTCATTAAATGACTCTTCGCAGTGCTGGGCTTTTTGATTATCCAATTTTTTGGACTATGTACGTGGAGTGTGGTGGTGTCATATTTGTAGGAATTCGGCCCCTGCCTAGAGCACACATTAGGGGGTCAGAGCAATGTACCTCAAATAACGGGGATATTTCGAACAATTAAACATGTTAACAGTGGATTTCAAGTTCAATATCCTTTTTCCAATTATGAATGATTTTAATCGATGAATAGATGGATCACGATCAAAATGACGAGCCAGCTTGGAATAGACTTGCTGGATTCAGGGTGGTATGATTATTGCGCAATCTTTCAAAGGTAAAATTCAAATATATTTCGAACAAATGGATTCAAAGAGTTATATTGACACAATTTGTCCACTTTGCAGGTAGAAGTTTATGATCGATTTATATTGACAAAAAAATATTACACTATTTCCAATGTTTTTAAACTTCATCTTTGTTATGTGAAAAGTAACCTTAGAATTTTTGGTTCAAGTTTCATAGTGGCATTGTTGCCTCTGTATCTTGTTTAGCTTCAACATTGTTCGTCAATCCTAGATTCATCTTAATTGTAGTCTACTTTTCGTGAAATAACCGGCAATGCTGACCAATCTCAATCAATTTTCAGATTCAAATTTCAATGCAGGTTATCTTTATTTCCTATATTTTCTTAGAAAAAAAACCTCCCAAAAACCTTTACGTTCCTTTTTTGATTAATCCCACCCTCAAGGTGAGTTAGGAAGTTTCTACGCTGGGACTACATTGAACATGGAACTATTTCCTTAAAAAGACAATTGATTCTATTTCCCTTCCCCTTTCCATTATTTTCAATAAAAGATTCAATTATGGATGTTTTTCAAATGCGTGGAAGGATACTTTCGTTTTTCCTATTTTTAAAAAGGTGATTTTTCTCTTGTATCTAATTATAGACCTATATCAATAGTTTCTGCCCCATCTAAACTCTTAGAAAAAATCTTTTATATTTTCCTGTTTACGTCTTTCTATCAGTTTATGAGTCCTTGTCAACATGGGTTTCATAAAGGTAGATCAACTGTAACTAACTTAGTTGAGTTCACCAACTTTGTTGCCAGTGCAGCTAATGATAGATGTGATGTTCATGTTGTGTACACAGATTTTGCCAAAGCTTTTGACTCTGTTAGCTTCGATATCCTCCTTTCTAAAATGAGCTTACTTAATCTTCCTGATAATCGTATTCTGTGGCTCAGTACGTATCTCAAGAATCGTTTATGTTGTATTGTTCTTAATGATTCCCGTTCCCTTCCGTTTTCCCCACTGTATGGAGTTCCACAAGGTTATATTTAGGGTTCCTTGCTGTTTTCCTTCTTTATTAATGACCTTCCTTCTTTGTTTCGTTCGCGTTGTCTTCTTTATGCCGATGATTGTAAAATATTCACCGGAGTGTCTTCCATAAATGATTGTCACATGCTGCAAAATGATCTCAATCAACTGTTTGCCTGGTGCTCTGCTAATGGCCTCATGCTTAATGTGAGCAAATGTGTTTATATGGTTTACTCCTTAAAGAATTCTCCTACCAACTTTGACTACATTCTTTCTTATGAGTTTAAAGATTTGGGTGTTACCTTCGACACTTGTCTTCGCTTTCATCATCACTTTGCTGATATAATTAATCGTGCCTCTCGACTTACTGGATTTGTCCTTCGTAGAGCTTCTGACTTTTCTTGTCCTACCGCATTTGTTAAATTATATTGCTCTCTTGTCAGAAGTATTTTAGAATATGCTTCAGTAGTTTGGTCACCGTACCAAACTGTACACTCTGCATCTATTGAAGCAGTACAAAGAAAATCCACTCGATTACTATTCTTTAAATCTAGTCTTTCCTACAGCTTTTATTCTGCTCGTCTTTGCTTCCTTAATCTTCTTCCTCTTAATCAACGTAGAATCAAACTTGATCAGTGTTTTCTTTTTAAAATTTGCCGTGGTCGTTTAGATACATCTTTGATTGAAGCCATTAAATTTCGTCCGGTAACTCGGAGCTCAAGACTAAATATTGTCTTTGATCCTCCTGTTGCTGATCTTTGTATTTATTTTCATTCGTCTATTGTGCGATTAATGCGCGATTTTGATGCTATGCAGCTTGGTCCTCTGGCTCTTTCTTTTAGGCTCTTTAAGCGAAATTTACTTTTAAAAGTTGCTAACTATGCAATCCCTGAATAATTTTTTTTTCTTTCTTCCCTTTTTTATATTAAGTTACTTTTCTTTTATCTCTTTTTTTGCTTTAATTTAGTTTATTTTACTTATTACAATAGATTTTTGGATTCATCTGTATATTGTAGTCTTGTTTAAATAAATAAATGGATCCTGAAACGGAAACTAAATCTGGGTCAATCCTCAACCCTAAAATCATTCCAATTTTTTTGTCAAAAGAATACGAAACGCATCGCAACACATACTTTACACTTAGTTAATTCATTCGGATTCAAATATTTAATTTAATTTAAGGAGCCAACCTTCTTTAGAGATCATTTTTGTGATTTTTTCCGAGTGATTGTAATAAAATATATTGATGTAATTCTTTTTGAGTAACATAAGTACCTTCTTGAAGTAAAAATAAAAAAAACCTCTTTAATTTTTACATAGTTTTTTCATACAAAGAGCGATTTTAAAGAGAATGTCAAAATACATGGCAGTTTGACCGATTTTTACTCCCATTGTCTCCGTAATTTTGAGAATAGGTGTATATTCTTCATTTTACATACAAACCGCAATTTTGGTTGCAGTTTTAACGATTTCTTTTCCACAAAACATTTTTTTGGAGTCATTTTCCAGACGCTTGCATTGATGCTTTCATTTGTATTTAGTTTGTGACCATCCAAACATATCTCTAATAGATCCTTTTTAATAAATCTTCGTCTACAGGTTTCAAGACTTCTTCATAATGTTTTGCAACAAGCGGTGAGTGTTTATAGCCTTTTAGCTTTTTTTAGCCTCAAATTTTCGATACTCACACCAGGACTCACCTCCTTCTGGCCAATATGAAAGCTGCGAATTTTTATCGGTTGATATCTTGTGATAAATTGTGAACCAAATACTTTTGCGCATTCCTTCTACAGAATCAACGTTTCTACAAATGGATGAATCGTCATACGTAGATAAATCATTCATCAAATTTATTATGAATTCTACCGGCCTTTTTGAGGTATTTTTGGGGGTGGTTTTTCTGGTAAAACTTAATTTTTTTTCTTTTTTTCTTTCTTCTTTGCAATAGAGTAAGCTTTTTTGCAACATAAGCACGTTTGAAAACACGTTTTTAACGGGTAAAACGGACTCTAATTGTATAAAACGAACGATATTTTTAACAATTTACAAATGTAGAACTACGTTACAAAATTACTTTAGTTGTGCACCTACACACTTATTTCCTGTTTTGCTTCCAAACTAAAAAAAATCTTCGTAAATACTCAGTCACGACTCAGATATATATTCCAATATACTCTTCACAATCTCGCCGAAATTCACTATTTATTCAATAGCTTTTTTCAAAAAAGAAACACACACACACACCAAAAAACAATTTTTAAGAACGACTTATTTCCAACGAGCCATGTCCAAAAAGGAGCCTCGTTCCGTCAATTATATTTGTACTATATATAATGTTCTTTCGGATTCCGCTACAATACCATGCATCGTGTTCAATTCGAGTTCACACCTTTCCATTCCACCGGGTTTTGGCGATTTCCGATCACTATTAACTGGTCGTCTACTCTACTGCTTTTGAAATCAAAGTCGTGGTCGTTCTAAACAAGTTGGATTGGTATAACAGTGATAACCGTCGACGTCGAACTCTTACCGTCTAGGTACGTGTGCTCAATTTTTATTCCACATCGTTTACCTATGCGATTCACCGTTAGTCGTCAAACACAAGATACCCCTGAGTTACGATTAGAATAATCCTCACTTCCAGTGAGAATTGTTCTAGTCATCTTTTTTCAATTGATTAGCTGGACTGCGTGGCAAAATTTTGTGGCGATTCTTTCAAATATTCATATTAAAAAGCAAATATTTCCTATATTGTGCTATGGGCCAGACAGAATTTTATAAAGCAATGACACCATATCATAACCATGACATCACAAAGGCTTTCAGCGTGTATATATGTACGTATTTGTCTCCATCAAACGAGATGAAACAAAGCTGTGATACCTCAATAAGCGAGTGTTCCATTTGCGTATCCTTGACATTCCTAGAGAAAAGGTCAAGTGCACGCTAAAATTAGCAGCCGGTGAGACACGAAAGGCATGTTCTGGTTTCACCAACATTAAAATCGAAATTTAAAGGGTGGAACACTCTTTTGAGGCTCAAGTCACAGCCGTTTGAGCTTTTCGCGTATTCATTTCTTGTTTTCAAAAGTTCTGAAAGAGATGAAAAACAGCGTGTCAGTGTGTGATACTGATGAAATTTTTGGATGTTTCAAACAAGTAGATAAAATGTCAGGAATCGGGAATTCACTGAAAGTTGGCATCAGTTGCATTATAAGTATACTGCCTCATTGACTCGAACGTTGGTTTTCCACTCGCAACCGACAAATTGGAGTCTGCAACGAATGATTCTTATCTCATTTAACGAATCAAAACTGATCGGAATGGGACGAATCAGGACGGAAGGGATAAAATCGGATCAGAATAAAACAGAAGTTCTTTGTTCAACATTCGGACAAGATGTTTCAATAATCTATGAGTATTTATATATTGTCCTTATACACTAAAATAAATTCAATAATTGCTTTTATTTTCCATAAGAGGTCAACCATTTATTACATAACGCAATTTTTACAGTATTTGAACGCCCCCCCCCTCCCTCAAATAATCCTTAGTTACATTTTCAAAGCCCCCCTTTATTACGTAACAATTCCATCGTACCCCCCGCAGATTTTTAAATATTTTAATCACAAACTATTAACAATGTATCTAAATTTTGTTTATTGCGCCTAGCGTCTGCTAACACCTCGTGGCGCGGGAAATAAATTTAAAATTTGACTTTATGATTTAGTGTTATAAAAAGTTTTTTTTAACTAATTTTGAATTTTTTTACATAACATTTTCCTGGACCCTCTCTCAATCCACGTAACACTTAGTAACATTTCCAAATACCTCCTTGTCCTTGGATTGTTTTGTAATATGTGGATGGCCCCTAAATGACCAACAACATCTTAATTTCTCTACGCTAATGAGCAATTTGACTCGAGTGTCGCGGTGATTAAGTGATATCCTCTTGCTCATGACACGATCTAAGGAAAATCATGAAATCAACGAAATATCGATGAAATAAACGAAAAAATAGCAAACAATGACAAATTTACTCTTTTTCAGAACTTTGAAAACTAATAATGTATCAAATTTGATCAGAGGTTGTTTAAGATTTTCTAAAATCAAACAGTTGCAATTACGGCTTTCATAAACATTTTATATGTATTGAAATCTTTGTTTCAAAGCATTTTGAGCCAAACATTCATACTCGTTATAAAATCAAACAGTTTATTCACATTTTGAAGATCTATTAAATAAGAATTGATATGAATTTGGAACCAAGTTGCATCTTTTAATGGATACTTTAAAAAAACTTCAGACAAGGCTATCTTCATCTATTATAGAAATTTGTAAGCTCAGTTCTGTGCGTACATTTTGTCGCTAGTTATAAGTAGCAGTATAAATTCACTAGAAACAAAAATGGCTTTAAATATCAAATAAACTTTTTCTATCCTGGGTAATTTCAATCGGAAGAAAAAAAAGCTTCAGCGTTGAAATAAATGAAACTTTAATGAAAAACATCCAAACGTGCAAGCAAAATGGACAAATCTAAATAAGAGCCAAGAACGACTCCCATTCAAATTTGCTATCTGAATGCCGCAATTATTCATTTTTTTCAGAAACAATACCACAAAATCCATCAACAATGCCGCGTTGTATTATCATTGGAATGAAACTCTAATCCCTACTATTTGCTGCTATCTTTTCATTTTGTTCTATTTGTGTTCACCGCGAATATTTTCCTACAGAAACAGATGATGTATAAAAGATACATATAAAAACGGAACACCTACACACACTATGCTTTATGAAAGCATATATAGTTTTCAATAATCCGAAGCAAGGAAAAACGTTCGCTTTGATGATTTATTCCAACTGTTACGTACCACATCCTTGTGATACCTCACGCTTCTTTGTATGCGGAGAAAAGGATCAGATTGGATCCATAGTTGTGGAGCACGTTTAGTCTTGTATCTACAGACAAATGTAATCCAGGGATTTGCTATGAAATATTAGCAAAAATATATGGCACATTTGATAAAATTTTTCCTTTATAATGGCATTCCTTTGAAGCTGTTAAAATATCCTTTACATGTGCTGTCTTCGGGTGAAGAACTTATCTTTTGCAATATTGACATTGCACCAAGCAGAAGGCTTTATAAAAATTGGTAGAAATTTTATTATGAATTTGAAATTAAGTTCACCATATATTAAGAATCTTTGAGACATTTTAGATGATGGTTTGAATTGATGAGCAGTTTTGTTAAATTAAAGTAAGTTAAATTAAAAAGTATCAGTCTACGTTTAAATTCGATGAACGATATTATGTAAACCACTTTAAAATACTCCTTATTTCAACTTATCTGCTCATGTCGTGGTCTTGATAGGAATTCCTGACCTAAAAAAATCCAACGATTTTTTCTCCAAGCATTTCTCTTTTCCAGATGAATTTTACATGAATTTTTCTCACCCTAATTTAAATTCTTGTGGATATGCAAATAAGCGAATATATGTTTTGCCCGCTAGCCGATTATCCTGTACCCTGTAGAGATTCTCTGCGTCCATGTTGCTGATGTCTACTTTGAAGAAGCTCCTGGCAACGTGCTAGCACGTGTCTAGCATTGAATGTCAGAAAGGAGCGGCGTGTGATTCTGTTTGCTACGCTTTTCTAGGAAAATTCCGACCGTTCTCTCTGGAATATTTGTACGACGGGGATATTTGTTTTGCAAGAGAATATGTGATTGGATCCTGCGGGAAACAAACATTGCAGTGACGATAGTGGAAATTAGAGGACTTTTAAACATAGCGTTTGTTGAGGATATTTTTTTATTTGGTAAAGCATAATTTATATTTATGGACATGTTTGGTGTTTGTTTCGGAATGTGAGTAATGTTCAATCAAATTAAAGAAGATTCGGTTTCTACGAGTTGATTAAATTAAGCAAAATCCAAACCAAAACAAGCCGCGAAGTGCGACCCTTGAGGTCCACACGGTCAAATTCCCAGTAATATCTAGATAAACATTAAAAATATTAAACACAATAATAATTTTGAAAATAGTACTACTTTAAATAATAATAATGAGAGGTATTCATGGAAGTAGCAGGAATGAGTTAATATTAATCTATCATCTCTCTTCAAAAACTGATAGGAATTTATAAATTTTATGAACATTTATTACTGTGTTGTGCAAATCAGGTTAAAAAAATATTTTTTAAGAAAAAAACCCTAAGTTTTTCCATTTTCTTCTATTAAATTAAAAAAAACGCTGAAACGGATTTTTATAATGTTAGAACAATCAAAAAGATGTTAAAACACGTCGATTGAACCCTTAATGATGCAAATATCATATCTGGTTCGTGAGATATAGTGAATGAAAGAAATGACCTTGAAGATCATGATGACTGTTAATGATTTTTTATTTTTTATTTAATGTTTCTTGTTATCATGAGAAAAAGTTTTGATGACGTTTTTTCAAGCATTGCTTGAAGTATATAAATTTTATAAAAATTGAATACTGTCTTCCGTGAATCAGGTTAAAAATTTATTGTTTATTAAAAAACCCTAATTTTTTGCACTTTTTTTCTTAAATTAAAAAACGGCTGGAATGATTTTTTTCAAAATTGGACAGATTTACAAAAATTCTAGTACGCGTCGATTGACAACTAAACAATGCAAATCGTATGTTTGGTTAGCGAGACATAACTCATGACAGAAATCACCTCGAAGATCGTGATGCCTGTTAATGATTTTTTATTTTTTATTTAATTTTTTACGTAATCATGAGAAAAAGTTTTGATGTTGTTTTTACAAACATTGCTTGAAGTATATAAATTTTATAAAAATTAATTACTTTTTTCCGTAAATCTGGTTAAAAATTTATATTTTATTAAAAAAACCTAATTTTTTGCACTTTTTTTTCTTAAATTAGAAAACAGCGCCAACGATTTTTTCAAAATTTGATGGATTCACAAAAATGTTAATACGCGTCGATTGACACCTTAATCATGCAAATCGTATGTATAAAAAATTGCAGAAAACTATAAAGAAATTGTGTGATTCACTAAAAGTTTGCTTAAAACATTGTTTCTGAAAGGTGTAGTACATGTTAGAATTATTTAATTGAATAGAAGCAATCAAGAGAGAAAAAGAGTTGTGAAAATGACGAAAAATATATTTCGTATTCTTCACACAATTTTCGCCTTTTTCAATCTCCTTTCTTCTACAGGTAATATTTTTTCACATTTACAATAGCCCCCTTTCAAAGGTCTTCTGCGAAATAGTGTAAAAATTAAGGAATCTGATTGTTATAATTGGTGTGTATGAACTATGAGTTGTGTATCTATCATTCCAAAAAATTATCGATGGCAGCAGCTTTCAAGAAATATGTTTTTGACAATTTGGTACGAAAATCCTTTTAATCCAACAAAACGATGGGCAACTTATACGAAGAAAGCTTCAGTTGGTGTAATTTTAATCAATCAATACGATAGAACATTAAATATTAACAAATATTAATTGATACAAATTTTATCACGGCCATTTCAAAAAATAGGAATACCCCAAAAGATTAAAGAACAACGTCATACACTATTTGCCTACTTACTTCTGAATCGAATCCTAGATCGACCATAACAGAGCTGTCATATTACAGTTCAAAAATATTCAGGTTTTATAATGAACGTGAACAACCTTTTTGTCTAAGTTATCGCTGATATTTCAATTTGAATTTTCGAATGATAAACAAAATACAATGAAATGAAAACTTATTAAATCCATTTTTGAAAAAAATATAATAATTCGTCAAATTAAATTTATCTTCAATAATTCCTAGTGTTTTCTGTCAATTTTCAAGGGAAACGTTTCATATTCCACTGTTTCAGCTGACTTCTAGTTTTAATCGAAATAATGTTTAGTCTACGAAA
The DNA here is from genome assembly GCA_963942545.1 of Oxycera nigricornis. Taxonomy (NCBI): domain Eukaryota; kingdom Metazoa; phylum Arthropoda; class Insecta; order Diptera; family Stratiomyidae; genus Oxycera; species Oxycera nigricornis. The sequence goes on from OZ012661.1 coordinate 19,619,035, forward strand.
AAAATGCAATATTCTATAATTGTTTATATAGCTATTTTAGGTTTATACTGTAACAAACCCAAATTAAGTGCCTTCATTTCCACTGGGATTACCCGGCAATTTTCGGTATCCACACAGTTGCCGGTAGCGGTTAGTGCCCGCAGAAGTCATGGCCATCAACAGTGGAATGAAGGCGTGTTTAAAATGTCGAGCTTAGTTGTCGGTAGAGTTTTATATGAGTTTATTGTTTATTGATAACAATGCCACTAAAAATATCCAATAATAGTAGCAGATAAAAATAATGAAGTTAAATAAGTTTAACTCTAATATGCTAACGTGACAATATGGTATTTTGCAGTTCAGATTTCTACAGATTAATGCAGTGGCTGAAGATATCAAATTGCATGTTTCTCTTTAGGCGGATCAGAGGTGAGTTTTAAAATGAATTAGACGTTGCGGATGATAGCTTACATGTAGCTAATTGCTATGTTGGTAGTCCTGATTGTTGACATATGGTCTAAAAACACGACACAATTCATCAGTGTAGCTTGAGCCGTTACGATGTAGTGGTCTAGCAAAGAGAACCGCATTGTTGTGATTGCTTTACACAAATATGGAATGGAGAAAGGCCCAATTTTTGGAACACTGAAGCCATTAAGAATCACGCGTGTTTTCGTGTATCGATCTATAGCGTTATTAATTGATACTGGAGATAAAATAGACTGTTAAGGATCCGGCAGACCTCGCTCGGCTTGTAAGCCACAAGCCATCAAAGCTGTAAGATCCAGAATCGCAAGGAATTCTGTCCGCAATCAGAAAATCATGTCTCGTGAAATGAATATTGCGCCGAGAACCATGCGGCGTATCATCAAGGAAGACTTGGGACTTACAGCTTTCAGAAGACAAACAGGATACAGACTCAATGTCGCTTTAAAACGTAATAGGGTGGAAAGCTCAAAACAGCTGTTATCTATATAAGGTAAAGGGCAATACAAAAGAATACTTTTCACCGACGAGAAAATCTTTACCGTGTGGAGAAATCCTTCAACAAACAAAATGATAGGATATATTTAGGGTCTTCTAAGGAGGCTACAGAAAAGATCCCGAAGGTTCAACGAGGACATTATCCAGCATCAGTGATGGTTTGATGGGCAGTGTCCTCCGAAGGTGTCACTTTTATCCATTTCTGTGAAAAGGGCGTCAAAATTGCTGCCAAAAACTATCAGTCGGATATCTTAATGAAGATAGTGAAGCCCCTAAGCCGAACCATGTTTGAAAATAAATAATGGGTTTTCCGACAAGACTCTGCGGCTGTCCACAAGGCGAAAACCACACAAGAGTGGCTGAGGTTCGATGTGCCAGAGTTTATCAGCGTTAATTTTTCGCCATCAGCCAGTCTAGACCTTAGTTCCCTCGACTAAAAATTGTCAGTATTAGAGGGTATGGTCCGTAAAAAAACGCCATCACGACCTGAAGTCGTTAAAACAGGCGTTGAAAAAAGCTGTGGACAATTTTCCGGTGGAAGTCGTGCGAGAATCAATAGACCAGTGACCTGACAGACTTCGGCGCTGCATTCAAGCAAAAGACGTCCATTTTGAATAATTTTTTTAACTTCCCAGTTCCCTATGGGATGTTATTGTAATGGGGACGATTTTGCGAATCCCAAATTTTGACATATCTCCACGTTTTAAGGTCTCTAGAATCCAAATTCATCGTTTTTAGAGAGATGTCTGTGAGTGTGTATGTACGTATGGGTGAATGTGCGGATGTGCGTATGTGCATTCGGAATTATTTTTCGTCTCGATTATCTCGAGAACCAAAGATCGGATTGACGTGGGACCGGTTTTAAACGGTTTAGAACTGAATGACTTTTCAGCAAAATCGGTTGAGCCGTTTTTTATTTAGGATGAAAAACCGAAATGAAGAACGAGGTTGAGGACGAAAAGGAGGACAAGAAGGAAGACAAGGTTGCCTAGGCCTTGGTAGAGGATGACCAGGTGGTGGAAACGTCTTCCTCTACCAAAGCTTTTATGATTAGATAAAAAATTGATAAAAATAGTAAAAGTAATTATACTAATTTAGAATAATAATGTTTATTAATACTAAATATCAATAATAGTAATTACAAATGAAAACAAATCATAGCTTCTTTATTCACCCCACTGGGAAGTTAGTCCGTGTGGGCCTCAAGGGTCGCATTGATACCACATTTTTATTTTATTATGTAGTGTGTTAGTTTCACAATAAATGGTAAAAAAATTAAAATCCAACTACATAGTAGTTTCATTATTATAGTTAAAACATCTTGTATCAATATTTATGGCACGACTAGGTATCAGTGGCGAGGGGTGAAAAATTACTGTGGGTAAGCCGCTTACTATTTGAGAGACATGAACTATTGCAACAGTATGTATTTCTAAGTGGGAGTTTTCGATGATTTTCTAGCATCAATTTTCATAGCTGTTTCGCAAGCCGGGAACGCTAACGGCTTTTTGATTTGTTTCCATATTCTATTGAGGAAAACCGAGCTGCCATTCCAACATACGGGAGCTGAATGCCCACGGCACCCTAAATTAATGATGAATTCGAGAAAGCTTTGCTGCAACTCTTACAGATGTTGATCGCTTTGCTGGCTATTATGGAACTATGAAGATGTGTGAAATGAAGAGAATGGAGTATGATGGAATAAACACTGAGATCAAGTGGAACGATTGTGCATGTTAACAGTGATGCATGTAAGTAAATAAACACTTCATTCCCGTATAAAATAAAATGTTAGACTTTTTTTGGAAGCCGATGGGAATCGGCTTATATGAAGGCCTCGCCACTGCTAGGTATCAAGATGAGTATCTAACAAATGTAAAGACAGCTTACAGAGCAAACACTCGTCAAGATATAATCTGTGTTATTGCAGATTGACGAAGAAGAAGTAATTGTGTCTTTGAATATAACGAATTTTTAAATTTACAGAACAGACACACTTGTTACGCATTTGCTTAACAATTTATTTTTACTTAAATCTACATCGGTTCAAGAAACACCCCATCGAATTTTCGCACGAAATTGTTGAATGAGACAAATTTAAATTTGTACTAATTCTAGAAATATTTTCAGAGCTTAGCTCAAAAAGATAAATCAAATCAAACAACCCGAAAATCTAATATCGCAGCCGTTTAGTAAACAATCATGAAAGTGCACAATTTCCAAATTAATCGAAGGACTTCAAAATTTTATTTGTTTTTATTCTTCTAATTAAAACAAAGCTGTTTGAGTAAAACGGAAGGATCTTTTCGAAATAACGTGCAATTAACTCTTCTTGGAAAATTGCTAGAAATATAATCTTCAAACCACATGAGCACACTTACAAACAAAGAAGAAGTACAATTATTCAATTTTCCTTTAATAAATTTGATTTGAGAATATTGCTTTTAATCTACTTAAACACTTGAGGTTCATGACACATATGACACCCTCAATTTGATTGCAATCAACAAGATAATTTCTAAGTAACAATTCAATTACAATTTGGGTTTCAAAGCGAATTAGCTATTTATAGACTCAATTGTATTTCAACTGAAAGCGCAAGATTTTGAATTAATTAAATAAGTAAATTACCTTTTTGAAATGAAACTAGGCAATAATTCCAGTATTTTAGGCCATTATGATAATCTGTAATGAAAAATATGAAATGAAGAGATTATAGATGATGTCGATAAAATATTATTCTATGGTTTTAACACGATAAAATATAAATAATAAAGGCAAACGCGTGATTGAAATATTCGCACGTTTTACAAATAAAATAATTATTTTGTATTTTATATAATTTAGCTTCCTCAACTATAACGCTACAGGTATCGACAGTAAATTGTCTTTCAAATTAAGGGGGTAGTACCGGTTAGAATGCTAAAAAACAGCCCAATTTTTTTTATTGTATATAAATTTTAAAATTTGCATGGGTAAAACACACATTTTGAAGATTAAAATAATTTTTTTTAAATTTTTTTTCATTTTTCTACTAATTTAAAGAGGTCGCCAAAGTTGATGTTTCGAAAAATACCTCGTCCCACGACGGACAGTCAATCTCAGTAATGAAGAACTTGAAATAAAAAAACCAAATCGCATTTTAAAGAGGAATGTTTCGTACGTTGTAATCTACCACAGTATTTTGAAAAAATGATCAAAAAATAGCGGTTGTTTGAATTTTTTTTTTCGAAAAGTCGCTTTTTTCATTTTGTTGCGCTTTGCCAAAAATTTTCGGATTGATTTTTGGGTTAGATAGATTAGATTACCACACACGATACTTGAATAAAGTAGCACACCAAATTTGACTTAAATCGGTTCAGCCAATCCGGAGTGTCCGCCGTTCGGGAAAACCACCTTTAAAGTTTCGATTACCAAAAAAATCTCTCTCTGAGCGAAAAAGGCATGCGCGCTCTAACTGCCGTAACTTCTTTATTTTTGGGAATATCTTGATAAAATTATTTATTTAGACGTGAATCGATTTTTCAAAATTATAACCAGTACTACCCTTTTAAATCAAAATAAAAAATCCATTCAATACAAAATTAAATTGAAAAAGTTGAAAAAATGAGCCGCGAGGTCCACACGAACAATTACATCATTTCCTTGCAAAAACATTTTAAATATATTCTAGAGACCTTACAACGTAAATATACAGTGACGGCCAGTGAAATCTTTACAAGCAATAAAAGTTGCAAAAAAGGAGTTGCTTTATTGTTTTGTATTGTTTGTGGCAAAAGGTATTTTTGTAGTATGAATAGATTGAACTTAAGAATTTCAAGTCAGTATTGTGACTACAGCGTCAAATGTAAGTTGGTAGCTAAAAAACCCATAAGACGTCGAAAATTAATGAAGTGACATACGGTCATATTTTGATCTTACATGCGGAAAATTTATGTCTCCGTGAAATTTCTTTTACAGTAGGCTATAGTAAATCTACAATTCCAATATTTTTAAAGAAGTTTACAGAAGCTGAGTCGACGCTCCAAAAAGAAAGGTCTGAAGCGGAAAACCTCCATAAGAGAAAAGGATGAGTCTCCGGAGGCGTTCTAAAACGGCAGAGGACCCCCGAAGAGACTTTGCCGCTGTTGGAAAAACGGCCGTTTTAACAGGAACTGTACAGCGTAGGCTACAAGAAGTTGGATTATCTGCACAACCTCTGCAAAAAAGGCCTGTTTGACCATTGAAATGAGGAGAAAACGACTCGAATCGGCCAAACAGGCCAAATGGACTGTAAATGATTGGAAGCATGTTATCTTCTCGGATGAGCCGAAGTTCAACAGAGCGTTATAGCGATAAGTGCACCTAAAAGTAGCAGCATGATCTGGGGACGCTTTTCATATCATCAAATTGGACGATTGGCTTGGCTTGAAGGAATTTTTAAGGCAGTTGACTACAAAGCCATTCTTGAAAAAATTTGGTACCTTTCCTTGAAGAGCATATATATTTCTAATAGTGATAAATCCATTTTCCAGAACAATTCCGTCCCTTGTCATAGAGCTTAATTGGTAAGAATCAATGTAAGTAAACTAAAGTACCCAATGAAAATCAGCGATGTAGTCCTTTTTTCATGCGCTGCTTTTTACAGGGTAAGAATCACTTGATCCAACTCGGTGTTTAGTCATTGTCTTGGCCTACCAATAGTCCCGATTTGAGCCTTATTAAGAACCTATGGCGCATAATGAAAGTGTAGGTAGCGAGATAGAAGTATGCGAATATTTAATAATCGAAAAGGTCTGGTACGAAGGAATATCACCCCAAGTTTTGAAAAATTTGATTAAATTCCATGACACGCCCGAGTATGGCGGCCATAAAAGCCAAGGAGTTCAACTGAGTATTAAAATAAGGAGTGTACCGAAAAAATTGACCTTTATAATTATGTCTCTAAAAGTGGTATTAATTGATTGCTTTATCGAACTAAGTTTTTCTTTTTCTTTCTTTTTTTTCTAACTAACATTTCCATATAAATTCAATGAATTTTCATTTCAAGGGAAAAAATTCGGACCTTTCCGTTAACTCCACGCATTGTTTCATCGACCACCTTTCATGCGTTTCTCCACTTATTTTGGAAATCATTTTTCGGTTTTAGCAATTTTGTTTGTTTTCTTTAATGTTTTTTTCCATTTCAGCCCAATATCTTTCGATTGGTCGAATTCCTGGACAGTTTGGAGGGTTAGCTGCTTTCGGTACCACGGAGATGTTGTTGTCCTCATACCACTTCATTGCTGATCTAGCATACTGACTTGTCGCTAAATCTGGCCAAAGTGATATAGATGCGTTGTGTTTCTCGATAAATGGTTTTAGGTGCTTGTCTAAACACTTTTCAATGTATCCTGCTGAATTGATGGTACCCTTCGCTACAAATTCCTCTGATTTGAGACCACATCGACATATTGCCTGCCAAATCATATACCGCTTGGAAAATTTTATGTTTTTTCGGTTTTATGTTTTTGGCTAACACCACCCTTCGATCCTCCTCTATAGAAGTCCTGACCAGGCAACTGTGCGAAATCGGCCTTCACGCATATTTTATCGTCCAACGCAATGCAATCGAATTTGGTCAGGTGATCCTTGTATAGCTTTCAAGTCCGATTTTCCCCTTCTTTCTCCTTTTCCTCGGATCGATCGGGTACTTTTTGGACTTTTTATATGATCTAAGATTATAATGCTTCTTAGTGCTCACAATTATTGCGCTCGATGTTTGCACTTTTTGAGTCATATTTCGAATGGATGTATCAGGACTCCGCAAAAATTTCCTGTTTATTTCCGGCTCAAATTTGTATTGGATGGACCTTTTTTATCTGATCTAGATTGTTTAGCGACGGGTACGCCGTTTTTGTACTTTATAGTCGTTTGTTCCACTGTTACAATCGACGAATCGATCCTTTGCTAGTACCGAATATTTACGAAGGGGATTTTCCAGGTATTTGTACACCATTAAACTACACACTTTTTCTTGATTTGATGACATCTTTTTAAGAACAACCCTACAATACGAATGGATAAGACGTACTTTTTTGTCGAATTTTATAGCTTATTTTGCATACCTGATAAAGACTTAAACTTATTCTAAATAGGAACTATGCAGGAAAAATTAAAGGCCAATTTTTTCCGATGCAGTCCTTAAAAGGTTTTTTCCAAATTAGCATTAGTTTTTTTAAGTTAACATGTACAAATAGTTCCACCACATTATTTAAAATAAGAACATAAAGTATATTTTCATCAATATAAGCAGTATTGTAAATTCTTTACCGAAATTTGTTATTTTTCTTTTTTCAAGTTAAAACATTTAAACACAATAATTTGATAAACTGATCTTTTCTTTGGGCATTCACTCCGTTGAAAAAAGTTTAGCCAAACCATAAAAAAATAAAAAAATACCGTGCGTCTGTATTTCACTGCCTGCCACTATATGTTGAAAGTTTCAATTTGAATTTGTAAACCGATTACATGAACTTCTCACATGTTTGGAAGTTGACAAATTTTTCTTCTCATAATAAACATTACATAACCAATTCCCCTGGACGTACTCATTTCAATCAATCTAATTTCGATAAAACTTTCTCTTTCCCTTCCAAGAATTGTTATTTGCATATTTCAGGAGCTTTAATGTACAGCCAAAAGCATTTTGAAATTGCTCCCCTAAAACAGAAAGAGTCCTTTGAATCAATTCAGCCGTAGGAAAGTAAATAAGTCTACATGATTGAATTTTCAATATTCCGTCTAATTCTGCTGTTATGAAATATCGAACGAAAGTGCTTTCCAGAAGAGATTCATAAATTTCGATCTTTGGAACGAGTACTGTTTCGTGAAAGTAAACACAATTGGAAAGTTTGAATTTTTGTTGGCAAAAGGATCATTGCGTTTCATAGACATGAGCATTTTATTTGATTTTCTTTGGTTTTATTGACTTAGTGGGTTTCGAACGAAATTAATTGTTAATTAATATAACATTTATTCCATTTCGTACTTGAAAATTTTTCAGAAAAGTTGCGAAGGTTTTTTTTTGTTTCGAGAGTATTTTGACGGTCTACTTTTGGTGGTTTACTTTATAGTGATACCAATTTAAGGATATGACATTTCTATAAGACGGTTTCGCTTTATGAGAGAGACTCATATTTCGATGTTTCTTGGCTTGAAATGCACTTGAGGATTCCAAACTGATAAAAGAGAGCTGGCTTCAAATTAAAAAAAAACATCTTTAATTAATTTCGAACATTTTATGCAAAAAGTATCATTTTTCGAAACTTTAAATGCGATTTTCTCAAAACTACTAGTCTACTACTAGTCGGTGAGCAAAAAAACTCAAATAGTTTTTTCTGATTCGTTTGCAGTTTTTACTGATTTAATAATCCATCGAAGTACATATGGATTTTATGATTGAATTTACTTTTAAGTCACTTAAAGATTCTTTAGTAAAACACAACATCTATGTGTCTGCATAATAATTTTTTTATGTGAATATTAAATATTATACATCTAGGATACGCCCAGAAGTAGGTGTGTAAAATAAGGTGTACTGAATAAGGTTCTCAGAAGAAGATAATTAGAAGAGGGCGTCCAGAAGACGACATTCAAAAACACGTTCGAGAAAAAGCGTTTGAAAAGGCTTTCAAAAGAAGCCGTCTAAAAAAATGTTTAGCAGCAGGCGTCTCAAAAAGCGTCCAAAACAGGACGCCCAAAAAACGGCGAACTGAATAAGGCAACCAAAAAAGGCGTCAACAGAAAAAGACCCTCAGAAAAAGGCGTCTAGTGTGTGTCAATTAAGGTGTCCAGAAAAGACATCCAGAAATAGGCGGATGTCTAGAAGGAGGCGTTCGAAAAACGGCATCCAAAAAAACTTATAAAAGGCGTCTACAAAAAGTGGCGAAAATATGACGCTCTGAATTAGGCAATTAAAAAAAGCGTCAAAAAGTTGGCAGCCAGGAAAAGGCGTCCAAAAAAAGCATCCAGTGTGTAGAAAAAGATGTCCAAAAGGAGGAATCCAAAACAGGCGGCTAGAAGGAGGCGTTTACAAGACGGTGTCCCAAAAAAAACATTCGAAAGGCGTCCATAAAAATCTAACGTCGGAAAATTTACATCTTGAATGAGGCAACCACAAAAAGGCGTCAAAAAGGACATCCAGTGTTTGTAGAGTGTCCAGAAGAGGGCATGCAGAAGAAGGCATCCAGAAAAAGGCGTCCAGAACGAGGCGTTCGAAAAAGGCGTTCGAAAAAGGCGTCTAAAATATGGTGTCCAAAAGATAGCCTCCTGAAGGAGATGTCCAGAAGTTGTACAAAAAAAGGCGTCCAGAAGAAAATGCGTTCTGCAGACAGTATTTTGAAGAAAAGAATAAAATAAATAATTTTGTGATGCATACAATAGTCTACTAACCATCAACGGTTAAACTATGAAACATTCACTAACGAAACTCATCATTTTAAAACGTTGAAACGTGTTTTTTTAATCGAAACCTTAAACCTTTACGAAAATGAATAAACAAATAAAAAACTAAACACATAAAAAAAAATTTGAGATATCCATAAATTAAGATGAAAGCTATGCAGAAATGCAGAAGGTTTCTGTAATACCTGTGAGGGAGCTTTATTTAGAATTGCGCTGGAAAGTTTATTCTGTTTCTTAATAACTTTCTTAGTTTTTCTTCTAAAAACGACTTATCTATTTTCTTATCTATTTTTGACGCTTGACAGCAATCTAGTCATTTAACACGCCTCTGAAATTCCAATATGGCATCTTAGAACCCGGTTTGACGATCAGATAAATTTTCGTATAACAGGTATTATTTTAACAAAATAGTTCAAATAAAAGGAAGCTCTACAACAAAGTTTAAATTGAGTTAAACTTAGGGAAAAGATAGCTTTTTGCCTCAGAAGTAAATAATTGAAATGGGTTCTATTATCGGAAACCTCGTCAAGTTTCGAAAAAGGATTTTTGTATTGGAATTCAGAAGCCAGATTTAGTACAAAATAACCAACCAATCATGAGATCTTTTAAATTGGAAGTGTTTGGCAAGGTATCTTTTTGTACTTTTTGTTCATTTTTTAGTTAAAATGAGAACGCAAGGTACTCGTTTGGGGGATCGAAGATATTTTTTTGAAGTTATAAGAGATTTCTATAAAAGTTTGATGTTTAAAGCTACTAACAACCTACCTGAGAAGGTCATCAACAATGAATGTAGCTGATTTTTCAGATTGCTAACATCTCACTTGGTAAAACAATGTAATGGCACACAATGTTTTATACTGGACCAACTGCCATCGAATAAATTGCAAGAAATGGACGCAGTATCAGCTTGTCCCTCTTCTTATGTATTATATATTTAAAAAATTGATCTGAATATTGTTATTTATGCAAACACTTTCATCCAAACATTTTCAACACTAACTAAACGTCCATATTCTTGAAATGGTTGATATTTAAATTGCGACTTGTTTTCAGTTTCATCCATTTTAAAAGGATTTTTGCTTGTTAACTTCCCAGTAATTGAAATTTTCAACATTTCTTTACGTTTTGAGGTGTATAGAGTATATATAAAGTGTTTTTAGAAAGGGAGATGTGTGTGTGTACGTACGTACGTACGTTCGTGGACACTTTTTTCTACGAGCATAACTCACGTAAACAAAGTCGTATCGACTTCGTTGAGGTGTCAATCGAAGCGTCTTTGCAATTTTAAGGGCTGATTAATTTTTGGGATTATTCGGTCGGGGGGGGGGGGGCTTGTTGTTTTGCCCCTTTGAAGGTCATTCCTGTCGTGCGTTATACATATCTCGCGAACCAAACATACGATTTGCATGGTTAAGGTGTCAATCGACGCGTATTAACATTTTTGTGAATCTATCAAATTTTGGAAAATATCGTTGGAGCCGTTTTTTCATTTAAGGGAAAAGTGCAAAAAATTGGTTTTTTTATAAACAATAAATTTTTAACCTGATTTACGAAAGACAGTATTCAATTTTTATAAAATTTATATGTTTCATGCAGTGCTTGTAAAAACACCATCAAAACTTTTTCTCATGACAACAAGAAACATTAAATAAAAAATAAAAAATCATTAACAGTCATGATGATCTTCAAGGTCATTTCTTCCATTCACTATATCTCACGAACCAGATATAATATTTGCATCATTAAGGTGTCAATCGACATGTTTTAAAATCTCTTTGATCTTTGAATCTATTTTAACATTATAAAGATCCATTTCAACAGTTTTTTAATTTAATAGAAAAAATGACAAAACTTAGGGTTTGTTTTTGTAAAAAATATTTTTTTTAACCTGATTTGCACAACACAGTAATAAATGTTTATAAAATTTATACATTCCTATCAGTTTTTGAAGAGAAACCAGCAAAACTCTTTTCATGATTCTGAAAAAAAAATCAATTAAAAATAAAAAATCATTCAAAGTTACCATACGAAAGGGGTTCTTCCGATTGATATTACCTTATATCTTTTATTTTAAAGACTTTGTTGTAAAGTCAACCAAAGTTATGAAATGTTTCGATAATTTGAGCAGATTTTTAATAGTTTTTGCAGTCTTTTAATTAAAAAAAGCGGGTTAAATTAAGAAAACCATCAAAATTTCAATCAAATTTGCATTTGTGGTAATCAATCATCATCACCCATCCACCAAAAGCCTTACGTAATCAATGGATGCTCCCGTAGATGATATGGTTAATATTAACTCATTCCTGTTACTACTATGAATACCTCTCATTGATATTATTTAAAGTATTATTATTTTCAAAATTATTATTGTGTTTAATGTTGTTGATGTTTATGTAGATATTACTGGGAAGTTGACCGTGTGGACCTCAAGGGTTGCACTTCGCGGCTTGTTTCAGTTGCAATCAATCCTTTAAAACAGCCAATGATTTCTGCTTTCCTTCATATTCTGAGGAAGCTCGTTTACCCAGAGAACTTCACATTTGGTAATTTTTAAATAATTGGAATATTGTTTAAATTATTTTCTTGATATAAACGATTTTTCATGTGTATGGTATGACGTAACTCAAAATAATTTGAAGTACTAAAATATCATTCAATCTTTTGCAAAAAAGAAAGATTCAAAGCACATTCTGTCCATGTTTCTTCCATATGTTATCAGTTTTTTTGCGTAAGAAATTATTTATTGTTTTTGAACAAAACAATTTTTGAACAATTTAATATATCGACTTAGAATGTTTCGGGTATCATTATCACTTATTTATTTTCATTAATTTATAACTATTACTCATCGGCGTAACTTTGAAAGGTATCTCCAATCAAGATTAATAGTTTGCCTCAATTAATTTTACAAACTAAACAGAACGGCTGTGGCTTCCTCAAACACATATTGTATATGTTTTTCACATCATTGAATTTAATTACAATGCTTAAGCTTCCATACATCCAATCAACCATTTGATTATTGGTGGTACTGAATCCTCCCATCAATCGTTAAGGACGCCTACGAACAAAATTTACCAAAAACATATATTTCACAGGAACCTATTCAAGCTACTTATAGCTTTAAGAATTACGCACATTTAATATTTTTATTAAAATTTATATCCACACAGTACAGTGGGACTAGACAATTAATTTGTTTTTGGTCTTTCCGAATTAATCTACAGCTAATTTGAGGTTACATCATCCTCATCATACAGGAATTTATCAAACAGTTTTTAAGGTAATGCATGATCAAAATAGATATTCATCTTCATCATAAGCATCTGAATTGGCTATATTCGTTTCGATTAACCGAATAAAGTGGTTTTTTCTTATCCTCATTTGTCCAAATTTGTATTGGGCATATCGCGAGGCTCATTCATGCACTTTTTTAAGGTCTCTGCAAAACATTTTCAAGTTCATCAAACACATTGCCAAGGCAATTATTTATTTCAGTAAATTTTAATGAATTTATCCAATTGCCAATGGGCAATGAATTTTCATCAGAAAAACTATTATTTTTTCCAGATTGAGATGAACGACTACTAATATGTTATCGTTTCGTTGATTGTTTTTATTTGGAATGCCATCAATTTATTAAGTGAGACGATCTTGAGGAGGACATGAAGGTCAAAGATGAGTGTTAAAGGTTTTTATAAATATTTCAGCGTGAAACCGCTGGATACATTGATTGTACAAGACTGTTTTTTTTTCAAATAGTTTGCTATATTGTTAAATCAATAAAAAAATTTATTAAAAAGTTGAGCCTAAGATATCTATGTAAATTTTCAAAAAATATACTAAATTTTATGCACTTGAAACAATATAAAAATAACAAGCCGCGAGGTGCGACCCTTGAAGTCCACACGGTCAACTTCCCAGTAATATTTACATATACATCAAAAATACTGAACATAATAATAATTATGAAAATAATAGTACTTTAAATAATAATAATTAGAGGTACTCATAAAGGTAATTGGCATGAGTTAATATTAATCGTATCATCTACGGGAGCATCCATTGATTAAGGCTTTTGGTGAATAGGGGGTGGATTGGTTTGATTGAATATTCACGCGGATCAATCGAAGGGGAGCAGGCTACAAGGCCTTTTTTACGTTATTTGATATTTTTATATCGATGCTTGAAGGACAAAAGAAAAAAAATTAATGCAGTTTTTGTTATTACGCCCACTGAAGAGATTTTATCGCGTTGTGGCCATTTTGAATAGTTTTGTCAAAATTGTCATGACTTCGGCATAATCATTGAAATTGTATTTTTTTCACGGTGTTACAACAATCAGGCTAATACTTATTTCTTATTATCAGTTGGTCTTGAAAAACATTGAATGTTCAGTCAATGATCGGTTCAATTGCATGTAAAAACTAAAAACCATTACGAATGATGATGGAGGAAGTAATTGAAATCTTATGAACACTAAAGAACAAAACTACTAAAAACTACAAATTTTAATTTAATTAAAGCCTTTTAAAGCATATTATCTTGCAAAGTATTGACTCCAAAACATTTTACCATTGAAAATGTTGATTACCACAAATGCAAATTTGATTGAAATTTGTTTTGGGTCCCAAAATTTAAACAGTTTTTATATTAAAATCAAAACACGGTGCTGTGAAAACTATTCAAAATCTCCTCAAACTATGCAAATATTAATAAACTGTGATTGACTTAACATTAATGTATCTAGAATAAGAGTAATCTGGTAATATCATTCGTATGAAATTTTTTTACATGGTGAATGGTTTTATATTTTTAAGTTACTTTTTTGTGTAATCATGGAAAAAGGTTTTGCTGATTTCTTTTCAAAAACCTGATAAGAATTTATAAATTTTATAAACATTTATTACTGTGTTTCGCAAATCAAGTGAAAAATTTATTGTTTATGAAAAAACCTTATTTTTTTGCACTTTTTTTAACAAATTTGAAAACGGCTCCAGCATTTTTTTAAAAAAAATTATAGCATCACATGTCGATTGGCACCTTAACAATGCAAATCCACTGTTTGGTTCGTGAGATAAAGCGCATTACAGAAATGACATTCAAGGGTTCCAAACAGCAAACCCCCGTCCAAATCGGAGTGTCCCAAAAACTAATCAGCTCTTAAAATTGCAAAGACGCTTCGAATTACACCTCAACAAAGTCGATATGGCTTTGTTTACGTGAGTTATGCTCGTAGAAAAAACTGTCCACGAACGCACGCACGTACGTACGTACATAGACACACACATACATACTTCATTCAATATAAAATATACTCTTAATACCTCAGAACGTAAAGATATGTTGAAAATTTCAATTTTGATTTTCGAGGCGATTACAAGAACCTCCCATTTACTGGGAAGTTAAAAAAGAATAAGGGTAGATATCATGCACATTAGCATATTAGCCTAAGCAAGACGTGTCAATGAAAGTCTTGTTTAGACATTATCAGTTCAAAAATCACAGAAGCGTCGATCTGGATTATATGGTCTTCCTCTAAAGAGACATTTCAAACTTCTAAGCTAACTGTTCAGTGCTTGATCCTTCCACTTAATGCTTCGAAAAGATTCGAAAACATTCGCAGTGTCTTACGTATTCTCTAAAAGTTGAAAATAAATTTGTATATAGTCGGTATCAAAACTATAACAGCTTAATCTAAAGCTTCGTGCAAAATGTTTCAGATCGATTTAGTTGAATTATTATGTTTATATGTTTTAAACTATCAAAGCAGCATTCTGATTATTACAGCTTGATTTCATAGTTTATTCAATGGGAGACTATGTTTCGATAAATTCTGTCTTATGCATTCATTGTATTAAGCCGGCTTTGCGATTTATTTTTTGGGTTTTTCCCACCGCAAAATCTTCGAAAAGTTCCAAAATTCATGATTGCCATCATCATTATCAACAATGTAACACCAACCATAGTCAAACCTTGGTTTCGTTCAAACATCCTCTTTAGTTCTTTCAATCCAATAACCACGTCCTCCAGTTTGACAATCTTAGTGGCAATTTGCTTCTACCTGCCCTTTCCAACAACTGCTTAGTTTTCGCTTTTGGCAGGAACATGTTTTTCAAACCTTCATCTATGCGTTCCACGTTCCAGACTTACTCGTAATAAACGTGCTTGAAAAACTAAAAAGCTACCACATTGCTGTCGGAACGCCGGCCACTAGCTATACAGTTGACGGTAATGAGACTCCTGGTGTTTACAGCCGTCAACAAACGAAACGCAGAAGTTCATCTCGAGCAGTTGTGGAGTGATTGTAAGTTTTGGGAGGACTCAAATCATGGTTGGTTGGTTGGTTGTAGTGACAGCCCTCTTTATCAAAAAGATGGCTCACTTTGGCCAAGATAGGCCCATTGTGATACCACAAAAAGATCCATTTCGATTCTCGTATGAAGCCAGCTATGCAGCCAATATTTAAATCAGCTACTTCCGTGAGGCTGTTCAGGAAGGATGAGCCAAAGGTTTTCATGCGTTCCCTGGACAGTGCCGGGAATTCACACAGAAAATGTTGGATAGGACTCGAATCATAGAGCTGCAGTTATTATTTCTGAAAACTTTCTCGTAACCTATTTAAGATCTAGAAGAACAGAAAAACTCACCAACTTTTTTATTACTTCGTTTCGTTTTGCTAAATTGTGTTAGTTTACCTTGAAATCGGACCAAAATTTAGGTGACAGTCGATGTTAGTTTTCTCAACAGCAAATAATTGTTGTATATTTCGTGTTTTTTTTTTCAAAATTATTTCGTTTAATGTACACTCATTTTACGATTCTAGACTTGTTGAGATTACTATTAAATTTTGAGTTATTTTCGCACTTATTTTACTCGTTTTGCTGTGAACTTTACTGTTGAAAATTGAATTCGACTCAGAAATGAGGAGACTTAAAGCGAACATGCTATACTTTGATTGATAATCTTCCTGGATAACAATAAACGATACAGTGTTCAGCTTAATAATGTGAAAAGGAATGTCGTCTAACTTGTGATATTTACAAAAATGTTTCTGCCTTATGAATACATAGATACAGCTTCAAACTGTTTTCCTTTCCGCAATTCCAAACTTTTGCTATATCTTACACACAAAAATTA
This sequence comes from Oxycera nigricornis, assembly GCA_963942545.1. NCBI lineage: Eukaryota > Metazoa > Arthropoda > Insecta > Diptera > Stratiomyidae > Oxycera > Oxycera nigricornis. The sequence goes on from OZ012661.1 coordinate 19,635,562, forward strand.
CTTTTGAAACCCATTTTCACCAGCTATTGACCATTTTACCTCAAAAAAATCGAGCAGGGTAATTTACAAGAATTAAAATTTATCCTACCAATAACCTTTTCCAAAGCCTTCCAAAATCATCCAATTACAATTAACTCGACTATAACGCCAAACCATTCCAAGTAATCCAAGCAAATTAGCTTCCCACTTCCGTATTTTCAGCAGGGAATTCTTGCAACGCCACGAGATAGTAAAAATAAAAGTGGTATCCCGTAACGATAAAAATAACATAAAAATTAAGGACACTAGCTAATCAACAGGTCAGTTTTCAGTGGGGTATGCTTCACGAAGGTGGAAGGACTTACCAAGGCAGCCTGAACGAGATATTATTAAAAATTCATGTCTGTTTTCTCCTCAGAAATTCTTGCGAGACGGTTGTGTGTTGACGTAAATTATGTCCTAGAAGCATATCAAGTTCAGCTGGTAATTGCATACGAAATTTTTTAAATCAATGCGAACGTTTTTATTCTAGAGTTTATGGTCATTAAAATAATAGTTTCAAAAGGAAATTTTAAGGCATTTAAAGATATATTTACAAAAAATTATGCATTTCAAAGAAACATTCGCTTCGAAATAGAATTAAAGACACACACTGATTAAAGTATCCCCCCTTAGTTTCATACATATCTAGAAAATTTATTATTCATATGAATAATTTATAAGGTATTTACACTTGAAATTTTCATTGGAATGTTGGCAAACATGCTTCGTATAAATCAATACATTATTTTCCGGACGGAAATATTTTCTCGATGGAAATAAAGTCTGTTTTTATTCTCACTTCAAGTTTCATCAAAATATATTTCATGTTCAGATGTGGCAGACATTCTTATGTAGAATTGGTATGCAAATTTCCTTTCTTTTATGATTGTTGTTTGCTTTTTGTCCTTCCATGACGGAGAAATGGAATTTGTAAAATGTGTTTAGGGGGTGTTGAATAAAGCTTTTTAAAGATAATTTTCGGCGAAAAGTATGTAATTTTTCCAGTATTCATTGATGAGGAATAAATTTAATTTTAAAGCGCAAAGAAATTGCAATAACTGCACAAAAAATTATCAATATCAACATGAGAATTTAAAATTTATTCAGAAAATTTTTGGAAAACTATTCGTTAAAAGTCTGAAAAGTCCTGAAACGTTCATCTGAAGAAAAGTGATTTTTATTAACACGGCTTGAAAGTGAGTGCGGATTTGGTTTGCGGACCATATAAAGCTTAAAATGGTTCCAATAAATTCCCAAGGAGATGGGTGGCCTTATGAAAATTGGTAGACATCTAATGATTCGATGCTTCCCTCAGGACAACTTTAATACATAGAATGATATACTAGCATTACTAAATTTAGGTTTTACAATGTCCACTTCATGGTGGAATCTGATAACTTGGGACCTAGAATCTCCAAAATATCGAAGAGATTTTTATTAAAACAAGGAGGCTGTGGCTGATGCTTTGGGGGAAAAACTGCGTACAATTTTTAAGGCTTGATGGTGGGTATCAAGCATCAAAATATCATCCTCTCATTTGCCGGGCTTTTGCAAATCGGACAGCTAGACGAGGTGGATAAATAAGGTTAACAATAAACGATACGCCGTACGTCCTTTATTGATTTATTTATTGTTTATTGTTATTCACGTCACAGTTTAAGCCAAATACAAAGTGATGCAACATATCAAAGTAAAAATAGGATTAAGCGTGCAGTGCAATATATAAATGGAGATGAAAGGTTATAAGAAATAAAATGTACAAATTATAAATGGAAATGATACGTTTAGCGAATCATCGTAGCAAGAAAACTTTGCCTTAAAAATAAAGAACGACTAGGAAAAGAGACTGACCTTCAACCTATAATGCATACTTTGCCATCAAAGTATTATCGAATGAAAGTAGACGAAGATTTTTAGAGGTATGGAACTTCCGATAGGGATATCTATCATTGGAGAAGTCAAATTTTGCTGTAATTTTGACATTATGTTTAATTCACAACGTCGTAAAATGGTAACAATGTACTTCCGAAATTCACATTCTGTGCGCTAAGCTTAGAGAGTAGTTCGTCCAATTTATGGTGATTTTTATCGTCCATATGAGCAGCTCATACGCAATACAACGGAAAATTTATGTCCATGTATACTTAATTGGACAATGCTCATCAAAAGCGAGCTCGTACAGTGCGTACCGAGGCGGCTATCGCTGGTGTAGAGCGTAGTATGACAACTTAGCATTTGCTCGTCCTGTGCATGGAAAGTTTTGAGGGAAATTCGTGGACCGATTTAACAATTAAAGCCATTGGACTATCGATTGTGGCCTACGTTCTGTGAATAGACTGAGAATGAGTTGGAAGTTGAACCGTATTTTTACCGTCAAATCATTTTCAACGATAAGATTCATTTCTGGCTTCGTAAGTTCGCAAAAAAGCGAAATTGGCGTTTTTGGTGAGAGGACAATCCTCAACAGATTTTCGAAAAAGCTAATGTATTGTGCGATTTGCCGGCGGCATAATTGGTTCTTTCTTTTTCAAATCTGCAAACGAAATCTAAGTTTCCGTTAAATTATTTCAATAATTTATCAATGTTTAATTTGTTTGAATAGTTCTAGGCCTCTCAAATTCGGCAAAATTTCGGAAAGGTCATTTGAATCGAAAGGTTTCGAAGGATCACGAAATTTCAATGCAGCTAGCAAGTTATTCAAATTCCATAAAGGCATAATTTGGATAGAAAACACTGGTCGAGATGGACTTGACGAGACTGAAGGGATAAAAGATCGTGACGGAGTCTGTCAATATAGAACATAGGAGTGAAACCATATTTGTAGAAAAGATGATGGGCAAACTTCCGTTGTACAGATTCAATGATAGATATTAGGCATTCCATATAAGGTAACTAGATTTGGCAACAATATCCCAAGATGAAACGAGTAAGCGATATGAACAAAATAACTAAGGATATGTTCTTAAAAGAAAGGAACGTTCGAAGGTTGGAGCGGTAATTTGAACTTCAGTGTAGGGATGCATACAATACCCAAATCTTTAACATCTTTAATCAGAATAAAAGATAATCTTTAAATTTAAGTGGAAAAGCAATGGGCAAATTTTTAAGAGAAAAGGTCAAAAAAAGACACTTTCAAACGTTTAGACGATGACACCATTTTATGAGCGCGTCAAGATCATTTTGAAATATGTTAGTGTCGATCGAAAGCTTTCAAACAATGAAGGGACTTTTAGGTTACGATTTTCAAAAAACACGTTTTTTCGATGATTTTTTTTTCATAGAAAGAGAAAAAATATCGTTTTGAAATTTCACACAAATAGTTACTAACATTTTAAGTATACAAAAAATGATTTTCTGATTTTTAAACTGTTTTTTTTTTTGTGAATTATACGAGTTTTTCAAAAAAATGTTCAAAATTGATGGCAGACGTGATTCCTCGAGTCTGTAACATCTGAGAAAAAAATTAAACAAAACCTAATCTTTGTCTAAATGGCTATCGCGTGAACAAGGTAAATTTTTTTCCGCCGAAAAATAGCAATATGGGGGCAATTTGAACAAAAAATCAATTTTTGAGGTTAGGAAATTTGCTGGGAATCGGAAAATTTATTTTCGATCGACGATCCTAGCTCAGGAGATAGCAAAACATGTAACTAACAACATATTAAAAATTAAGTATGATCAGAAACGTGATTCCGAAAAATAAACGCTTAAAGGTTTTTCAAGTCTGCGATTTATTTCGTATGCTCTTTTTATTTCGGAGATGAATGAAATGGAACTTGATCGCACTGGCACGTCACACAACAAATAAAACCTAAGCCTCTTTTGCTTTTTTTTTGAAAATTTCACATTTTTATCACATTTTTCATATTTCAATATGTTTTGCGAAGCTGTAAAAACACTGAATTGAATAATACACTATTGGAAAGTTGGATCCACTATAACGCCAAGCTTTTCAATTTTTTTTTAACTTTTTCGTTGAGGCACTTTTTATATCGCTCTAAAACTTTTTACATCGTATTTTTGATTGTATTTAGAACTGAAATCAATAAAAAGATGTCGATTTTTTAAAAATTTGTAACCTAAACAACTTAAAATCTTCAGCAGCAAATTAATCCGTGTAAAGAAGATCATTGTTATAAGTGAGGCAAAAAGAGGACTAATCGTGAAGCCTAGAAGAATACAAGAGAGAAAAAAGGATTCGAATGTACACCAAACAACCAAACTTTACTCACACGATTCGAAAAGTAAGAACTCAGAAAAACTACAGAAACACCAGAGTTCCTGAGAATGTAAAATGAAGAACGAACGACACCTGATTTGATTACAATATATGTTATAGATCTTCTCAACCTAAACAAAACTTAATATCTGGTATGCGGAAAGTGAAAAGTATTTTCCGGACTTATTTTCTTGACTTGGAACTCAATGTCTGTCAAAGTTGATTTGATCATTTGAACTAGTTTTTATTGCAGAAACATATGTGTATAAACGCTTAAATACTACCAAGATTTCCTAGAGTTAAATTATAGTTCTCAATTCTATCCCAAAACTATTATACATTTAACAATGTGAAAATATGGTTTCAATCCAAAACAAGCCGTGAGGTTCGACCCATGAGGTCCACACGGTCAACTTCCCAGTAATATCTAAAAATATATTAAAAATATTAAACACAATAATAATTATGGAAATAATACTACTCCAAATAATAGAAATGTACTTCTCGTAAAAGTTATTGGAATGACTTAATATTAATCATAACATCTACGCGAGCGTCAATTGATTTCGGAAGGATTTTGGTGCATTGGTTTGATTGATTATTCACGCGGATCAATCGGAGGGGGGCCAGGTTACAAAGCAGTTTTTTTCATTAAACTTAAAACATGTGAAGACTTTTGAAAATCTGCTTAAATTTTGCGAATATTAATAAACAATGTCTTTAGAATAAGAGATTTAAGGTATTATGATTCGAATGAACCCTTTTTACATGGTGACTGTGAATGATTTTTTATTTTTAATTGTTTTTTTTTGTAATCATGAGAAAAGTTTTTGCTGGTTTCTTTGCAAAAATTGATAAAATTGTATAAATTCTACAAACATTTATTATTACGATGTGCAAATCAGGTTAGAAATGAAATTTTTTATGAAAAAAAACACTACTTTACCAATTTTTTCTTAATAAATTAAAAAAACGCTTTAACGATTTTTTAAAATATAAAAACATCAGAAAAATGAAAATACGCGTCGATTGACACCTTAATGATGGCAGATTATATTTAGTTCTCAAGATATAATGAATGACGTAAATGACCTTGAACGTTTAATGATTTTTTATTTTTTCTTTAATTTTTTTTGGAATCATGAAAAAAACTTTTGCTGTTTTTTTTTACAAGAACTATTTGGAGTATGTAAATTATATAAACATTGATTACTTAGGTTTGAAAATCAAGTTCAAAATTTTGTGTTTTTGAAAAAAAACCTAATTTTTTGCAATTTTTTTTAAAAAATTTAAAAACGGCTCTAACATTTTCTTCAAAAACTTGATAGAATCACGAAAATGTTAATACGCGTCGATTGACACCTTGTTCAAAAAAATCGTACGTTTGGTTCGCGAGATATAACGCATGACAGAAATGACCTTCAAACGGGCAAAACAGCAAACACCATGACCGAAGTTTTTCAAAAACTAATCAGCTCTTAAGATTGCAAAGACGCTTCGATTGACACCTCAACGAAGTTGATACGAATTTGTTTACGTGAGTAATGCTCGTAGAAAAAAGTGTCCACGAACGTACATACGTACGTACGTACGTACACACACACATACATCTCCCTTTCAAAAAACACTTTATATATACTCTATAGACCTCAAAACGTAAAGAAATGTTGAAAATTTCAATTTCGATTTTCGAGGCGATTACAAGTACTTCCCATATACTGGGAAGTTAACAAGACATTTTTTTTTTACAAAAATAGGAAAAATGCTCGTTCCTTTCACTCGCGTATCTTCCTACCGACATTTTTCTATAAAAGCATCGCTGAGGGGTTGTTGGTTAAAACTCGAAAAACGATCGAACATATCGAATTTTTTGCGAATTTCAATGAACTCTTTTTACATACAAATAAAGAGATAAAATCGTTTTCAGCTTTTCGAGACTTAATTAGCCTACAAATCCTTTGTTGCCTGAACTAAAAGCCAATGATACAATTTATACATTTAGTATGGCATTCAACCCTGATAGCATCTAATTTTTTAATCCATCAAAAAATAAATCTTTTCTACATAAAAGTCATAGTTTCAGAATAACTATCTGTCTGAAAAAAAAACACAATTTTTAAGGTCTGCTGTTTGCTGGGATGAAGAAATCATCGATTTGATGATATCAGAGACGTATTTAATGGTGACCTAATTGTTGTGGACACAGATTTCTTTCATCTATTTAATTTTCAAATACAAACATCCTATTAAGTTACTATAAAAAATTAATCTCCAAGCTCAAAACGGCACCAAGCTTTATAATTCAGACAGCATCACGAATTTCGTAATTTCAAACACAAGTTACGCCACTTAGTTTAATTTACTTTTAAATTTCAAATTTCAACACATAAAATATTCAAAGCTCAGAAAATTGTATGCCAGTGTTACTAACACCCAATAAAATTTCCAACATGTCCACCAATAAATTACAAAACCATGTCAGGGTGAATTCAAGGTGTCTAAGTGACCCCATTAGAAGATTTACAGGCAATTTTCCAGTCGGTCCTTTTTTTCCGACACCCACAAATGAGGATATTTTGTCACAATCTGTTCAATTTGCTGACCCAGGATGATTGTCCCAGCTAAACAAAGATTAATGATTTCAAAGCCCCAGGTGGATTCTCGTATTATATTAGAGTATGGTGAGTTCTTTTCGGGCGAAAAATAGGATAAGAAGGATTTTAAAGATAGGTAGACGACAGGAGATAGGCTGCTGGAAGCAAAATAAATAGCAAACCGGCAGGAAATAAGACATCTTATTTGTTGACGGCGACACACATACACATTTGACCTTTATCCAGGACGGATGAAAGGTAAGTGCTTACTCATGTTGGTCTTTTTTTTTCATTTACGTTTCGGAAGCTTCCATTTTTTTGGGCCATGTCAGGGAGAATTAGGGAGATTTGCTCAAGGAACTGTTCAAGGAATTAAGAGGTTTGAGAAATTAGTTTGAAGATTGCCTATTCATGCATTTGAACAACTATCCAATTGAAGTTTTAATGCTGAAAGCATGTTATTTGAGAAATTGGGCCTATTAAGTGATGACTTTATATAATTTTGATGTGAAACTAATTCATTGCAGAATTTTTTTCTGCACTATGCAAAATCAATTGTCATTTTGCAGTTTGCCTTCATTCAATAGATAAATTTGATTTCAATGATTCACTTCTTTAAACATAAAAATGAAAACAAGGACATCTAAGGATGGCCCAATATGCTTAGGCAGATTTTATCTACTCATAACAGAGCAGCAATAAAACTTGCATTTGAAAATATTTAAGAATTCCCATTGTAAGTTTTTTAATAAGGGATGTCAGTGATTGATAAATATTTCCTGTTATACATGGCGCAGAACTTAAATAAACATTTAACTCAAGCAAGCATGTATGGTATTTAAGGTTACATTTTCCAGTGACAATAGAATAACCAAACCTTTTAAAATTGGCCAAAACACATCCAAAAATTGATATTTTTCTCCAATCATATCGCAAAGAAAGAAAATATTTGAATTCTTTCGAGAAACAAAAAAATCTAGGTTGGATTCATTGTTTGTAATTTAAAAACGAAATATGAAAGAATTCTGAAAAACGGATGTTTTCTTGATATTTTTCTAGCTATATTATTTAATTCAGGATAGTGTTTGCATGCTTACAAACAAGCCGTGAAGGTTTACTTATCTCGTGTTGACTAAAAACTTCTAAAAAAGAACTAAAATTCTGTATTGGCCTTTCAAGCGAAGAGTACATTCATAGTACCTCCATAGTCATCATTTACTTGTGAACATTTATGAACAAGTTGTCACAATCGCTATTGGCGTTTTCAACGCATAGACTTCCAACCAAACGCCTCAACAATTTGAGCGCCCCCGGACCGACAATCGACGAGATGATGCATCCCAAAAATAATGGTTCAATGTCGAACGCTTAGTGGCGGTCTCGATTGAAACTTTTTCGCAACATTAGTTGCAGAAAAACAGGTGGAAAAAGATTGAGTTAGGTACGAGATCCAAACTGAACCACGATTAGAGGAACGTAATACTTACTGATGAGACATCATTTGTTCTTTTCAGTGCCTGGAACAATGCTTGGACGAAAAGAGTTGAGAGTTTGTTGCAATGTACCGTCAACCATTCAGTAAAAGTTTAATTGCTTTCACCAGAAATCTGAAGGGATTGTTTAAGCCTGCTAAGTTATTGTATGAAGCCCAAAACAATCACTAGGTTCTCTAAGAAGACAACAATTTCAAACATTGAAGTTGCCTTTGCACAACTTGGAAGGAAGAAAATGGAATTACAGCCATGGACTGGCCATCGCAGAGTCTAGATGCGAATCACATTGAAAAAGGTGGTCGCTCATGAAAACCAAACTAAATGAGAAAAAATACCAATTAGGCAACTTATTCGAAATTTAAAACGAGTTTGGAGAGGTCTAAGTGGGGATTACGCTAAACTTTTATATTATATACTATACTATTTAATATAAAAGTTTACAAAGCAGATGCCAGGCAATTATATATAACAACAGTGACTAGAAGCTTACGTAGTTTCGAAATTAACATATAAGTGGAGTATAACAAATAAATATAAGTAAATTCAGTTTCGTTGAATTAAATGCTTTTATGAGACACCATTTTTAGGAACACACAAATAATCCTGAAGAAAATTGACGCTAATCTTACAATAAGCAACATATAAAAAATTCATGTTAACAAATAGCAACAAAATTAAATGATAAATATGAAAGAATAAAGGACTGCCAATTTTTTTCCTACGCCAATATTTTTAATCATAAAAGGACACCAAGGTTCATAGCAATCATCAGTTGATATCACGCCTACAACACTTGTCATCCATAAAAAGCATAACAGTTTCATCTGTGGATCAAGAATTTTTAAATTAAAGATTTTTCCTTTGATGTCAGTCAAAAGACATCAAAAAGCAATCACAGTCGCAGCGAAAAGCAACCGAATGGTGGATTATAAAATCACAAAGCACTTCTTCAAAAGGCATGTTAGAGGAATGTGAAATTGCATCATGGCATGAGTAAAATACCACACATGGATATGGTGGGAAATTACAGAAAAATGGCAAGCTTTTCACGATGAAAAGTTTATTTTTGTAAAAAATATGCTAGTTAGATTTTAAAGTTACGGATTTAAAGATGGCCATTTATTAGTTTGCATGGTTCAATGTTAATAGCTTGAAGATATTTGGATAAAATTATGTATTGAAAATTGGTTGATTTCTCTGTTATTGAACTCATGTTTGCTAAAAGATTAGAAACATGTTCATTGATGCTTTGCAAATTAATTTACATACCAATCTGATGAGGTATTTAAAAATAAGATCGGGGTGTTTAGGTTATGACCGAATCTACATTTTATGGTTTGAACTTTAACCTAACAATCGCTAATATTTAATCGTTTTCGAAGAACGTACGTTGACATTCTGGTGGAAATTCTAAGAGAGCTACTTAACACATTGCCTATTAAAATTACATGGTCAGACACGAAGACCTAAAAACTTTTTGAGAACAAATTAGTTTCTAATGGACTTAGTTGATCATGGTCTAACGCAAAAGTTGGCGTGAATATTCTATTGTTGTCCAGTTAATAATAATAAATATTAATCCCAACAGTGATTGATGATTCGTATGGTCAGAAGATCTTTTCTATCCTAATTTTCAACTAGGTTGCATGTTTAATCGTCCTGCTGGTAAAACGACAAGAAAATAAAATTCTCAGAAAATTCGAGATATTTTGGTAGAAGTAAAAGTTCTGTCACTGATTACGAGGATGCATTCTGTGAACCTATTAGTATAATGCGCCATGAGCTAATTAAGCAAACAAAATTGGGTGCATCAATTCATTTTTTTTAAATTTGTTTTTAAAAACAACTTCGAATCACAAATGAAATATTAAAATACCAAATTATTAGTTATAATTTTGTCCAAAAAGTTATCATACAGAAGTCCGAAATGCATCAAATTTGGCAAATAAATAAAATAAACACTAAAATAAATAACAAAATAAATAAATAATAATAAAATAATAAATTATATTATTGGCAGCACTTGGCATTTATAAAGATTTTCAGTCGATTTGTTATGCTTTTGACCAGTTTAGATTATTAAGTTTGTCAGGCAATGATCAAGAAAAAAGATACCCTGAACACTCACCACTGGAAGCGTGAATTATTCAAGATAAAACTCAGGGTTGTCCTGCCCTTGAAAACCCTTGACACTCTTGGTAAACTTTGTAGGTAAACGATAGCGATTGAATATTGCAAACGTTTACCGCATTTCACACAAATCACTGGCCAGGTCTTTGTCTATATTAGATTGTAAAAATATTGAATTATATAAATGCGAAGTAAATTTCTTTAGGTTAAAGATATTGAATTATATACAGGTTACTGCGCCAAAATCCGGACAAAAGAAAGATTATTTTGAAGCATAATTTTTGCTGCAGAAATGATAAAGTTTACAATTTTTTAACTTAATTGTTTATAAGCCCTTAAACAAGACATTTACTCAATATCTCTCTCACTTCTTGAATGATTGCCTCCATTCTCGGTCTGAAGCGTTTGCAACCCCATTTTAATGCGTCAATTATGCTACGTTTATATAGAGAGTGTTAATCTGGGCCGTTCGGAAGTTAGGAAGTAGTGGACCAAAGCATGTTGAAGTTTTCGGAAAACCAAGTTCGAACATAATAACTTGTAAGGGTGGACGCACCGTCCGGCCTAAAACATACGGCTTTCCAGAAGACACAGTTTCCATCCACGGCTTCAATACATTTGCCAGAACACGCAAATACAATCGTTTATGACATTTTTCCCTTTGTTGAAAAATGGAAAGCCATGACGTCATCCTCACTGGTCACAAAACTTAACACGTGAATATTTGCCAAAAAATTTTGTTCTGCACACAATGGAATTCATGGTCATGGCAGAGCCATTGATCATTTCTTCGATTGACAACAATTCGAATTTAACGCTTAGTTCAAATAACCCGTCGTCCTACCAACAAAACGAATTAGGCCACAGTAGAAGGTAAATACCGCCATTGCTATCGATGCGATCTTCATCCGGGCCCCATCTTCACATCGGCACTTCACCGCCAGCCATACAATGGGTGAGTCCAAAAGTCCGCCCTACGCAATGGCCGCAGTATCTATCGAGTTACAAGGATGTTAGCCAATCGGAGAGACCGAGCAAGGAGAATAAAAACCTCCCAGCTGATGAGCGTCGGTATTAGTCATAATACCGGTGGAACGATATGAAGCGAAGCGAGTCCGGTGAACTTCACCAGTACGTTGATCGGTAGAACAGCGAACGGGAACAGTAATGGAAGTGATACCGCCGGGTTGTTTTCCGAGCGGGCAGATTTTACCGTTTTTTTCCTGAGCAAAGTGTCCAAAATTGGCGATTTTTGTTTGAAATTCTGGATTCGTTGTAAGAAAGAAATTTTGTTTGCGTTATTTATGTTGTTCGGGAGCTGCGAGTGGTGAGAACAGGAGGTTTTGGCGGCGTGTTTTAATGTAACCTTAGGACCAAGTTGGAAATAGACGTTAAGAAAAGCTTAGATAAGCAATTAACTGCATTAAAATTTTGAATTCAAAATTTTTAACTTATAATTTGTAGCGAAATTTCCTTTTGTCATAGATGGAACATTTTGTTATGCTCTCTTTTAAGTTGGGGTTTCGGGTCGGTACGGATCCAGATTTTGTTACAGGGTCTGTGGTCAGAAGAATGCAGTCGCAGAAACGGGTGGCAGTGCTAACATTATTTCCCTCTCACGTCACTCATCGCGGGTGAAAATAGAATGGAACTGCCCGAATTGTGGCCAGTATCGGCTACAACGATAAGTGAACGTAACAAGATAAGTCTATTGTTGTGATAGTCTCCGATTTGCTTGTGGTAGATCGTCTTAGCGATTCTCGGGATGTTATGATGAGCTTTCTTATACGATAATTCAATAAATCCCATATTTTTTGTGAAATTTAAGGCAAGTGTATGGGAGGGTTTATGTAATTTTCTTGAAATCCAAAAATACACCCTTTTGACGTCATTTTAACAAATGTTCCGGCTTTTATTTAGATCCACCTTATCAAAACTTGCAAGCAAATTATTTTGCAATATTTTAAGATAACCATGTTTGTCTATTGGATATCAATAAATACTAGATTATCGACACTTTCCGCACTCACACAATCAACACTATCACCGTGTTTAGCGGTAGAAATTTTGGTTTCTTTGTAAGATTCCTTATAAACTACTTCTTCATCCTTTTAGTTGTCAATGAAAATGACATTAACTGACTTCATTTAACCGATTATTTTAGGATTCTTTTCTATTATCGGATTAAGGTAATATAATGTATTTAGGAATGCTTCGAATATAATTAAAAATTTATGCTGCCGGCAGACTTGCATTTTTTTAAATTTCTATTGAGCGATTGTTTAATAAGCCAAAGGCAAAAGAACTTTCGACTGAAATACGCGCTACGATATTTGCGCATCATAAATATGGCAAAAGCAATCGTCAAATTTCTCGGGAACTGGAAATCTTGAAGAGAACAGTAGACTACAACGTGAACAAATTTACGACCTCTGGAAGTGTCAAAAATAAAAAAACGGTGTGGAAGACTCAGGACCACGACTGCTGCTAAAAATAGGAAGATAGTGATTGCCAGCAAACGTAACAAACGCCTAACTGCTCCAGAAATAGCCGCTGAAGTGAATTTAGGGCGATCTGAACACCTAAAGCCGGGTCTCCTGCGCGTGTTTTGTTCTACACACTACACAAAAACGTCTACACAAATTTGTTTGTGTATATATACAAAGTGTCTCCTGCTCACATTTTGTTTTCTAAAACAAATCATTGTGGAAATGTGTTCGGACGCAGAAGACGTACTATCAGTGTTAGCTGTTATCGGCTTGATTTCTAGGAGAAGAAAGCCTAAAGTGCGTGTAAGGCCCTACTTACTGTCTCGAAATTTTAACATTTATATGGAGCTAACGATGGAGGATCGATTCGGTATAGGAAACTTTTTTCGTTGTTTCGAATCCGATTTCGAGGAACTTATATCAATGTTATTTCTTTGGCTGTAACACCCATCAGCAGTGCAATTTCTTCCACGGCGTCATTCCTTCTTCTTTTTTATTTGTTAGGCCGATGATTAAGAATCCCAGATCGCGGGCCTTTCTCTAATGAAAGCTATCAATTGCAAATTACTACTTGAGTCCATTTTTATCTGCAACTCAACACAACAACACATGTGTGGCCCACGGGAGTTGTCGAGAAATGATTATACCGTCCCCCTCTTAACCCGCGGGGGGACAAATGTGTAGATGTTTTCCATCGGACATGAAAAGCAAAAACACTGTTGATACCATCAAAAATGTGTAGCGAAACATGAGGGGAACAATGTTTTGTGTAGATGTTTTGTGTATTGTGTAGAGCAAAACACGCGCAGAAGACCCGGCTTAAATGTGTCAACCTTCAAACGAAGGCTTCAGGAAGTAGCCCTTCATGACCGTGTTGCGGTTAAAAAACCATTATTACATGCCAGAAATAAGAAGAGATTGAAATGGGCGAAACAACACACAAATTGGCCACCTCAGACTGGACAACAGTGTTGTGGAGTGACGAATCGAAAGTCGAAGTTTTTGGCTCCAGGCGCAGAGTCTTTGTGCGTAGGTCAACAGAAGACCGGATTGTCTAGTGCCTACCATCAAACATGGGGGTGGCTCTGTTATGGTATGGGGTTGTTTTGGTGGAGCTAGAATTGGTAATATTTGCCGAATCCGAGGCGTAATGAGGAAGGAGCACTATCGGGAGTTACTTGAAACTGAAATGTTGCCATCTAGATTGTGCATTTTTCGTGATAAATTCACATTTCAGCACGACAATGACCCGAAACATACCTCCAAGCTTTTTAAGAACTATTTGGAGAAGCTATCAGTGGAAGGACTGCTTAATGTAATAGTTTGGCAGTGTCCTGATTTCAACCTAATTGAGCACTTATGGGATGAACTTCATAGAAACGTCCGAAATGTTTGTTCAGCGTCTACCGAACATTTGTGGCAGCTTCTACAGTTAGAATGGAACAAAATTTCAGAAGAAACTTTAAATAAATTGCCAAGTAGAATGCCGAAACTATGCAAAGCTGCAATTGAAAGTAAGGGTGGACACATTGATGAGTCTAAAATCTAATGTAAATTACATAATTTTGTATCTTTTTTCCTAATTTGTGCTTGGAATTAAATAAAGAATAAATCCTATTCACCAAAAGTTTTAATTTTATTTCCTGCTCCCGAATACATGGCTTTTTCAGGGTGGGCAAATACATATTACCGGTAGTGTATGTACATATCGTAGACCGCCAAGTAAATATTTTTAACATCCCAGTATGTATATGGAAAATTCTTGTAATCGCCTCGAAAATCGAAATTGAAATTTTCAACATTTCTTTACGTTTTGAGGTCTATAGAGTATATATAAAGTATTTTTAGAAAGATAGATGTGTGTGTGTGTACGTACGTACGTGCGTTGGTGGACTTTTTTCTACGAGCATAACTCACGTAAAAAAAGTCGTATCGACTTCGTTGAGGTGTCAATCAAAGCGTCTTTGCAATCTTAAGAGCTGATTAGTTTTTGGGATACTTCGGTCGGGGAGTTGTTTTGCCCCTTTGAAGGTCATTTCTGTCAATCTCGCGAGCCAAACATACGATTTGCATGGTTAAGGTGTCAATCGACGCGTATTAACATTTTTTTAAATTTATCAAATTTTGAAAAAAAAATCGGTGCATCCGTTTTCTAATTTAAGAAAAAAGTGCAAAAAATTAGATTTTGTTTATAAACAATAAATTTTTAACCCGATTTACGGAACACCGTAATCAATTTTTATAAAATTTATATACTTCAAGCAATGCTTGTAAAAAATCATCAAAACTTTTTCTCATGATAACAAGAAACATTAAATAAAAAATAAAAAATCATTAACAGTCATCATGATCTTCAAGGTCATTTCTTCCATTCACTATATCTCACGAACCAGATATAATATTTGCATCATTAAGGTGTCAATCGACGTGTTTTAACATCTTTTTGACTATTTTAACATTATAAAAATTCGTTTCAGCGGTTTTTTTTAATTTAATAGAAGAAAATGCGAAAACAGGATTTTTTCCATAAAAAATATTTTTTTAAATTGATTTGCACAACACAGTAATAAATGTTTATAAAATTTATACATTCCTATCAGTTTTTGAAGAGAAACCGGCAGAGGCGGAGCGTTCTTGGGAACATTGAGACAGTGTCTCCCCAACGAAAATCATACCCGCGACCAATAGTAAACAATTTATCATAATTTTCATTGAATTTTAGCCACTTTCACAACTTTTTATGCGCGATAAAAATCAAATCACCTTAAAACACTAATGATGAGACATTCTGCTCAATGTCTCAAATGCCTTCAGTAGGGATGTCATGGAACGACAAAATATCGTATTAGCTCCAACCGTTCCAGTTCCACCAGCGTATTAGATTCCCTTAAGCGTTCCAGCTCCAAACGGCTCCAAGTTGAAACTCGGAGCCGTTTGGAGTAATTTTTGTTGTTAGAAACGATGATATTCGTGATGAAGTCTGATTTGTTTAAATGCCCGAAACGCCCTGCTGTTGACAACATAACATATGAAAGGCAAGTCATCGTTCTGGAGCCATCAGTATCGATTTCGGCTCCAGTATCGGTTTCGGCTCCAGTTCCAGTCAATATGAATTTTGGAGAAACAGCTCCGACCGGAGCCAATATGTGATTCACGTTGGAGCCGTTCCAAATCGTTCCGAGTGCGTATTAGGTTCCATGGAACGGCTCCGCTAATTTCGAACCATCCCTATTCATTAGTCTGTATACTTTACGCTGCGAACAGCTAAAACTGGAGCCCATATGAAAATATACGGCGGGCGGAGCCATGTCTCAGTTCATCCATTCCCACACAATTCAGTGATGGTTGATGTACATATGTTTTATCTCATGGCTTTTAGTGTAGGGTTTTAGAATAGAAAATGTGTCACCTGGGACGTATGTAGGTATGCATGTATCTCACATTTTGTGGCAACTATTCTTGGTCAGTTTGTCACGTTACCGGTCATTTGTGAATTTCATTGCGAAAACATTTTTGAAAGAGTATTAATTTTTGTTTTAAAAAATGGAACTAAAAAACATAGACTTTTTCGACAGTGCATTTGTATTTTCAACGTACACTTTAGAAGAAAAAGTGCAAATAAAAAGTATGCGTCCGATACCAGTTTTAAGCTTGAAAATTGCAGATAAATAGCAAGGTACATTATTTACATGTTTAGTTTTGCTGATGTTTCACGCCTTGTATAATAGGTTGCTATCGTTCGTTTCAAAAAAAGGTATACAACGTACTTATGGCTTGCAGGATGCTGCAAAAGAAGTAAGTTGTTTTGTTTTGAGTGTACTTTATTTGGCGGCGAAACTGCGTGGACAAAAAATGAAATTTCAGGAATTAAAATTTTTGAAAGAGGGGCATTCAAGCACCAAAATTCAAAAATGCATATCAATAATTCGGAGCGTTTCCATATGCTAGGACGAACTCAAATAGATCATGCTTTGTCGGAGTTTCGTCGAATAAATGCTATTAAGCACAATGATAAAGTTCTCTTAAATCGAAAAATAATTGGTCGCTTAATCGAATTGCTGGCATGTTTGGGTAGACAAGAATTAGCTTTTCGTGGGCACCGAGAGGGTGTTGATTCCACAAATAAGAGAAATTATTTGGAATTTCTTGAGTTGATGTCAAAAGAAGAGCAACTTCTTCGAGAACACTTGCGATCCGGATCATCTAATTTCAAGGGAACTTCCTATTGCATCCAAAACGATTTGATTGACAGTGTATCAGAAGCTATTAAAATTTATATAAAGGATGAAATAAATAAAGCTAAGTTTTTATCAGTACAAGCAGATGAGACAACTGATATATCATGCAAAGCGGAAATGAGCATGATTCTCCGCTACGCTGTCGACGAGCGAATCGAGGAAAGATTTATTGGATTTTTATCCAAAAATAAAACTGCTGGTGCTTTATCCGAGTTGATAATAGAGCAGTTGAAATTATGGAAAGGGAATGCTAGGGTTATTTGCCAGACGTATGATGGAGCGAATGTTATGGCCGGTAGTGAAGGTGGTACACAGGTATTTGTTAAGAAAGAATTTCCAGATGCACTATTTATCCACTGTTATGCTCATGGACTTAATCTTGTTCTACTGCATGGCTCAAAATCAATCAAAGAAATGAAGATCTATATTCTCAATCTTAGCGCATTTCATAGTTTTTTCCACCGTTCTACAAAACGAACTGAATTGTTGACAGAAAAAGGATTTTTGCTTCCTAGTGGTAGTACAACTCGGTGAAATTTTCACTCGAGAGGCGTGTTTACTATCAAAAAAAAATTTGATGATTTAATAAAAGTGTTTTATCATATTATTGATGTATGCAATAAATGGGATGCAAATGTTTACAATTTGGCAATCGGCTTACGTAGAATATTAGATGAAAACATTTTTGCTTTTTTACTTTGCTTTTATTCAAGAATATTTGAAAGAACAGACTTTCTGTTCAAAATTTTACAATCAAAATGCATGACAGATGTTATATACTGCAGTAAGGAAGCATTTGGATTTTTTGCAAGAGGTAAGAAATGAAAATACTGTCACCGAATGCTGCAGAGAAACTGTAGAACTCAATAATTCAACCGTATTCAGCGAATCAAAAATTACATCCTTGCGTATATTAACATGTCAAATAATCGACATTCAAGTCTTTCAAATTTAAAAGCGTTTCTCTGATATGGAAAAACTGAATTACATGGAATTATTAGATAAGTCAAAATTTACTTTATTTCATCGAAAATTTCCAGAAATTAAAGTGAAACAGCTACTTACAGCATTTAAGGACTTCAATGAAACGGCACTTACCTCTGAATTGAAAGCTATTTACAGTGACCCAGAAAACATTTAAGTCTCAATAATTTATTGAGTTACATTTCAATAATGGACTGCAAACAATTTACAGCGAAACTGTCACACTACTGCAGTTGGCTCTAACAATCGCAGTTACAAATGCTTCATCCGAACGTGCAATGAGTACATTAAAGAGAATTAAAAGCTTTTCAAGAAACACAATGGAGAACGCTCGACTTTCAAATTTAAGTTTCATGTCAATGGAAAACAAGCTTTTAAAGCAATTGATAAATGAATCTAGTTTTAAAAACAGTATAATAGATATTTTTAAGAATAAGAAAAACAGATAAATTGAATTAGACTATAAGATTATTCCTTAGATTTTGAAGTTATTTAGATACCTTCTTCTGTGTTTTTTTGTAATTATTTATGTATAGATATCATATAAAATTCCAATTTGTATTAAAATTGCTGTGAATTATTAATAAATAACATTAGTTTGGTCTGGACTTATTTGAATATTATTAACGACGTTCAGCAACACTGGTAAGAAAACACAATCCAACTTAACTAAAAAAAAATTTTAACATGATGTCTCGAGTTCGAATCGGTTTTTATCATCTCTTTCAAAAATGTCTCCCCAGACATCAATGGTACGCGCCGCCACTGGAAACCGGCAAAACTTTTTTCATGATTCTGAAAAAAACTCCATAAAAAATAAAACATCATTCAAAGTTATTATATGAAAAGGGTCCTTCCGAATGATATTACCTTATATCTTGTATTCTAAAGACTTTGTTGTAAAGTCAATCAAAGTTTTAAATTTTTTGGATAATTTGAGCATATTTTTAATAGTTTTTGGAGTCTTTTAATCAAATAAACGGCTTAAATTTTGAACACCATCAAAATTTCAATCAAATTTGCATTTGTGGTAATCAATCATCATCACCCATCCACCAAAAGTCTTACGTAATCAATGGATGCTCCCGTAGATGACATGATTAATATTAACTCATTCTTGTTTCTGCAATGAATACCTCTCATTATTATTATTTGAAGTAGAATTATTTTAAAAATTATTACTGTGTTTAATATTTTTAATGTTATCTAGATATTACTGGGAAGTTGACCGTGTAGACCTCAAGGGTCACACTTCGCGGTTTGTTAGTCTTGTCGCTAATCAGTTATGGAAAGCTGTTTTTGATAACTTTCTAATCTCACCATTTTTGGTCACCTTGACTACGATCAAAAATGCATCGAAATGTTTTGGTGCACCAAATTTTATACCTTTTTGGATGTTTCATATCCAGCCTATTTTAAAGCAAGCTTCCAATCAAAAGATACATTTTCGATACAGTAAATTGTTTGATGCAAGCACTTTCTACTGCTACTCTATTCCAAGCACAGAAACCTCGCCGGAACGATAAACAGCCCAACACGTTTTTTGCGTATAATCCTAGTCATAAATCGTTTTCGCGACAATTTGACTATGTTTGCACTTAAAATAAATATCGAGAGAACGTGCAGCAATAAAGCAATTGTTGCAAACAATCAAACAAGGCGAACGGATTCCACCTACAACAATCACCTGTCCCATAAAATTGTCGATGTCGGCCGGTCTGTACTGGGCCGTATGTGCCTGGGCTCCCCATATGGGAACCTCACGTTCATATGTGGTGCATATATGCGTACAACATGTTCCACTTACCAGCTGTAATTTATTTAGTTGTTTCACCGTCGTTTTTGGAGCATTGGCTGGTGTCTGGTGCTGGACAGCACAACACAGTTGGGTCAGCCATTCCATCTCAGACAAACATACTATAACTTTCCTACACGTTCACTTTTTTACTGCAGAAAATGGTGGCAGATACGATTTCAGTATTTTTACTGGCATTAACGGTTTTGCATTTGACTAGTACAGATTCTTATGTACATACAAATATATATGGATTGTTTGTCGGTCTATCTGTTAAGCGCCATATGAGGCATGCATCAGTAGTGTCAACCGTAAGGTTGAAGTTCCTGTACAAGAAAAATAACGATGATTTGCAAGATACATGTATCTTTTTGAGTGGTTTAACAGTTGGTGGTTGATGATGGTGAGTCACTTGATCGTAGGTCGATTGGAAATGGGTAGAAAAATTCACATATTTATTGGTTTTTGGTGGTGGTCGAAGACGACCTATGCCGCATTGAAGATTTATCGAGGAATATATTTTGCGAATATTAATATTTTGTCTCAACATGTGGTAAACTGTTTTGAAAATTCAATTTCAAAACTCATTTGTCGCCACGTTTAAAATAACCATTGAACGGAAAAAGTCATTTATAATATTAATTGCTGCTTATGTGTTCGTTCAAAGCAATTTTTCAGATACCGTAGCCATCATCTTCAAGACGGTACCTACATATGTAAGTATAATAAACTTCATGCTACAGGCAACAAAATCACAATTTCACCCGTAAATGGCAAAAGGAATTGCTTTTGTATTTATAGAGCTTTCAGGATATTCTGTGGCAGCCATAAAATGTCTTGCAACCATACCTGATTGTAGGTCGTACAAGCGAGAACAATTTCATGGGCTATAATCTTTGCATTTTTCCCAAGAGTAACATTTTGGCGAGAGTAAAATTATGCATTAATCGATTTTTCATGGACTGTTGCGCCTTTGAATGACATTGAAAAGATTTCCACGTTGAACTTTATGAGTTGTGAAATGATTTCAATTCACGTAACTAAGATTATATTTATGATGCAGTTATTCGGCGGCTTTTTGATGGTGTTTTTGATGAAATTATTTAGAGGGAATACATAGTGAAAAGGTCAGTAATGATGAAAAGGATATTTGAAACTAAACTTAGAAACGATTTTAAGGCACCAGTCCACTTTAGAAGGCGAAAAAAACATTTTTAAAGCATGTGTTTCTCAGAAACTTTATTATATATTGGCATGAATCTTTTTTATAGTATTATTTCAAATTTGAATAATACAAAAAAATAGAATTTTTATTTTTTATTTATTATTCTCTTTTATAGAGGGCGCTGAAATTAACCTCTGAAAAAATCGTTACTCCACGGCGGATAGATAATCTAAGAATTGGTAGATCAGAAACTAAAAAAATTACACGGCACTTCAAAAAGCAAGATCTCTTACATCGTTTTCAAAAATATCGGTTTAAAAAAATGGCCCACTTGTGAAAAAATTGTAGAAAACCGACCGTTTATTCGTAGTTTTTTTATCGTTTTTGCTAGTATTCCGTTGGATTCCGGTGTAATAATTTCTAACAAATAAAACACATCATAGTTTCTGAAAATCATTTCGGAGATTATCTGTCTGCCGTGTTAAAAAACGTTGTTTTGCGTGAAACGTGTTTTTGTTCTATTTCGCTGGCAAACATTTTGTGAAAAAATGGAAATTAGACATTTTTCAAAAACACGCAATTTATATGTCTAAAAACGCACTGAACACATGCAATAAAGCCTCAAATATAATGTATGTAGGAGAAAGTGGTATTTTACAGAAGGGGAATGAAAGAGACGCTACGCGACCGACAGCTGATCGAACACCTAAAAAGAGCCGAAAACGCGCACACACTCTAAGTCGCCATTTATATGTATATTAAACTTTTGAATTTCGAAAAGATTTTTCTGGAGGTCATTTTTGAAGTTCTAAGGAATCCAAAAATGCAAAATTGCATCAATGCAGCAATTAATTTGCCTAAAGTTGGATAATTGAATACCGATTCATTTTCAAAAATAATATTTGACAAAACAGATAACAACCTCAGATATTTTAAACGTTTACGTTGATCAAAACTATCTGAGGTTGTTATCCGTTTGATTGAAAAACGTATGTATTTAATGGAAAGTGTGGTTTCGAGGTGTCGGATGGCATTCTCTTCAGTTGCTGTCATTTGCCATCCGTCACCAGACAGCACGACCACGGTTAGGCTTGTTGATGGGTTAAGGTCGTTATATTTCAACTATTTCATTATTTTTATCTGCGAATTATAACGACTGTCAATCGGTTCGTATATATGCTTACGTTAGCTATTCTCTATAAGTTAGTTTATCATGGGTTAGAACCTCCGAGTCTAGTCAACAACTTCGTTTTTTTTCCAACGTCCCGAAACCACACTTTCCATTAAATTAATGATGAACCAGCATAAAAAAATCTGGAAGCTAGGAACCCCCATTAATGTGCAATAATAGTGTTAGTGAGTTGCTAACCAAAAAGCACAACTAGAAAAACGAAGTTGTTGACTAGACTAGGAGGTTCTTACCCATGATAAACTAGCTTATACCGCATGTATGTTTATGTATGTATGTTTATTTGAAAGCGTGCTTTAAAGTTCATTCTCATGTATTTTTTTGAATTTAATTTAAATTCATGGTTACCGAGATATTCAATTTGTTTATTAGCAAAAAAAATGTTTATAATTTCAAAAAACTCCTGAAGCCGCCCTAATAATTCGATTTTAGTGTTGTAAAATGCATTCAATACGTGAAGTGCTCTTCTATGTTTAAAAAATCGAAACTTTTATGGGCTTTAGTGTTTGACTTGCAAGAATTCAACAAATTGTGATTTTTTTTTCAACAAATGTTGGATGCCAAGCTATTATGTGAAATCTAATGATTCGATTTATGTGCTGTTTTATTCTATTATAATTTTTCTATGCGAACTACGAAGGTCCTAAGTTTATTTAAAATGGTAAAAAAAATTGAATAAGAAACGACTTTTTTCCCATTTTTTTAATTATTGCTATTTTGCGGCAAAGGTTAAATGTTTTAAAATTATAAACCAATCCTATCTTATAGAAAATTTTATGACGCAACTTTGCTCTGGAATGAACCGTTTTAAAGTAAGAAGTAAAACAAGCAGGAAAAACACTTTTTTTTAAATTGTTTTTAAACATTTCCATTTTTTGTTATGTTCTCGCCTTTTTTGAGAGGGATCATAGATCAATTATTGTTATACGAGTTATTTCACAACTTTTCCTGCAAAAATCGCCGTGCCCCCTCTCAACGGCCAAATGTAGTCGTTTTTCTACAGATCTGCTCTGGTCTACTAATGGTGTTGCTGAAAGCGACATCTCATTATACTGGCTCATTTCGGATTAATATATTTCCAATTTGCGTCCCTTTTGTTTCACTAAGGAAAGTTGTAAATGATCCAGCCATGTCACTTTTGTTTATAAATACCATAATCAAGTTGCAATGGGATTTGAACCGTCCGAAGTGAGGACAGTAGTCTCATATTCTACGCGTTTATCCATGGTGGCACCGTGCCCTTTGCTACTTAACAAATATTGAGCGGAGAAAAAGCCTTAAACTGAGGAATAAATGCATATAGTTTTAAACAAGTATAAATGTGCATGAGCACCAGCGCTATTGAAGTAGAAAATACTTTTCGTCTCGGAAAAGCTTAGGCCAATTTACCACCCCTTCTTTGTCATATCAATCAAAACTATTAGCATTAAAAAGTGAAAAGATTTGACTGTATGACGTTTAGGTCCCTTTCAACTTCAACTTTTTTTCCATCTGAAACTGATGTACACTTATTTCCGTAATGATTTCATATGCTGATACAGATTGCAACTTACGTCACACGGATCTTACGTAGCAGTAGCATTTCATGACGAATAGCTTTTCCTATTCTCCGGTTTTAAAATAAATCATTCTTGAGAGATTAAATTTTTTAAAGGCAAAGGTGTCTCCTAACCCGAATAATATTTCGAGCACTGTTGCTAGGAATATCTAGCATGTTTATCGAACTATTATTTACTATGTGCCTGCTCTTTTTTTTGTTTGTTGCCAAGTTTCCATGAAATTAAAACAATTTTAAGACAGTTGCAATGTTTCTAAGGCTATTTTGTTACATCCAAATAAATTATAATGCAAAAATCATGTTCTTAATCTAGGTAGTAAGTTCTTTTTATTTACTAAGATAAAAAACGAACAGAAAAATCAGGAAAATTGGTGCATTTGCACATCTTAACTTATTCATTACTTTAATTACTTTTGCCAACTAAACTTTGAAATTATTTTAAACACCATTCCATAATCACTAAGCACATCTTTATGTACTTATCTTACTGTGATATTTCACCTGAATTTCTTTTTAAGTTGTAATCGGCTTAATCCGAATTAAAAAACTAACATTTAATATTAATTCATTTTGTACCAGGACGAGATAACGACCATTCAAGCTACTTAAAACTTTTACTACAGTCCAAAATTCACCTCTTACGAGAGTAGCTACGATGCAAACCATTAAAAGTTTATTTTCAACACTTTATGTTGGCCAACACAGCATTTCAGTATTAGTATTAAGTGTCCAGAGAGACTAATAAGGATATTTCAAAATGATTTTGCATGTTGTAAATTTTAAGTTCCAAATGACGCTTGTGGTCTATTTAAAATGTTTGAAATTGGTTCATTCATTGACATGACTAGAAAATAGTTATGAAAGAATAGCTTGTTTCCATTGAAAAACATTTCGAAGCAACAAATAATTCTCACTTTTATAGTTATGAAAATTTATGTGAAAATCCTATTTTTCATTTTGCCTCGAGAAAATTATGAACTGACTTTTTGTGATTTTATAAACTTTCTTATTGCATGAGAAATTTGCAAAACGATTTATCTTGGATCGGAGTTTTCGAAAGTTTCAGGGACAAATGGTAAAACATCTGCAGCAATAGTACATTTATGGAGAAGATAAATATTGTTCAAGATAAAATGAAACAGGAAGTTTATGTAGGTTGTTGCCGAGAAGTTTCGTACAAATTAAGTCCCATGTTTTACAGTTTAAGGAGATTCTTCAACAGTTGCTTGCTTATTTATTTTAAGTTGAAATGTTGGCTTTCGAAAATTATTTTAGAAACTGTCCAAGAAAATCTTTTCGAAATTAATTGAAGAGACTGCAGATCGCAATTTGTTTCAATGATTTTTTGAATATTTAAACACTATGATTGATGATGATTTTTAAGTTTCGCTTTACACAGAGTAAAATTTCTTATATATTTACTACAAAAAAAACTGTCATAAGTAACTTAGGTGTCAGTTAATATTTTTGAAAATTTCACAAAAATCAAAAAAATGAGAAAAATGGTTCTTTTTTTCGAAAATGTCCGTTAAGGATTGAGAGTATCTGAATAAATGGTCTTAAAGTCATGTTGAAAAATCTTGCTTACAGCACTTCACAGATAAAATATGTTTAATCTAAACTTTTCTTAAGAAAATATACAGAAAAATTGTGCTCAAATACAAAACAGAACAAACCGCGAGGTGCGACCCTTGAGGTCCACACGGTCAACTTCCCAGTAATATCTACATAAACATCAACAACATTACAACAATGAGAGGCATTCATAGCAGTAACAGGATTGAGTTAAAATGAATCATATCGTCTACGGGAGGGTCCATTGATTACGTAAGGTTTTTGGTCGATGAATATTCAAGCGAGTCAATTGGTGGGGGCTTTTTTGATCTTGAAAATTTTTGTTGGTTTTCAAAATTTAAGCATTTTTTTTTTAATTAAAAGACTATAAAAATTATTAAAAAGCTGCTCAATTATGCAAATATTTTAAAACTTTGATTGAATTTACAACATTTTTTTAGAATAAAGGATATAAAGTAATAGCATTCGTATGAACCCTCTTTACATGGTAACTTTGAATGATTTTTTTATTTTTAATTTAGTTTTTTTCATAATCATGGAAGAAAATTTTGCCGGCGTCTCTTCCAAAACTAATGAGAATGTATAAATTTTATAAACTGGTATCACTGTGCGGTGCAAATCAGGTTAAAAAATATTTTTTATAACAAAAAACCATAATTTTTCGCATTTTCTTCTATTAAATTAAAAAAACGGCTGAAACGAATTTTTATATTGTTCAAAACTTCACAAAGATGTTAATATACGTCAACTGACACCTTAATGATCCAAATATTATATCTGGTTCGTGAGATATAGTGAATGATACAAATGACCTTGAAAATAATGATGACTTTTAATGATTTTTAATTTTTAATTTAATTTTTTACGTAATCATGAGAAAAAGTTTGGATGTTGTTTTTACAAACATTGTTTGGAGTATATACATTTTATAATGAATGATTTTTCATTTTTAATTTAGTTTTTTCAAAATGATGGAAAATGGTTTTGCTGGTTTCTTTTTAAAAAATGATAAGAATGTATAAATTTTATAAACTGATATCACTGTACTGTGTAAATCAAAATAAAAATATATTTTTTTATGAAAAAAACCATAATTTTTCACATTTTCTTCTATTAAATTAAAAAAATGGCTGAAACGAATTTTAATAATGTTAACAACTTCACAAAAGTGTTAATATACGTCAACTGACACCATGATGATGCAAATATTATATCTGGTTCGTGAGATATAGTGAATGATAAAAATGACCTTGAAAATCTTGATGATTTTAATGATTTTTTATTTTTAATTTAATTTTTCACGTAATCATGGGGAAAAGTTTTGATTGTGTTTTTACAAAAATTGTTTGCAATATATAAATTTTATAAAGGATGATTACTATTTTGCGCAAATCAGCTTAAAAATTTATTGTTTATGAAAAAAACCTAATTTTTTGCAGTTTTTTTTCTTAAATTAAAAAAACGGCTCCAACGATTTTTTTAAAAATGCGGCAGATTTACAAAAATATTAATACGCATACAATGACACCTAAACGATGCAAATCCTATGTTTGATTCGCGAGATATAACGCATGACAGAAATGACCTTGAAGAGCATTATGACTGTTATTGATTTTTTATTTTTTATTTGACTTTTTTTGTAATCATGAGTAAAAATTTTGATGACATTTTTATAAAAACTGTTTGTAGTATGTAAATTATATAAAATTTGATTACTTGGACTTGACAATAAGGTTAAAAATTTATTGATTTTGAAAAAAAACACAATTTTTTGCACTTTTTTTTAAAAAATTAAAAAACACCTCCAACGATTTTTTTTAAAACTTGATAGAATCACATTAATGTTGATACGCGTCGTTTGACACCTTGATCAAGGAAATCGTATGTTTGGTTCGCGAGATATAACGCATGACATAAATGACCTTCAAACGGGGAAACCAGCAAACCCCCCCGACCGAAGTTTCTCAAAAGTTTCTCTTAAGATTCTAAAGACGCTTCGATTGACACCTTAACAAAGTCGATAAGACTTTGTTTACGTGAGTTACGCTCTTTGAAAAAACTGCCCACGAACGCACACACGTACGTACGTACGGACGTACGTACATACACACACACACACACACATACATACTTCTTTCTAAAAACACTTAAAATATACTCGTAAGACCTCAAAACGTAAAGATATGTTGAAAATTTCAATTTCGATTTTCGAGTCGATTACAAGATCTTCCCATATACTGGGAAGTTAAAAATCATGTTACAATTTGGCTGTAAGATACTAAATAGCTAAAAAACAGCCTTATTTTCAATATTTTTTTCAGCTCCTGTAATGTGAATAAATTTCAAAATTTTGCATGAGTAAAAAACATATTTTGAAGATTCCAAAAAAAATATTTTTTTATTTTTTCGATTTTTCGACTTATTTATAGAGGGCGCCAAAGTTGATGTCTCGAAAAATGCCTCGTCCCACTGCGGATAGATAATCTGAGGAATGAAGAATTTGAAATAAAAAACCTTACCGCATTTTTAAGAGGAATGTTCTTACGTGTAATCAACTACAATATTTTGAAAAAATGATCAAAAAAATAGCCGTTGTTTGAGTTTTATTTCGGAAAATCGCTTTTTTTCACTTTATTTCACTTGTCAAATTTTTTGAGATCAATTTTTGGCCTACATTTCGAGAAAAACGCGTTTGAAGTTTCGATTACCGAAAATACCACTTACCAAATGAAAAAGGCGTGCGCGCTCTAACTGCCGTAACTTCTTCAGTTTTGGAAATATATTAATAAAATTGAAAAACGAAAAATTGATTTTTCCAAATTATAACCGGTACTACTTTCTTAAAAGTGCTTTTTTATGTCATTGTTTCTGCATTCTGTTTCAATACTATCTTTGTACAGATAGACCGATTTTGCAACGACACTTCAATTGATAGAAATATACATCATCACATGTTATGATGCTATCCTACAGCGTCAATCTTTAAAACTAGCACAAGCATTCCTAAAAAATCTCACATTGGCAAAAATTTCCGTTTCTTCACAATTACAGAGAGACTTTTTAGCTTTTCGTGATTAAACTCCTCACATGGTTTTAATTAAACGACCCCCCTTGAATAGTACAATTAGAACATCAATGTCAAGAAGCTACGACAAAGGAACTCTTTCGTAAGCCTCATGCTGACAGCACAGCATGAAAAAGGATATTAAATATTCAACATCTATTTTGTTTGCTTTCTTACTGTGACTTCTCCCGCTGAGAATTTAGTCTACTGTCTTGGAAAGTTTCAGGGAAAATAAAAAAGCTGCTGTATATCTTGAAGGTTCTAAGATCTATTTTCAAGTGTAACAGTATTCAGCATTTAACAAGGCATTCAGTCAGTTAATATAAAATTAAATAAGAAACATTGAAATTTGATTTGCATCCCCAATTGGAGAGAATTTAATTCTTCTAAATTACAAAAATAATTCGTTTGATCTGCCAATAAGCTTTGATGTCTACAAATTTATTTTACCCAACTGAGTTTTTTAGCTATCAATCATATGAAAATTCTTTTTCATTTGAATGGCCGTTTTCAACGTAATGAATTGAGTATTTTAAGGCACTCGTTAATTAGTATGCATGCAAAAATAAACCAAGCTAAAGTGCTACTCGTCATAGAAGTATCCTTGAAGAAAGCTTGAAATTTGGCAGGAAAATTCTTTAAACCAATTACTTTCAGCCGAAAATAGTTACATGAAAATTGCAAATATACTTTAGCTAGGAATTTATAACATGAAAGAACTTTGTGTAGAAAAGTTAATTTTAAAGGCAAATTTATTTCGAGAATGTAGTATTGTTTGAAACGGCAAAATACATTACATGACTTACATATAAAGTCAGCTGCTAGATGATGAAATAAATGATAAATCCCTAGACTATATTCTAGCATACTTAATTACCGCATAATATCTTGTTAATGACATGTTCTAATTTGCATAGTGTCACATATCAAAAGTTTGTTACGAAATTAGGAAATGACAAAATTAAACCGAACGAACGAGTGATAATGAACTAATTAGATTGCAATGCCAGATTAAAGGATATTTGCTCATGCTATTAATATGTTCAATGGCAAAGTTAATTTTGAATATGTTCATACAAGTATGTATGTATATAAATGTGTGTGGTTCATCTGTATAGAATATGTGGGGATTATTATTTGACTGTAGATTAATTAAAGAAACATATTGGATTCATGGTGTGAATCCTTTCAGGACTACATAAATGATAGAAATTAAATTTTAAAATTTTAAAGAAATTATAGATTTTTTCGTAATTAACTTTTGTGTTCAGAAAAAGTGTGTTTATGAGCTTGAACCTCAAGTTATTGTATTTGATCCGAAATTTAATATCGATATTTGCAACATTTCTTACAAGTTATTTAAAAGTATTTCCAGAAAGAAGTATGTGTGTGCGATCATTTTTTCTAAAAGAACATCTCACGAAGGCAAATTCACATCGAATTTACCATACCATACTATATCAATCGAAGTGTCTGAGCTATGGCGCAAGTTGATCAGATTTCAATAAGTTTTGATTTGGCGGTTTTATTTTTTCGACACATCTTAGGCTATTTCTGTCAGGAACAATATCTCACGCAAGAAACGTTGATTAACAACATCAAAGTGTCAATCAATGCCAATTAATATTTGTGAGAACTCATCAAATTTTATATAAACTTCATGCGACTGTTTAAACCGTTAAAACTTAGATTTTATGTGAAGGTTTTTGAATAATAGTCGAAATTTACTTCTGAAATTTGCTTTCTGTGCGCTACTTCTTCCAATTTATGGTGCTCATAATCGTCCATCTGAGCGCATACACGATACGATGGAAAGATGTATGTCCACGTATATTCTATTGGATAATGTTCATCCAACACGAGCTCGAACATTGCGCACCGAGGCAGCTATCGCTGCTGTAGAGGGCAGTACCACTGAGGATGCAAATTTATCCATTCGACGCCGTTTTCAACGACTTGGCCTCCGTGTGTCCACTGCATGAAAAGTTATGAAGAAAAATCTTGGACGAAAGCCCTATATGATCCAACTAGTGTAGTAATTGAAGCTATTCAACCATCTTCACGTCCTACGTTCGCTAAACAGCCTAAGAAGGAGTTGATGATAGTTGAACCACATTTTTAACGTCAAATCATTTTCAGCGATAAGGCTGATTTCTGGATGGGATTCTGGGTTGGTGAATAATACAAATTGTCGTTGAAGATGATCCTCAAAAAATTTGGAAGTCAAATTACATCCCAAAAAATTCGGCATAGTAACAAAAGTTGCATCCTTTGAATTTCAATTTCGTCAAAATTTATGCTTAATTTTTTCGAATGTTGATATCAAAACAGCCATGCAAAAAGACCCTGTAACCTTCCCCACCACCGTTTGCTCCACGTAAGAGTTCAACCTTTCAAAACCCTTACGTAATCAATAGGAAGACGCTCTCTTGGATGATACAATTAATATTAACTCATTCTCCTTGAAGAAATAAGTTACATATCATTATTTTTATTTATTTTGAAGTATTATTATTATTTTTAATATTTACAATATTTATGTACATATTACTGAGAAGCTTTCTTTGTGGACCTAAACGTTCGCACCTCGCGGCTTGCTGAACTTGTTTAAGGCTTCCAAATTATTTGAAATTTTGAAAATAAACTCACGAAATTTCAAATTGCATCCACCGAAAAGATGCTTACCTGAAAAAGAAAACAAGAAATTAGATCACGCATAACTTTTTTGAAACAAACTGTAATCATAATTAAATGCACTATCATTTATAACGGAACTCCATACTTCTTGCACCAAATTTGCAAGGAAATCACTAGCATTAACATAAAGTATCTAATCTAAAAAACAATTAACATGAATTTAATTTTTCTCACATGTTTCGTTCAAGTTTTTAGAAATCTCTGGTTTTACATAAAGAGTAATTCAGAGTTGTATGTTATGTGGTTTCAGAGTTCACCACCATTTCATTTTTTAAACAAAAAATATTTCCATGTTTCTACATTGCCGAAAATTATTTTATTTCAAGCCCTTCCACAAAATATTGATGTCACCTCAATTCGAGAACCAGCACCTGAATATACTAATTCAATTTTCCTAATTAAAATATTGCAGACTTTAAATCCATACACAAAATATTCTACTGCGCAACTAACAGCACTTCCAAGCCTTTTTTTAATAAAAAAAAAACAGGATGTTCTCACGCAATCAAATTAACTTCCATTCGAAATAAATGAGTTCAAATTTGACTTTTTTTCTGCAATTTTATTGGCTTGAAACTCGCATCCCATCGTACATAATATTTAAATATAGACTCAACCATCATCCACCCAGCAAATGATTTCGGCTCGTAAAAATCCAAGGGGAGGGTAATAAAATTTTCAGATTCAGATACTCTTCATGTGTTACAGTACGAGCGGGCGATGATATGTGCGCTTCACGAACCACCTATGTAGTATATATACCATCCACGTGAATAAGTTCAACAAGTAATGTCCTTGATATCGTGGGAAAATACAATTGAGAGCAGGTAAATTTTCCATACGGATGGATTTCTTTCCAGCATATTCTTAGTTATCTGCAAGATATTGTTTACGAATCTATCTTTTGTGTTTCAGTTTGATTCACAAGAATCGAAAAGAATTCTAAGTGGGCAAAGAGTTGGATGTGTCTTCGGACCGTAAGCAAAAAGTGTCTGCTTGGAACCAGGCTTACACTTAGACGAGATTATCATAAGCTCCATTTGTTAGACGGAAGCCGATCCTTATCGAAATAAGTCGTTGGATTTTTTTCATTCAGACATTTTTCATTTTGTATGAAAGGCACTTATCGTCATAAATTGAATGATGATGTAATTGAGTTTTTATAGCTGAATTTCGGATGTGGATTAAGTCACAATTAAATGCTAAGTACTTTTTGAATGGAGGGTTTTCTAGCTTAATTTGTAATGCATAGATAATTTGAAGCGACGATTTTGTGGCGTCATATAAAAAGCATCTATGATCTTCACACAAATAAACGACCAAAAAATTGCCCATTGTCGATAAATTGACGAAAATTCCAACATAAAACGTGAATTAATTCCTCATAATTATTTTCCTTGCCATGCATAAATACATCATGAAGAATATTACATGAGGATTATATACAATTCACACGTTAACGAGATTTATGTTTGATATCTTTCGTGTGCGGTTGGTAGATATCTAATGGAAAAAGCAATATCAAACGCTTAATTAAATCAACCGGTATTAATGTGAACGGCTTCATATCGTTGAATTTTATCGTTCATTACTAATTGAATTTAATTACAAACATATATTCTTCGAGTTCTTAACCAGTTTCCGTTACCAGGCTTTTGTTATGGCTGCACATAATGTCCAGGAAAGAAAGATTGAATCCGAAAAGTGGTTGACTTGGATATGATGGTTTGGAGATGATAATAATTTCAGAGACACTAGCTTTGATTGCGAATTATTATTGGCGATGCATTGGATTTTTATATTTGGAATATTGAAAAAAACTTGTGTAAACATTTAAGAAATAAAACAACATTTAACATTTATAAAGGCACACTTCCCAGTAATATCTATATAAATATTAAAAATACTAAGCACAATAATAATTATGAAAATACTACTACTTTAAATAATAACAATTAGAGGTACTCATCACAGTAATTGGAATGAATTAATACTAATCGTATCATCTACAGGAGCGTCCATTGATTACGTAGGTAAGGGGGATGATTGACTATTCACGCGGATTAATCGGGAGGCGAATCAGGTTTTAAAGCCTTTTCGACGTTATTTGTAATTTCATATCGATGCTTGAAGGACGAAAGAACGCTAGCAAAAATGAATGAAGTTTTTGTTATTATTGTTCGATGACTGTGGCATAATCACTGAATTTGAATTTTTCACGATTTTAAAGTAATGAAACTAATAATTATTCTTTATATCCAGTTTTTCTTGAAAAACATTGAATATGCAGTCAATAATCGGTTTAATTGCATGTAAAAAAAATGTTACAAATGATGACGAAGGAAGTAATTGAAATCTTACGAACACAAAAGAACAAAACAAAAAACAAAAAATTGATTTGTTTGCCTCTTACTTCTCCTCCGCATTTTCCTCCCACTCCTCTACCTCGTTCATTCTTGATAATAGTTTAACTAATGGAGTGATTTCGTCAATCACTGTTGATCATCTATTAGTTGAGTCTGTTATAACCTCCTTAGACTCAAATGTCGGGGCTTGTCCTGATGGCATTCCCAATTTCTTTATTCAATCTCTAGCCTCTTAGATCAGTACCCCCCTTGCCTTTATATTCAATTTAAGTTTGTCTTCTGGTGTTTTTCCGAATTGCTGGAGGATGGCTTATATTCTTCCTGTTATCAAATCCGGTGATCCTTCTTCAGTTACAAACTATCGTCCAATTTCCTGCCTCTCAGCTTTTTCAAAAATTCTTGAGCGCATTGTTCACTCATATCTGTACAGTGCCTTAGGACATTTGATAGTCCCTGAGCAACATGGTTTTGTACCTAATCGCTCCACTACCTCGAATCTGCTAGTTTTGACCAATACTGTTGCTGAATCCCTCGATAAACATCTGCAGGTTGATGTCATTTACACTGATTTTTCCAAGGCTTTTGACACCGTGGACATAAACATGCTTTGTCAAAAGCTTGAAATTTTTGCGGTTTATGATTCTCTTCTTCTGTGTTTCTGTTTCTGGTACCTTTTTTGCTCCTTTCTTTCCTCGTTCTGGTGTTCCTCACGGATCCATTCTTGGCCCTCTCCTATTCATCCTCTTCATTAACGACCTTCCCTCTATAGTTGATTCATCTTGCCTTCTCTATGCTGATGACCTTAAGCTTTTTAGAGTGATTCGATCTCTTGATGACTGCGAAACTCTCCAGAATGATTTGCAGTCGCTAAGTTCTTGGTGTCAACTTAACTCCCTTTCCCTGAATATTACTAAATGTCATTCAACGACTTTCTCCGTTAAATCTTCTCCCTTACAGTTTGTGTACCTTATTGACTCTGTTCCCTTAATAACTGTCGACAAAGTGAAACCTATTGGTGTTATTTTTAATGCCAAACTAAAATTTGATGCACATGTCCTCAACATAGTATCCAGAGCTTCGAAGCTTTCAGGGTTTGTATTGAGACATTGCCGTATTTTCTCCAAACCTGCTTCGGCTGTTCAATTGTTGGTGAGTGTTGTTCGTTCTATCCTTGAATATGCATCCCAGATTTGGTCACCTTATCTTGAGTATTTAATAAATCTCCTAGAATCTGTTCAGCATAAAATTACACGCTTTCTCCTCCTTTAGTTCAAAATTCCCTATATTCCGTATGATGAACGTCTTGCCTTACTTTGTTTACCTTCCTTGAAATCACGTAGGATATATCTTGACCTCTGCTTACTTTTTAAGCTTTATAATAACTTCATTCAGGTGAACATCGATAATCCTGTCTTATTAAGATACCATTATCGACCCTCTCGATCAGCCGATATTTTTAGTTTACCGTTTGCTAGAACGGAAGTTTACTTTAATTCGACTTTACTACGGTTACCTAGAACACATAACAATCTTCAGCTTGGACCTTTAACATCTTCCTATATTAGTTTTAAGCGTAGTTTAAGGAATCAATTATTCATTTAAGTACTCTTATTTTAATTATACTTTTATTTTTATTTACTCATTTTGTAATTGGAGTTTACTCTGTAAGATGAGCTGATAATAAATAAATAAATAAATAAACTACTAAAAACTACAATTCATTATTTAATGGAAGCTTTTTAAAGCATATGTCCTTGAAAAGTATTGACTTCTGACTGATTACGATAAATGCAAATTTGATTGATTGATTTTTTTGGTTTTCAAAATTTTAGGCAGTATTTTTATGAAAATTAAAACACGGTATTGCGAAAACTATTCAAAATCTGGTCAAATTATGCCAATATTCATAAACTCAAACACTACTAAAAACCAGGATATAAAGGAAATAAATTTCATGGGCGAAAATTACAAAGATCCAGTAAAAATCTCAAATATATTAAACGA
The DNA here is from genome assembly GCA_963942545.1 of Oxycera nigricornis. Taxonomy (NCBI): domain Eukaryota; kingdom Metazoa; phylum Arthropoda; class Insecta; order Diptera; family Stratiomyidae; genus Oxycera; species Oxycera nigricornis. The sequence goes on from OZ012661.1 coordinate 19,671,143, forward strand.
TCATTTCATATCAAAAGGACAGAAAATTGTATCAGAACTCCCTAAAAACGACTCAGCATGCCAAACCGTGTCACTTATCTGCTCTTTTCACTTAAGGCTGACATCTAGAAAAGAAGTCATTGATGTTATTGATTCTCTGAAGAAAAAAAACACCGCGCCGGGTCCTGATGGTATCTGCGTTGATGATATCAAAATAATCAAAGAGAATATTGCAGATATACTGGTTACTCTAATAAATATAAGCTTCAAGAGTGGACAATTTTCGAACTATCTAAAAAATGCCAAGGTAATACCCATATTTAAAGGAGGGCTGGAAGCTGACCCAAATAATTTTCGACCAATAACATTGTTAAACTCACTGAGTAAAATCATGGAAAAAATATTAGCTTTGCGAATTAAAGAATACTTAATGCAGAATAGGATTATAGATAGAAACCAGTTTGGGTTTCAGGAAGGTAAAGGAACAACCGACGCGATTGTAGAAGTGATGAGACATATCAATACACAACTGGATCAGGGAAGTTACGTTGCTGCAGTTTTTATCGATCTAAAAAAGGCGTTTGATACGGTAGTGCACGATATATTGATAAGTAAACTTGAGAACTTGGGAATTGTTGGTATGCCAAGAGAACTTATGCGTACGTACCTGGCAGAAAGACTTCAAAGGACTGAAATTGGAAACGTTAACAGTGAAATAGCGCAGATTACTATTGGTGTACCACAGGGATCTATACTAGGACCGATTCTTTTCCTGTTATATACAAACAATTTGGTGACTTCAGGACGGGAAAGTTGTGATGTACGCTGACGATTCGATACTGATTTACTCAGGTAAAAATGAAACTGACTTAGAACAAAAGATAAACAATGACTTAGACAAATATTCCCAATGACTCATAGGGAACAAATTGACATTAAACACGAACAAAACCAAATACATTATCTTTAAACAAAAAAATAAAACTGATATTGAGCCACTGATAAAAATAGAAAATAAAACTCTTCAGAGAGTTAAGCATATGAAGTACCTTGGACTTACAATCGATGAAAAACTAACGTGGACAGCGCATTAAATGATATGAGAAAAAAACAAACAGCTATCGTTGGTTTGCTCCATCGTTTCAGCTATTTCTCAATTAAAAATAAACTACAAATTTAAAATGCATACATAATTTCAAGAATTACATACAGGATTATAATTTGGAGCCAAACTACCAAAAATAACCTCATGAGCATGTCACGACTACTAACTAAAGCATACAAAACCATATATAACTTGCAAAGGATGACCGCTACATCTGAAGTATATAAAACAGCACAAGAACTTAACGTAGATGGACTGATTCACATGGAAAAAGGAAAACGAAACTAGATATAAATGGGAGAAAAAACGACTGCAATATGAGAAACGCAAATGATATTTTCATAAAATTTGCTAGAACAGAGCGCCTGACGATGGATCCGATTAACGCCGCATCAAATTTTTACAATAAGCTATCTCAAACAATAAAAGAAGCGCGTAACAATAATGACATTTAAAATCATGCTACGTAAACATTTACTGAAAATTCAATTTGAATAATTAAGAACGGTAATATTTTTTTTTTTCAATTTTAATTTAATTTTTTTAATTTTAATTTTAATTTTTAATTTAATTTTTATTTTTTTTATTTTTTATATATATATATATATATATATATATATATATATATATATATATATATATATATATATATATATATATATCTTTTCTGAGGAACGCTTATATTTTTTTTCCTGCTACAAATGTGAAACAAAATTAGATATATTGAACTCTGAATAAAACTTTTGAGATACTGGTACTATCCCTTATACCGATATACATCGTCTGGGAAGTACTATTTAAATGAACAAGATTTCAGGAAATAAATTGCACACGGACAGTGCCAGCAATGAGTAATGGAGTAAAGATTTTTTGGAGGAAACGGAGGTGGTTTTAGTCGGTAGAAATCCGACATGCCGAGAAGCAGGAGCAACTCGGTATCTTTTGAAGATTTCCACCTCCCAACGACGAAAAAAAAAAATTTACAACAATGTCTTTAGAATAAGAGAACCCTTTTTAAATGGTGACGTTGAATGATTTTTTATTTGTAATTTTTTTTTATAATCGTGGGAATATTTGGCTGATTTCTCTACAAAAACTGATAAGAATTTAAAATTTTTATAAAAATTTATTACTGTGTTGTGCAAATCAGGTTAAAAATTTATTGTTTATGAAAAAACCTGTGGCACTTTTTTAATATATTAACAAACAGCTCGAAGGATTTTTTAAAAAATGTAATAGAATCACTGAATTTTTTTTTTGATTGACGCCATGACGATGCAAATCCTATGTTTTTTCGGGAGATATAGCGCATGACAGAAATGGCCTTCAAAGGCTCAAAATAACATGCCCCCGACCGAATTGTCCCAAAAACTAATCGGCTTTCAAGATTGCACCTCAACGAAGTCGATACGACGTTGTTTACGTGAGTTATGCTCGTAGAAAAAACTGTCACCGAACGTACATACGTACGTACACACACATATACATCTCCCTTTCTAAAAACACTTTATATATATTCTATAGATCTCAAAACGTAACGAAATGTTGAAGATTTCAATGTCAATTTTCGAGGCGATTACAAGAACTTCCCATATACTGGGAAGTTAAAAAAAATTGGCCTCTATTTACCCGAATCGGGCACAACGTTGAAAAAGGTAATTACCTGCGACCTCTGAAAAAACTGAACTATGCATTTTTGACAGAAGAGTGATTTCCAATGAAACAATTTCCGTCCAAGCCGATGTAAAAACTTCAGGTGTTTCCTTAAAAAAAACCTTGATATGGATTACAAAGAAACATTTTTGTTCACTTCTTTAATTGCAGGCACGTTAAAATGCAACGGGAGAAAAAAAATCAGTAATCAAACGGAAGGAACAGGACATACAAATGAAAAGAATAGAAATTGCTAAGGAAACTTAACTGATGATTACCAGAGGTTTTTCTGTCCAATATACCAAAAAGTGAAAGTACATATTTCGAAATTCAAAACCTTAAAAATTTAAACGTAACCATTTTACGATTCAACTTATTGTCATTTTTAAAGTTGCTTCCATATTGAAAATACTGAATCCTGAAAAATTGTGTCTGCCTGAAAAAATGAAATTTTATTGTTGAAGAGATCATCGAAATTCCTTTACATTTTGATCAGTAGTTTCAGAGGAAAATGTGGTCATAGTTTTCGAATAAAAATTGGCTTGGTACCTATTCCCTTTAAGCAAAAATACCAAAAACTCAGCTTTTTCTAACCAAGGTCATAGCAAGGTCTGCATTCGTTGGATCTCAACAACTGGTAGCAGAAACTCAATGTTCGATTCGATTGATGAGTCTACTTCACAACTGGATAGTCACCAACTAAAAACCATAACTACAAGGAGTAATTCTGACACGTGTGTTACAGCATACATACGTATATTACATTATTTTGAGGGACAAATATTTTGCCTTTCCGATAAAATTTCAATAAGCGTCGAAAAATATGGAGTTGGTTCTTGAAAATGTTGTATTTTCACCAAATTGTGTACCCGCCCGAAATATTTTCCAATATTTTGTGTTCGTTTAAACTACGAGGAAAATTTCTCAAACCTCTACGTGCATGTTGGTATCACGAAATACTATGAAATTGCTTATTGAAATATCTCTTCACAACTGAAGCGTGTAAGATCTACATGTTATCATCTACTACCACGTACATTAACACGACTGGCAACACTTCCTACTGGAACATCTTTCAAAGCACCGGAGCTCTAATTAAAATTTGTATTTACTGAAGAATGCAAAGCATGCGAAATATCTCAGGGAAAAATTTGTTTAGCACGTAAATTCATTTGATTTCTTAATAGCGCGTGAACCGGTTGCCAAAGCAATAGCAAGATACTTTCTTAGATACAGCCACAGATCCATAGATACTTTGGTGTTCATGCAAAGTACCGCTTGACGATGGTGAGGAGACTTCGTGGTCCAATTCTTCTTCTATCTTGTACAACGTTGTTGGTTGCTGCTTGCTGGATGAACGGTAGCGTTTCACGTCGTCTTTCTGCAGACTATAGTACCGACACAATCTTCAGATTGTATAGAAAGCGTCTTCAGATTTGCATATCACTAATTTTGCAGATTGTCACCCGGTGTAAGAAGTTGAGAGAACCGTTGCAGGTGGATAACTAGAGCTATTTCTTCATTAAAGACATCTGTTGCGGAATTGGATTACGTTGGATTGACCGTTTTGAATTGCATTCATTCGGATGGTGATTTTATGGCAAATCAAGCAAATATTATCATGGATTTTGTTTGATTTTCAAGTGTGGAAGTTGGGAACAATACGTAGATGTGTATCTTGTTGTGCTTGACATAGAAGGTTTAAGAAGCATGTAAAATTAGACGATACTTACAGATTTGGAGAACAGCTTATTGTCTTACACTGTATCAAAAAATGGCACGTACAGTCCTTTAACGCTTATCAAAACTCTTCTATTTATTTAATAACCCTTTTTTCATCCTTCAAGAAAATAACCTTCAAAAATTTGCACGTATATCAAAAAAGTGCACCGAGACATCATTTGGACTCATGGTTACATACAAAAGAAAAATAGCGCTACTTAGTGTTTGCAAATTGCAATCCCTCGACTTAGATGTTCGTATTTGACGAGGAAGCGAACCATACCTTCGGGATGCTGAAGTTTCTCCAGATAAACCTTCTGCTGCACTGCTCCTCTATCTGGCCCAAGAAGAAGAGGAACCTATAATAGCCCAAGGACCATGGGTTGTATGTAATCAGGTTTTTGGGCGCAATATGAAGGAATTCACGACAGTATACCTTAACACATCAGGTATACCAAGAACTTGTTACGTACCATAAAGTAAATTCAAATTATCTTCGCGCCTTTTCTGCCCGAAATAACTAAAGCTTATAACTACATACCTGGTAATGATTATTTGACAGTGTAAAGCTCGCCAAGTTCCGACAAAGCTATTCAAATGCGTCATCTCGCTCCAACCCTCGGATCGTGCTCAAGCTTTCGCGAATACGAGGATCGATCTCACCACGCTACGCGAAAAAGTAGCTTTTGAATGTTGGTGATGCCGGAAATAGGGCGTGTGGGAGAGTTGCAAGGAGTCTGGCGAACGAGACGGAGGTCTCGGATTTGATGAGAAAAACAGAATTTTGTATAATTCCTATAGGGGACCTGCCGTGTTGATTTTACGGGCGAACAGATATACCAGCTTGTGCTGAATCACGCTATAGTAGCCGATTTCCAACGGGGAACCGATGTACGCGAGGGAAAATCCTACTGTTGAGGAGCTGGGAACGAGGCAGAAAATCCCTCACAGTTGGAGCATTTGGCCGTCCGCTTCAGGAAGGCCTATTTAGCGAAACGACGTGAAAACGAGTTCTGAAGTGTGTGGAGAAGGCGAAGCAACGGTGCGCTTAGCTAGAACCAGAAGAGGATTGAAATACGAAAACATGAACAACAGAAAGTGTGGTTAGGAATTTCTCTTCGTAACGTGATTATCTCATAACTATTATTGAATTTCTACGTTTAATTTGCCCCGATGATAAGTGAATACAAAAACAATCGATCGTTGAAAACTTCATAAAGAGTTTATATTTGTATAGTTTGTCACGATTAAATAAAACGAAAAAAAAAATGGCCTCGCGTTGATGATGTGGCGATGCTAATATCTCGAACGGTTGTCATTCTAATGTATGGATTTTGTGAATCTCCAAGTTATAGCATAATATGTGCTTTCTAATCGACATTGTTGTTAATATTTTTATCGCACATGATGTAAGCGAACCGAATTATAATAATAATTTATTGATTCCGTGAAAAAAAAATGGAATAAAAATAACCTAAAAGTGATGTGATTGTTTTCCTGCGCATGGGTGGTGTGTGTGCGAACGTGGTTCGTGGCGACTCCTTCTTTTGTTCTAAACCCACGACTCGGTGAGCTAGTCGCGGAAAAATGTTAAATCGGGACCGCCACTATGCGGTCGTCTTGGTAGCAGTCCCGGCAGCGCGTGTACTCACTAGGCATCCGGGGTCAAGGAGCGTCCAAAATGGTGGGGCACTCCATCTCGGATCCTCGGGTTTGCGCGCGTGGTCGGGATTGTGACAAACTTGCATCTGAATAAAGGAAGGCTTGAAGTCTTTAACCTTGTATAATTTCAGTGATCAACCTATCGTTACCATAGCAGTGGAAAGGCAGTCCAAGCCTCTTTGGGCTGTTTTCTGCTATATGGCGTACGATATTCTGCCACCAGCCTGCAGAGGATCGCAAGAGAAACCACTGCACGGGGAGTAATCGGGGCGGACGCCAATGCTCATCATAACATTTGGGGCAGCACCAAAACGAATAAACGGGATGAGTCACTCTTTGAATGCATTTGGTTGCATGACCTAGCCCTTAGCCCTAGTTTACAAAAAAGAGGATCCTACCTTCATTACAGCAAGCCGTAGAGCAGTTCTGGAGATCACTCGAACGAACGAGCATTTCTTCCAAGCGGATCGCACGTATAACGAGAATGCTCGTTCTCTGATCATCTATATACAGTGTTCGATTTAATATTTGATCCTATGATAAAATTAACCTTCATCAACAAAAGGACGATAGATTGGCTCAAATACCAATCCGTAGATTGAAGAAATATACGGTCTTGAGGCAACCGTTGGGATCCTCACATTTACCTTCATTAAAGCAGCAAGGTCTGCATGCAGTCGGACGAAGTCTAGGAAGAAGTATAAGCCCTCATGCTGAAACAGTGACATTGCAGACCTGCAGAATAAATGCGGGAAGTCCTTTAATCGAGCTAAATAATTCAATGACTGGTCTTCTCACAAACTGAAACTGAAGGAGTTCAAATACCCCATCAAAAGGCTAACAGCATCTCGTGAAGAAGTTTCTATGCAGAAATAGTAAACTACGGGAAATATTGACACTCCACTATACTACGGAGGGATGGCCCAAGGAAATCAGACCTTACTTCTCCGACTGCCTACTTCCTGTATGGTTTCAAGTCAGTCACCTCGAGTAGGGATGGCTTGGCCACAAAAAGAAGTGAGATACAGGAATCGGTTGACATCTACACTGATGGATCAAAAATGGATGGAAAAGTTGACTGTGGTGTTTTTACAGAACAGTTAGACCTGAAACTATCCCTCCACCTTCCAGACAACTGCAGTATTTTTCAGGCAGAATTCATTGTACTATACAAGGCATTAGGTCGCTTCACTATGAAGTGACCCTATACTGGGTACCGAGGCATATGATACACCGGGAAATTGAGAAGCAAATGTCCTAGCGAGAGCTGGCACTTAGTTCCAGGATTGTATTTTAGCAACCCAAGTTGGCCGACCTCTAGCCTCTATAAAGCTAAGATTCAAGAAGAAGAAGAATTAGAACCCGGATACTGGAAGAAACCTGTAGGACAATGCGATAAACTTAGCACGTATTGAGGTTCAAACGCACCTCCTTAACACAAGTCGTGAAACTTTGAGTTCTATCGTATCTGTACTGAAGAGGCATTGTCTAATTGGCAGACACGCAGAAAGATTGAGTGTTCTCTTCAACGATTTTTTAAGTTGCAGATCGGAAGAAGAAGAAGAAACAATCCAACATTTTCTGTCCGAATGCCCAGCACAATCCAGGAAACGCATGCACACTTTAGGCTCCTTCCTCACGGAAGTAGCTAATTTCAACATAAGCTGCATAGTCAGCTTCATTCGAAAATCTAAACGGTTCTCATCAGTCTGCAGCTAGGTTCTAGTGCCGTCCTAGTCGTCTATGGTATCTAATTGGGCCTATCGTGGCTTAAGTGAGTGATCTTGTGATAAAAAGGGCTGCAACTTAACCCACCCACAACCACATTATTATCAGCCATTGAAAGTAGCCGTTGTGAATTTTCCATAGAGCTGTGCAGAAATTCTTACTATAGTTTCTTTCTAAAATGTACGAATCACAGCGAAAAGTTTCAGTTGAAGTGAAAAATGGTGATGAAATTTGTATAAAATCAACAAAAGTTACGAAATTGTCCCAGAAAGAAGCCGGTAGAAAATTTTTAATGAGCATTTGGGAAAGAAAATCAAGAAAATTATTCGAAATGATCCAAAAACAAGCGCCCCTAAAATAGCTTCAAACCTTCAAGGAAACAATGCAGTATCATTGAATCCTCAAACAATGCGCATTTTCCGAATAAAGAAGATTTTAAGGGGGTGCATTGCAAGCAAGGGCGGATCCAGCATTTGACTCAGACAATATAGCAAAAAATCGTAATAATCACTAGTTTACCTAGGCTCAGGCCTTGTATCCGCCCTTGATTGCAAGAAAAAAAACGTTCATTTTGAAGAAAAATGTTGTGCGACGAATAGAGTATGCCAAAGAGTATGTGAGAAAATCTGACCACTTCTGAGAAGACGTCATTTTTGTAGGTTTAAATTTAAATTGATTTTTTTAGTGGCGATTTTTCGGACAAAAAGTTACAATGTAAAAATTTTTGACTCACTGTGAGACACGGTGAATGAAATGTTATTGTTTGGGGAGCGAAAGCAGCGAATGGCGTTAAAAATATGCTGTTTGTGGAAAGTTCTATGGACAAACAGAAATACTTACAATTATTAAAGTTTGATTTATGAGTCAGTGCCTTAAAATTGGACTAATTTTCACTAGTTCATAACAAAGATCCAAAACAATCCTCGCAGCTGGTAGAAGAGTGGTTATTGTATAACGTGAAGTCTGTGCATCGTCATCCACCCGAATCACCAGAGCTCAATCCCATCGAACATTTTTGGGATGTTTTCGACAAAAAGTGCGGGAAAATCAAATCACATTTCGAACTCACCTGAAGGAGGTTATTTTGAATGAGTGGGAAAAAATAACAAATGAAATTACTAGAAAACTATTCCATTCAATGAAAAATCGTTTAAAGGATTTAATGGGAAGTATGGTTTCGGGGTGTCGAATGACATCCTCTTCAGGTGCTGTCATTTACCATCCGCCACCAGACAGCACGACCACGGCTAGGCTTATTGATGGATTAAGCTCGTTGTACTTCATCCGGTTTGTATAATTATTTCTATCCGCGAAGTGTCACGACTGTCAATTTTTGTTTTTCGTATAGCTGCCTACGTCGCTATTCTATATTAGTTATTTAGCATAGGTTAGAACCTCCTACTCTAGCCGACAGCTTCGCCTTCTAGTGTGGTTTTTGGTTAGCAAGTCACTAACACTATTATTGCACATTGGTGGAGGTTCTTATGGTCCAGAGTTTATGCTGGTTCATCATTAATTTAATGGGAAGCGTGGTTTAAAGGATGTTATTTCAGTAAAAGGACACCACACTTGCTATTTAATTTAAAACAGTAATTAATTTTCTGAATGTATGTGGAAACTTTTGCTGTACAAGCAAATTTTTGAAAGGAATTATGATTTAGTTTAAAAAATTAAAAACAATATTTCGGAGTACTGTTTTGTTTCAAAGAGTTTAAGTTGTGTCGAATTTATAAAAAATATGAATATAAAATTGTTTTTCTAAGAAAAATGAGTTTTAATTAATAGTAAGGTGATGTAAGTGCAATTTTTTGACACCGTGAATGAACCCCATTTTTTTTTTGAAAATCAAAAAAAAAACATTTTTGGGCTTCTTGAGTCCATTGAATTTTTACTTAAATTCTTTCAAATTTTTCGCTGAATTACAAGAACATTCTTTAACTCAATTTAAATTCCCATAACTTTGCAATACGGTCATCACTCATAATATTAATCATCCACTTGTCAATTCAGAAAAGTTTTCAAACTCTCATGTTCGCCATCACGCTCAATCTGCTTAGCGACAACAAAAAAATTCCCACCGAAAAAAAACAAATCGTTGTGCGAAAACCATAAAAAATATTCGATGGGCTTTGTATCGTGTCAATAGTACAATCACAAATCGCTTTTCCAACCGCATATAAAACACCCAGCAAAGTAAATATCCAACAGATGTTCACATACATATCTCTCAAAATTTTCCGGACCATTGTGTTATTGATTTCCGATTCGAACGTATAGACATAGGAAAAACGTGAGTGCGTAACGAAATCGTGTGGAAATTGAATCAACGAAGAAGTAAATCGTATCAGAAATTCGCAGTTCGTGTCATCAGTCAAGCTTTTCATGGTTTAGGTAGGCTTTTCTTTTACACCACCACACACACCGATGGTAATCTGCTTTTCGGGCAAGGGATGAAGATGTAGTGATTTCCCGGAAAATCAAGATAAAAAGATCAAATATTTTCTTTCAGCTGTCGAAGTTGGCAGAAATACAGAATGAAGACATTTTCTTGTGTGAAAAGCATTGATTGTGATAAGTATAGAGGACAGGGTTCAGGAGTTAAAGCGAAAAAAATGATATGGGTTCAAAGAAATGTCGAAATAAATGTAATGTGATTTTATTTTCAGCTTGAGCGGTTGCTAAAAACACGATTTTGGAGATAAATGATGTGTTATTCTGAGCAAGTGGAGGTTTCAAGTTAAATTCTAAATAAAGGTTTGCTAAGATCTAAAAATACAAAATATTTCAATACCTACCAAAATAGTTGCAAAGTTTTGAGGTCCTTTGTTTGTAAATTTTCTGCACACGTATTAAAACACTCTTCTAGGAGCACTTTTAAGATAAATAACTTTTTTTGAGCCATACTTTTTAATGAAGGACATATTAATGTTAAGTTATGATATATATTTCAAACCTTAGTAGATATGCAACAACATTGATCAAAACTAAATTCAAGAACACACAATTTTGAATTTTTTTTGAATTGAGCTAATTTATTTTTATTCGAAATTCCAAAAAAATTTGTTGTGGGATGTTTTACGATAAAATATCTACGCATAGTCGAGACACGAACATTAAAAAATGTTAAAATTGTCCGAAGATCCTGGAACAGATGTATAATAACTTTCAGCGGAAGTAGGGCAGCATAGAAACCTATCAAAATGCAGTTTCTAATATACACTTTTGGGAATTGCAAATGAAGGTTATATGTATATTATAGACCACGTATTCATTGTACTCACAACTGAACACAATCTGGAGAATGAAGAAAATACGAGAAAAAAAAACAAAGAAACGAGAAACGAAGTAGAAACACTTAAAAAATGAAAGGAAGAGGCTTGTTCTGGAAGATAAAATGGAGATATTTTGAGAAATGATTTTTTTTTACGTCGAGTTAACAATTCTATCCAAGTTTTTGCTGTGATCAATCTTTTAGGTTTGTTTTGAAATTGGTTCATCAATTATGATTGCATAAGATTTGTATTTTTGTGTTATTCAATTCCATTCATTGATGCATATCTTAAAAGTGAATCCAAAAGAAAACAAATTGAAGAAACAGTCAAATACTTAGGGCTGAAATTTTCCATATAGATCCCACCTTACATAAAATTTCATCAACTAAGAACCATATTGGTTGAAGAAATTAATATCAAGGGCGTATCCGCGTTCATAATGCAGAATCGCACAATGTCGGGCGAAACCATACAGAAATATTCATGATTGACGTGCTTTGCTGATGTTCGTCTCGTCTCGTGAGGTGTAAGGCTGTCCGCGTATAGTAGTTGGCCTATTATTCCCTCATCATGATCTTGATCGCAATTATAACACGGTATACGCAAAAAATATGATCCAGACTATAGCACTTAAACTTCCTTCTCGAGTCCTCGAAAGAAAATGTTGTTTAATTTATAGTATTTTCGGTATTTTCCAATGCAAATATGAGATGTGAGATGATGTTTACAGAAAAATACTGACGACCACATACGCACCAGACTGAGTTGCTAGCAGTCAATGTACCTCAAGTTTTTTAGAAGCCAAATGAGCTTGTCTATAGAATATGAAACTTTCGCTTTCATGGAGGTCAATGAGGCGTAAGTCTTGTGGGCTTTCATTTTGTTCGTCGGCAAACTTCTCAAACCCATTCCAAGACGACATACTAGACCCAATTTAATGAGACATTTTTACACAGAAAAAAAATACTTTCATGCGAGTGAAAAGGTAATAAAGTAATAAAAGCCACATTTTTCCAGACAGATTATGATATTTTTTGAAGATATAACCTTTCGGTTACTAAAATGATTCATGGAAATTCGAACTAAAATTTTCTTAGATTTGAGAAGAAAAACGAGATTAGACAAACACACAAAAATATTTTATCAAGGCTTCAAGTGATATCATGGTTACTTGGATCTTGCACCGTATAAAAATCACTTTATGAGGTTCATAGCATCGATCTTACAAAGTGTCGCCAGGTTTTTGTGATTTTTTCGGAAAGGTCTCTAAGTTTAAAATATATGTGTGTCTTTCAGTTTAAAACATCTTGTTAATTGTTTTCTATTAATAGAACATAATATTTTTGGCAAGAGTACACAAAGTATACTTACAACAGAACCCAAAAATTGCTTAGATATCAATTTCAGTCTAGAAATTTCCGCTCATTTGCATTTCTAGAATTTCAATTAATCCCAAGCTTTTGCCAGCAAAACGAACAAATGTTAAGCCTACTTCAACATTCAAAGCAATAAAATTGTTAATACCAGATTATAGAGAATATCCTAGTTTCCATGACCTACATCACATTGAATAACAACTTGAAATTCTGATCCTGATTCCATCCTAAGCAAACAATAACGATTCGTCGTCCCGACACAATAGACCAAATTCCATTTTCGAGCCTCTCGTGAACGACACGGCTGGAAGCGATAAGAGTTTCTCCACTCATCATCCGTGAAAGTTTTGGGTTCGTTTATAATTAATTTACGAGAAGGACTCCATTGAATTCGAATCTCGCTCAAATGTCAAGCCAGCGATACAACAGCTTGTGAATTTCTCAAACAGCACTAAATTATGCGAATATGCTTATTATCTAACAACTTGTATGTGTACATATCTGCATAATCTGTTGGCATAACTCCAGCCGGCTGCTTCGATCCTTTCACATAGTGCCCAAAAGAAATTTTTCCCGGTCCAAGGAAAGCCCACCCAAGACAACGAAGTCTCGTTCAAAACTATTTCAAGTATTTCTCAAACAGTTCTTGTGAATTATGTAAAGTGCGATAACAATCGAAAATGTTGCCTCGGTTTTTTGGTGCTTTGCGGTTACCATGGCGGCTTCAAGTTGACTTTGACTGACTATCGCCAGGTATTTATCGGAGCTCTTGAGTTTTTCCTTGATGTTGGTCGGCCGACCGGTTTGCCCGTTATGTTTTCAAGAAAATTTCAAGTCCCCCCTCGAGTTAAGGTGAGATGATGAACATCGGGAAATGACCAACCAGTCGACGCTGATTGAGGATTGTAGGCTCAACATTGGGTTATGTCGATGTTGGCGTCGAATGTTATAGAGTTGTCACCACCATGCTGACTGCAAGTGCAGGACCAAATAAGTGCATCCTAAGAAAGGTAAACATGATGGAATCAAACGAGAATCCAATAGAACTGGTTTTCCATGATGTCCAGACGATGAGCAAGCAGAATGGCGTGTTTGTAGGTTTTCCTGATCGTGGTGTTCGAGAAAATTACCGCGGTCAGTAAGGGATTGTAAAGTCATGGATAAAATTATTTGTATGAGGATAAATAAGCTACAAACAATCAAATCAACCAAAAATTATATCTATTCAAAAAAATATTATTTAATTCTACCAGAGATACTTACGGCTGTTCCTAAACACATGATTAAATCAGTTGCTTGCAATAAAGACAATATGCAGTCGACCTCTATAGAACGAAACTGAGAGTTCCGTGGAAAAAATCTCGTTGAAAACTAAACGTTGTATGAAAATAAACTTCATTCCACTTAAAATGTCATGAACCCAAAGATCCACAGAATTGAAAAATTAAAAGCATACAATTTCAAAGAAAAAATTGATGAAAATAATGTTTTATGCCTGGTTCGACCTTATTTATAACATATCTTTCGTAAAAATGTTTACATTTATGGTCCGAAAAAATCTCCACATTTTCCGTGCACGAAAAACTACTGCAGATTGTATCGAATGCAGCCAGGGTTGTTTGATTTTGAATTTCAATCGAGTTTTGAATATCAATACGCGATGGAAAAAGGAAATGGATAAACGTCTTTACGTCGCAGCATTCTTCGTTCATATGAAAAAAGCATTTAATACGGTATTTCATCACGGGTTAGCCACAAGATTGAAGGAATCAGGAATTTTAGGTAGGTCGGAAATTGTCTGAGTAGTTACTTGTCAGAACTCAACCTGGATGCGCATGGAAAAAAGGAAATTTACACATATAAACTGACAATACGATGAAGAAAAAGCATTGAGGCTTGATGGAAATTTGGGAAAATGCGACTATAATATGAGAAACGCTAGTAATATATTAATAAAATTTTCTTGATCAGAACGCCTAAGAAGTGATCTAATTAACGCTGCAGCTAATTTCTACAACTTGCTCCAAAAATTAAAAGAAATAACCAAGAAAAAAAGAAAAAAAAAGAATATTCTGCAACAGCAGTCTCTTGGTCAATTTTCATGTTACTTGCAATTTTCTGAAAAATCGCTTACGATTGTTGTTTCTGTTACGTCATTTTTTCAGACATTTGATAGCTGCGAAATATACAGCTTCAATTATATCACAGCGCTGATGAACTGTTGCAGGATTGGCCTTCGATGTAGCATCTCTAGATTTTGTAGGGCTTTTTGGTCCACCTTATTTCCTAATTGATGTAAGAAGAACAGGACAGTTGGCAACAAATGGATATACTTTCCGTCTTTCATAGATAATTTTTTTGTCATAATGTTGCAGCCATTTTGGCAAAATTTCACTTATCATCCTTAAGAGGGCAGTACTCTGTTTAAAAATATTATTTTTTGTTATTTGTGAGAAAAGTACCTTGAAAATACCAGTCCAAAATTTTATATCGATATCTAAACTGTTTTTCATTCTACAGCGCTCGTAGCCCCCTTCCGTCATAATTTAATTTTTGGAGCGCAAGAGGCCTTCAAGTGCCCGAACATATGCCGCTATGTAACTATTCGACTATAATATTCTCTAGTACAATACATACAAATTATCTTAGACAGTATAAGTTAGTGCATATTCGAATTTCACAGTGAAAACATCAAAACTTGTGAGTGAAAATGCTTTCAAGTTTATTTATTTATTAAGAAAGTTGAAAAAGGTGATATAATTCTTGTAAACCAAAGAAACTGTAAGTGCGTTTTTCTCTAAACATACTTTTTGCGTTTGCGTCGTAGATTTGCGAAAACACTAATCATCCGATTTACTTGAAATTTTACACACATACTTATTAACTATTTAACTACTGCACGGGGCTAAGGTTAGAGCCCAAAAAAATTTCACGATTCTAGAACACTTTTTCAATCGAAAAAAGTCAAAAATCGTTACAAACGTGCACCAAATCGCGAAACCCTTACTTATTGCCCTAAATTTAGGTCGGTGTAGTAGTTTATAATCAAGATTAATAGAATTTTTTTAGTATATGGTCACATATGGATATCATTTTCAGGATTTTACGAGGCGCAATCCGCTTTTTTTGTTTGGTTCTTCTCAAGCGCTTATTCTGGACGGCGGTCATTTTGTTTTTTACTTGATTTTAATAATGTGAATCTGAGCTTTTAATCTTAATATATATACATTTCAAATTTCAAGTCGATAGCTTTAACAGCTTATTTTTTATATACTATATATTTAAAAAAAGACCCATTTTCGCCGATTTGACAGAGTACTGACCTTTAGGTTTTTATTGAAATGACCATCAATTTCCATCTTGGATGTTCCTTTTTATCTTTCAATATTTTCAATTTTCCTGCCCTGACATATTTGCAGAAATGACGATAGTTACCAATTCTTCTGTGACTGTAGACTTCATTTTTTACACCTCTATTTAGTTTTACAAATATTGCTTAGTTAAATAGAAATTTTCCAATTTTATGTTCGCCACGTTGAAAAATAGACCAACTTTCAAAGGACCTAAGACTCTGACATCCTCCATTCACTACATGGTTTAAAAACGAGAACTTTTTGAATTTATTGATTCAACCATTTTCGCTTCTTGTTAGTTTTTCAATATTTTCTTGCTGTCGAGCGAGTTAGCTTTTTTCTATGGAAATGTTCCTAAAATTATGTATAGATTAGCTTGTAAAGATCACGACTTTTAGTCAGAGTCTGTTAACCTTTCATATCCATATTTAGGCTAACATTGAAGATAGAGTTTTCGAATTATTGGTGAGATTTTGACTACTACTACTTCTTCTTTTATGAAATTTTTCAAACCAATAACTACTTAATTGTTGTGGTTAACAATTTTTCCTCTTTAGTTTCTTCAAGGTTCTATAAACACGCCAAAGTAAAGTGTAAAGCCAATGAAAAATAAAGATCATATGATAAGTATTAAACAATGAGTCAGAAATTGGTAACATATTATGTATTCAACGGATCTACGTTACTTCGCATCAACACAAAATCATCAAATCCATCTACTTATTTTAATTATATTTTCAATAAAGAAATTCAATGCTGAATAACTCTAAAATCTTCCATTAGAACGCATTCCAGGGACAGTGGACGCTATGTCGCATCCTTATTTGATGAGAACATTCAACGAATTTTTAAAAAATAGATATGCTGATTTTTAGCTAAATTATGAAGTGTATACAAATACTAATTTCTCCCCCTCCTTACTCCATAGTTCTTTATATTCGAGTTTACTTCTTTATTAACTTGATCGATGTGAAACTATGTGAAAACGAGGATGAAATAGAGAATCAAGGTAAGCGAATTGAATATTCGAGCAGTAAAGATGAGGATGTTCAGCATACAGTTTCTAGAAAAAATAGCTCGTTTTCGATCTGGAAAAGTATCAGACGCTATTACTACATATTGCAATAGAAAAATTCCATTTGAAAGCAACGAACATAAATATCTTCGTAACATTGCTTCTAGCAAAAACGGATGCCGTATATTCATGATCCTGAAACCCAAAATGGTTTGAAAATTGCTGACCGATCGAATAATGAAGAAATTTTGTGGTGGCTTTGTAGCATATTCAAAAGCGTCTCAGGGCCATCTTCTTTGCTAAAAGAAATAATGTATGTGGTAACAAAATATGTATACACTTATCATCCGACAATCCAGTGTTAACCTACATAGTTCCTAACCGACGCACTTGTATCGTCTTCTCTCATTCATAATCCGCAAAACTTATTATTATTATTATTATTAAGATCACATGTACGAATAAAAAATATTTGTGTTAACTTAAAAGTCTAAATTAAAAAAAGAGAAGACGAAAAAAACAAACCTTGCTTATTAATATCAGCAGTTCATTATTCAGGGTGTCATTTTCTGAAATGAAAAAAATAAGTAACATCATAAATAAGCTGTTGACTGAATAAAAAAAACATGATAGTATAAACTAAATTCGTTTTTGCTATTGAATATTATTTTAAGATCGAATAATATCGTAATACAAACATTTGCTGCAAGTTAGGAACAACTGTAATACTGAAACTTGTGCGTCTGCCTCTGAATCATAGTAGCCAAATTTCAAATTCAAGCGCTGATTTATATTTTCGATTTTGGTGGTGAAATATCAAAAATAAGTGAAACAACTGTTTTGAAAGAATATTTCAATACGAAAAGCAATGGAACACTTGGATTATAGGATATTTGGATGCTGATTTTTATAAGATGTAAGCGGGCTTGCATTTGGTGAAAACATATAATAGCAAAATAGAGTAATTTTAACTCATATAGATTCATTAGAGTATACGAATAATAAAATAAAAATCACTTTATTTCAATCCTAACAAAAAAAAATTGAACTATCCGAATGAACTTCGAAATTAAATCTGTATTTTTGTATCGTTCGTTTCTTTTTCTTTAGACGAATTTGTTACAAGCTAATTATTTCTAACGTCTCTTATTTCATCTTTTATGTAAAAAAACACGTTAAAATACATACCCTTAGTATATGCTATATATAGGGTTCACACGACCCGGCAATACGCGACGTGGGTGACCTATAAAACCATAAATCAATTGATACACATATGGACACTCGATTATTTATGTTCCGACATACAACCAAATAGAAAACAAATCGCCTTACAGTTGTAGAACGATTTGTTGATGAGTAGTAAATTAGCCGTCTTGCCAATCCATGGCGCTTCAGCATTGTCTATGGGCAAGGCACAGTATTATACATTGAACGAATGAATGCAATATGCAAAGTTAGGGATTTCCCTCACTTGGTGAGTGCGAGTGCGGTCTCAAATCAGTGACAAACACTACAACCTGCCATAATTTTAGAATCAATTCTAATATTATTGTTTTGGAATGCGTCGGCAAATTTCCTCACGCGTATTTTTTTTATATCAATCTGGATGATCATTTATAATAAATCTCGGTTATTTATTGCTGAAAGGATTTATTTCAAAAAATATGTATGCAAAACAAAAAACATGCATGCGCAGAACACTAGCCGGAAGCGTAGCGCCAACCAAGGGTGTCACAGAAATTGGCTGAAATTAAATTAACAACTGTCTCACCATCCCAAAACCAGAGGAACCTGTTGTTTTATCAATCAGGATGATCAAGTTGAAAATTCAGATCAGTTAAAGTTCGTTGAAAAAACACTGCTCCTGTTCTTGCATAGATTCTTCATAAGAATTAAAAAGAAACAGAAAAAACTTTAAAATAGACAATAAAAGCCAAAGAGAGAAAGACAAAGGAAGTTAGTCAGTTTTGTTCAATCGAATAAGGGATTGTTTGAATTTCGTTCTACTATAAAGGAAAAATTAACTTGAATCGAGCTGAAATTTACAAAAACTGATTAAAGTAACAATTTCGAGCTGTTTTTTAATTTTATAAACTTACGCAAATCATCACCACCAACGACTGTGCTCACATCATGTCCTTGGGGCTTATTCAAGTAATAGAATTGACCGAAAACATTTAGCAAATAGAAAAGATTAGTGAAAAAGGATATCCTGAATCCATAGTTGTAATCTGAAACTGAAACTCGGATCAACACATATAGTATAAAACAAGTTAAGTACGTAAACAACAGGATTTCAATTTTTAGAGCTACCTTGATGTTAAAGTTAGCTAGCCTGGTCTTCTTATTGGGCCCAAGAACTAAAGCTAAAGAATTTTTTCCTAGTCCTAGAACAATTGATAACAATTTTGTGTAGTCCTGTATCAATTGATGATGTTTATTCACCCGCCGGATTTGGCTGGAGATTTAGATAATCACTTAATGACAGAAAATTGTCATTTGATTTAGTCGTAATCTTTCATCCACAGTTGAACATTTTATTGCAGTAAATAGTAGTTTCAAAAATGCGAATTTATCAGAAATTGCTAAGGTTCTGTAAAAATTATACAATAACAGAAATTATGTTACATATCACATATCATAAATATTTATTTTAAATTAATTACTCCTTTCATTTGGGTGATATATTCCAACATAATATCTTTTCAATTCATTCTGGATTTTTCCACTTAACAAGGATACGTTCTAGCATCATAGGTTTTGTGTTTGACCAGTAATAAATCAGATTAGATGTCCTGTTTATATTTTGCCTCTTTTTGTTGCTGCAGATTAATGATTCTTTGGCTCAAACCTGTTCATTATTTAGGCAGGTTACTGATGATCAAGATTGGTTCAGTTCTTTTTTTAGTTTTTTACTTCAAATTTAAATAGGTAGGCTTAACTTGTTTTAATAGAAAATTGAAGGTCTAAAAGTAAAATGACTCCCAGAATATCTAGAAGACGTGTGACGCAATACTTACCGCTATCACTTTACCCACTTAAAAAGTGCTTATTTCATCATCTTCAAGAAATGAATGAGTGGTGGTCAGTTTCCAAACAAACAATCGAACGATTCGATGCCTTCATCCCTTGTACATACAATGTTTGCTTTATGATTCTGAAATTTCGTTTTGGGCTATCTGTTCAACATCTTCAAGCCCGTGGAGGAATCCTGGTAAGAAAGCCCATCATGGTAACCAACATCTCATTGTAGCCGTTGGCTGCACGTCACATAAATCAGTCTGCAGGGCTGCCCGTGGGACTCCTCGTCTGACCAAAAACCTCTTTTTAGGGCTGATGCGAAGGATGTGGCCGCATGTTTGTTTGTTTCCCTCTTTATTGATTTGCTCGTCTAGTCCGCCAGCACACACAAATATTCCGGCATTTATTAACAATTTTTTTTGTTTTTATTCTTCAGGTAGACTTGAATTTACGATTTTCATTCAACAATCAACGGTCGGAAAAGTAAGTGAGTCACTCTGCAGAACGACTCGAGAGGGTTTCCATTAATTTTCACGCCACTAATGGTTGCATGAAATGCAATGTACAGTTGGCTGGCAATTATTCGCGAATTGTCTTCACTTTTTATTGTGTTGCATGAAAACATCTCCGTCCAGCAATTAAATGTACCTGGACAGTCTGCAGAAGGTGTAACCGCCCGACGAGCGACGTGAGGTGTGAAGATTATGCATCTAGAAAATTGAAGACATCGTCTTATCTTTGCTTGCAGACAGAGTGGGTTGGCTCCTTGGATCTTGTGGCGTAGATAATGAAATGAGTCACGCGACAAATTAGAGTGAAAGGAGAATTAACCACGGTCAATGGAGAGGCCTTGTCGCGGTAGGTTGGATGCCCGTGGAGATACTTTTTGCTATTGGCATTGATAAAAATCATTGACTTTGTCACTATTATGGTAAAACATCCATGATGAGGTAATGTGGCATCAGCGAAGACTACTTTATTGTTTTAATTCTGAAGAAAGTCAGTTTGAAGTGAATTAAATTATGGGAACGTGTTCAATTTTTTGATAATTATCTGAAATTTTTGACCCTTTATATGCAGGCGAACACAAATCTCAAAAGTATAGCTGGAAATATTTCGTAGATATACATAACTACATATGCCAAAATTATTCGCACACATATCAGTATATTAAAAAGTAGTGTTTAATCAACTTAAGAATGAAAACGTTCGGTTTTTACCTTCATGAAAGAATATTTGGTCAAGGTTAAGATTATGTCCCCCACCCCCGAATGGAATGGGAGTAAGAGGGGTCGAAAGAGGGGGGTTCTCCTAATAATATGGCCTAAAAAGTTCGCGGCAGTCGCGGCCCCATGAGAAGTTATGGAGGTTCCCCCATTAAAAAAATGGTTATTTTGCCTAAATCTAGACCATAACCGTAAAACTTATCTGGGAAGTGATATTAAAACTTTTTTAGAAATTAAAAAAAAATTGAAAAAACATTTAAAATTTTTTTTTAAATAAATATAAAATAAAATAAAATTATAAAAAATTGATGGATCTCATTTTCACCTTAAATGTCATATAAATAGGAGTAACACTTTGGAGACACGTTTTGCACCGCCCACCACCACCCTTGGTCCCCTCACCCATCTGCGCGGGAAGATATGGGTAAAAAATGATGCACGGATTTAGACAGCAATGCCAGATCGAGGTTTTTCATCCTAGATTTGATTCCTATATACAGTGCCTCGAAAATACGTATTTATGATTGACGTATTTCAAAATGCATCGGACCGTTTGCGTTGCACTGAGATGGTTTCGTTTGTCAGATACACATGTTCAATAGTTTCGATTGTACAAGCTCTTATGGATGAAGATAATTTCAAGATATTATTGTTTCTCATGAAAATCAAGGGAAAAGTTACTGACAATATATTTAAAGCAGTTTTCTTCATACCTGTTTGAATTCCAATTATTTTTCTTTCATTGAACAAACTCTTGTTAGGAGCATTGCACATCCTTGACATATTGTGTCAAGGTAAATTCAAAAATAACAACTAGTGACATCTATTGCATATGACAACATCGATTACAATTTTGTTTTGATTCGTAATTTTGTCTAAAGTACGTTCTGCAACTAATTTAAAACTGTATAGAAAAATACGTGCTTTTGAACCCGATATTGGTCAAAATCGCGATTAGAGTTCAAACTATGTAGTTTTGCAGCAGTCTAAATCGGCTCTTAAGATTTTTTCTCGATTTCGGGAGCTTGAAATCAATTTTATTTTGCATTTTTAATAACAACTCGCTGATTTCTAGAGACTTAAAATAAAGCACACCATATCATACAAATTTAACCAAAATGAAATTATTTTATTTTATTTTATTTATTTACACCAAACAAGGCATCAAGTAAACAATACAAAATACATAAATTAAGGAAGAGGATCCATTCACAACTTTCAGGGATGTCTCCTTACATGTTTTGCATGAGTTGTTAGTTAAATATGTGAGGAGTATCATCCTTACGTGTTAGAACGAAACTCACAGTCTTTCCAAACAAAGAACTCACAACAAACTTTACAAGGGGCTTTCTCACTTTTTCGTGAAACTTGTATAAGACAACTCAAAATTTTCTGGATCACGCATGGTGGATTATGTTGAATAACTTAAAATAATCAATAATCAAAAATATGATATGAGCCTAAAACTGCGAAGATTAATCACAACAGCATTTTTTCGTTAATAAATTCTATAATTTTTTTAGAAAAATTCAAGCTTTTTTTAAACCACATTTTCGATACACAACGAACAAGTGTCTTATAAGTTAAAAAACATTCTTTCTGCTGGCTCACATAAAAATAACTGTAAAAATACGTAATAGAAGTTTAAAATACAGTTGAAAATATATTTTATTACAAACAAATCGCAAAAACTTGCTTTTAAAAAGCTGCATAAATTAATTAATTATAGAACATTTCCCAATTGGATTAGACCCTGTCCCAAATGATTTGAACTGTTTTCCAATAGTTTTAGACTTTCTCCTACAAATTTTGAACTTTTTGTTAACTGGTTGGTTTTTTTTTCTCAAAACTTATAAACTTTTGCCCAACAAATTTTAAGTTTTTCAACAAACTAGAGGTGAATCATAGCCCTAAATCTGTTGGGAAAAGTTGATAAGTTTTGAGAAAAAATACAAACCGTTCAGTAAAATGTTCAAGAGTGTTTAGAAAAAGTCTAAGTCAATCAACTGGAAAAAAAGCTCAAATCTTTTAGGAAAAAGTTCAAGCCAATTGGGAAATGCTATATTAGCAAAAACGACATGACTACAATTTACTACATAGCTTACTATTAATTATTACTTGGGACTCTATATTATGACAGATTGGCACATATTACCACACTGCATTCTCTTTAAGCGTGTAAAGCTTCGTACAAGCCTGCACAGTTCTTTTCATTGAAATACTCAAACGTGTCCTTGTCGTAATTTTCATCTTGGTGAAAAGCACATAATACCCAACACTTCAAAGAGTGATTACCAACTTTGTGCCTCCTCATAACGAGCCAAACTCATTAAACCTCACAGTTGGGTTTCGAAAATCACACTTACAACTTTGTTTTGCTCTCCTTTGCGAAGTTAGATGGTACAAAGACTTAAACTTACAATCCTTGCACAAAGCATAGTTCACATTCATGCAGACATCATTATGATGAGATGATTTCATGCTCAAATCATACTATTTATACTACATACTAACGTAAAATAGCGTAATAATGTGCCACATGAATTTAATTAAATACAAATATGGCTGTGTGTGGAAAGGGATGCATTTAACAAATAAATATACCCTAAATGCAGGGACTTTCTATAGGTTAACATCTACGGTAAAAATTAAAATGATTAAGTTTATATTTGCCGGGAAATTAGTTTAAATGACAATCAGATAAATCAATGTTCTCTTAGTTTCTATGTCAAGATCAAACATTTCGCCATCCTTTCTAAGTGATGTTGAAATGACGATCTGAACGATATATTATCTTAATAATTATGTAAACATGAAATACAATTATTGCAGAGGGTTCAATTGGATTGGTTGCTAGGTAAATTATATTAATTTTAATATGAGATACAAAGAAAGTTTATCAAACGTATTCTATTATGTTTGTGAATTACTGCGTCTAGTAAGCACACAGCAAGAGTATTGAACCCAGGACCTTTGATTGATGATGATTTTACATCCAACGTAGTCATTATATTCTACTAGTGTGGGTGGCTTAATGATTAGAGCGCTCTGTTCCTGTGAACCTAGTACCAGGTTCAAGGCCCCTAGACGACAATTGATTTTCTAAAAACAAATTTATGACCAGATTATCAGTTTACTTAGCTGTAAATGAAAACTTTAATCAAACCAGGGTAGTATTCACAGAAAAGCGTAAAAACCGGAAGAGCCAGCTAGGCAGTGGTAGTAACGATATGTGCTGGCGTGGTGCCAGGAACGGTTGCTGCCAATGCTGACTAAAAGCTCGAGCACGGAATTCTGAATCAACTATCCACCAGAAACGGATGGACTAAACAATGATGAAAAAATCAATTGACTCTCAACAATCATAAGGAAAAGTCGACGACTTAACAGCCAAGTTTGGGTAATAATACTTTTATAGAGTATTATTTAAAAGTGCGTCTAAGAAAACTGCAACCGAAAAAGGATCACAAGTCGCGTTGAAGCATAAACGATCCTGCGCTTCATACGAATTTGCATTTCGCTCACTCTTTATGAATCCTTCCCGTTTAGAACGTATAACTTTGATAATCATTTAATCCATCAATAATTGTTTTACAAAAAAATTAAATATGGTGGAGGGCAGCATAAGGAATGCAATAACAAATTGGTAGTCACTTGAACCTGAGCATTCATATGACCCGTCACCTTGAAAATAAGACCAGACGGGACACCCCCATATCTCGGCAAAAAAAGATGCGTATGGCCACCGGAAAAAATAATTTCTAGTACTTTTTACCTACATATAGAGTTATCAGTCAAAAATGTCAACCGAAAATGGCTGATCATCTTTCAAGCGTCACAACTTCAGTGTTTTCATTTTTACCGCGAAATACTTTTTGAATCTATTTAAAGGCAATTTTGTCAAAACTTGTTTGCGGTGGTGTTTGTTTTAATCACTGTACACTGACGGAAATTATTATGTCCCGAAGGCGGAGAAGTGACATTAAAAAATTCAATTTAAGCCAAAGAAACGACTTTCCATGGCAAAATCCACGATGCAAAAACGCAGGAAGCAGTTTGATAGACAAGGAGATTTTTCGGTAATGGGTACTGGGTCTAACTTTGAGCTTCAGTTCAATTTGGGCACCATTAGCAAAAAAATGGCTTTAGCAGGCATAACAATCTAGTTCCTTTAACTGAAGGTTATTTCGCCACGAAAGTGGACGGTAACCATGAGGCAAGCTCATATGCATATGCCGTATATTATTTTCTTTGATATAACGAGCATCTTGCAGTGTAGGGTAGCTAGGACATGCCTTGTAAAAACGTTTCCAAATGTCGGCTGTGGAGAGAGAATATTCGAGTGCAAAAAGATGAGAATTAGATAGACAAGAATCGATTCCTTTTAAATTGTAACGAAAATTATTGCCACTTTTTCAGAAAAAAGGAACCGAAGGAAAAAAATATAAAAAAATTATTTTAGGGATGTGATTTTTTTGTGCTATTAATAACGTAAGTACATTAATCTCAATGACAATAAGTCTATTCTACCTGGAACGTTTTGACACAGATCATTTCGGCCAAAATGTACAATTGAATGTGATTGTTGGCATAAAGAATTGAAATTGAATTATATTTTTTTGTACTGCCAGCAAATTTTCACTGATTTTAAGTGAAAAAAGGAATATGTAGCGTATTGTTTCAAAATCTATGAAATTTTGAAGTATTATAGTAATGGGGCTTCGAATTTACTTTGATATGTATAATATTTGGCCTTGTTTAAGTTACAGAAACGTTAAGTGGAATAAAACTTAAACCTTTAATAAAAAACATGAATATGAATTTCGAAATGGATTCGATGATTAGGTTCATTGATTTCTTCCGCAGCAAGGCAACATACCTCTTTCGCAGAATGGTAACAGGCCTCGTAGCTGACGAGAAAAAATTGATCTCTTTCGCAGGATGTCAAGCCACGGGAGCTACTCCTGGACGGAGTAGCTTTGATTTAATATTCATGACCCGGTGAGCTGGTAGGGATGATATAAAAACTTAAACCAGGACAACATGCGGTCGACATACGTTTTTTTCTTCGCTATGATAGCGATTCCTTACCAGCCATCCACGACCTGACCATGTTCCTCTTCGGTGCGCTCAAGTGGTGAGTCCTAATAACATCTTCAACGGGTCACTTTGCAATTGACTTGTCGAAGAGCACTTAGATGAGTGAACCATTTTGCTGGCTGTTTGCTACGATGGTTAACGGAATGGATTTATACCGTAACGTTGAACTCAAAAAAAGGATGGTGTAGCAAAATAATATTGACAAATATTGAAAAAGCAGACAATGAAAAAAAAATTGCTCAAGAAACTTTCAAATACGTATCTATGCATAAATAGGTACAACTTCAGTGGCTCCAATAAATTGAGTACAATCAAGTCGGCATTAACTTAATTATGGATCCTAGAACAGACAACGCTATCAACCTTTAAAAGTATTTAAAGCTGGTCGTCGTGGCTTTTTTACTTTAGCTGTGGACGGGAAACTCGATATCTATTACATTTATTCGGAATCTCATTCCGAATTTCGTTCGGATTGTTGCAACTAACTTTGAGACTTTTTAATGTCCTTTTTTTCATTTCATTCCAAATGAATGTAAGACAATATTGAAACAAAGAGGAATAATCTTTATTGAATTTAATATTTTCCAAAAATATCACCGTTGGTATGAATTTTTTTTATTGGATTGTTAGTGAATATCAACTCGAGTAGTTCATAATTTTGAAAATACTGCACGAAATGTTTGAAGCAGCCATTTATACACTTACTTTAATAAGTCCAACTAAGAAAATAACAGTGAGAAAATTATGGTGAAAATAGTTTTTTCTCAGTTCGTTCAGTAAATGATAACAAAAACTTTTTAGTACTCTTGGGCAAATTATATAAAATACTTTTTTGAGGTCTCTTAAATTTCAACTTAAATTTTCGGTTTCAAGCACATTTAAGAACTTTAAACATTTGCTTTAAAAATGAAAGATGACAGGAAACTCAAAACAAAATTATCAAAATTTAATGTGAGTTAGTATAACGTTTTTTTCGATAAGATTGGTTTTTTGACTTCCTAAAACATTTGTCCATTCAAAGGTCATAATGGAATCCGCAAATTTTAGCGTTCCAAAAATTATAATTTGATTAACTCTAAATATTGGCAACGTTACGAAGACGTTCAACACAAATGCAAAAATTTTTGTACATCTTTTGAAGATATCGACGATACAGAGGGAATTATTTGCAAAAAAATACATTTTGAAGAACAGCAACAATTTGAGTGATTTTGTTATCAAGAACAATACATTCTTTATAAATGCATTTACTTTTACAATGCCAGCAAATCTAAATGAGAAAATCTTCTCTTTCTCAAGACACGATTTGCTTTCATATTCACGGCTTCAAATTTCCGTATTCATTTCAATCTTCTCATAACTTACCCATCTCAGATACATCGATTTCCGCTACACTTTTATTGTGAGGTGCTGAAATCTTTTTTTTAATTTTGCATCTCATCGCGATCCGGAAATTGTATTTAGATAAACTAGATGACTGTAATGATTTATTTTGAATTTTACCAGCGCAATTAGCAATCATGACTTAACGTTTTCCGAAATGAAAATTTCCGTTAGCCTGAAATTTGATGAGCCAAAATGAAATCAAGCAGAATTGAATATATATTGGATTTCTAAGTTAATAATAATAAATTTATAGGCCAAAGAATCTTGCTTTGGAGGAAATGATTGGAAGTATGTCATTCAACAGGTGAAATTTTCCGTCCAAAATAAGTTCAATTGAAAATATCTATTCTGTTTGGCGATAAGTAATTTTTGGTTGATACACACTATGAAACTTTAAAAATTTACAGCAAATACCCTAACTTTTCTGGAACGCATCAATATTCCCTAAAAGTAATTTTCGTATGAATTACAATTTTCCGATCTACTAAACTCGCTACCTGTTTCAAGTGCACCACAAAACTACTTTCGTACAATCTCCAGAATGTTTTAGTGGAACTAGAAGTACATCTGATCTATTATTCATAATATTCCTCTAGTTTTCTTGGAATATAAATATAATTTCACAGAAAAGAAAAACCATAGAACAAAGAAGAAAAGCAGAAAATTACCTGGAAGAGTGGAATCTCATGGAGTTTTGAACAAATGAGAATGTAGTACACTTTTTTGTTCTTGATGCAATCAAAATTGCTTTGTCTTCTTTTACAAATTTTTTTCCAGTTATTTTCAAAATTGGAACAGTGCTTAATGATTTTAATAAATAAATGCTAATCATTTCAATAAATTGGGAAAGAAATTGTTGGCGAGAAATGATTTAAAATCAATTTAATTTTAATGGATAACGTTGCATTGTTTAATGAATTGGAATAATTTCGAAATGAGGTTTACACATTGAATTGAGAGTAGAGGTTGAAAACAAGTATGAATTAGGTAAGAATGCATTGAATTCATATAGCAATATATTATATAGTTCAGATATACAGAATTGATTAGTTACTATTGTAGAAATTATTGTGCTAGTTGTTGAAATATTCTTCGTTTACTTCTGATTTACAATTTAAGTTGTGTTTTTGGCAAGTTTATCCATATTTAAAGTAGAGATAATGAATGTATAAAAGCGTTCTAATGAACTCCTCTGCAAGTGAGACATGTTCTGCGATTGATATCGAGATAAGTTCTATACAAAAAAATCCCCCAAATGTGATTTTTTCGCGCCCCCAACATAAATATTTTAGGGCTCTTTTTCATAGTGTTAGCGACAAACTTTCAGATTCACTGGATTCCAAAGAAGCAAAAAATTATTTATATCAAGTGAATTTATAGAAAATACTATGGGTAAACAGGAATATCTGAATATTTGAAAATGCAATTTAAAAGATAGTGCTAAAAAATTAACTCTTGGTAATGATGCACACGATCGAGATATATGGTACTGTATAATACACCAAACCAGTTGCGAACCCACCCAAATTCCGCGACTTAAATCCTATTGAGCATATGTGGAATTTACAAGAACTCCAAGCACTCCATGTCAAAAAGTTTGCGAAAAGTTTCTCTAAGAAAGGGCTATCCTACAAGTTATTAATTAAGTTCTTACCTGCATTTAAAATTACATTATTAACTTCCCAGTATATGGGAAGTCCTTGTAATCGCCTCGAAAATCGAAATTGAAATTTTCAACATTTCTTTACGTTTTGAGGTCTATAGAGTATATATAAAGTGTATTTAGAAAGGGAGATGTATGTGTGTGTGTGAGTGTGTGTACGTACGTCTGTGCGTTCGTTGACAGTTTTTTCTACGAGCATAACTCGTAAACAAAGTCCTATCAACTTTTTTAAAGTGTCCATCGAAGCGTCTTTGCAATCTTAAGAGCTGATTGGTTTTTGGGAAAGTTCGGCCGGGGGGGGGGGGGGGGGCGGTTTGCTGTTTTGCCCGTTTGAAGGTCATTTCTGTCATCCGCTATATCTCGCGAACCCAACGTACGATTTGCTTCATCAACGCATATTACCATTTTCATTATTCTGTCAAATTTTTAAAAAAATCGTTGGAGCGGTTTTTAATTTTTTTGAAAAAAAGTGCAAAAAATTGGAGTTTTTTTCAAAAACATCAAATTTTTAACTTTATTTTCAAGTTGCAGTAATCAATATTCATAAAATTTATATACTCCAAACAGTTTTTGTAAAACAATCACCAAAATTTTTTTTCATAATTACAAAAAAATTTAATTAAAAATAAAAAATCATTAAAAGTCATCATGTCCTTCATGGTCATTTATGTCAATCATTATATCACGAGAACCAAATATAATATTTGCATCATTAAGAAATCAAGGTGTCAATCGACGCGCATTGACATTTATGTAATTCTATCAAGTTTCTAAAAAAAATCTTGGAGCCGTTTTTTAATTTTTAGAAAAAAAGGGCGAAAAATTGGGTTTTGTTTCAAAAACAATAAATTTTTAACTTTATTTTCAAGTCGCAGTAATCAATGTTTATATAATTTATATACTCCAAACAGTTTTTTTTAAAAATACCATCCCATTTTTTTCATGATTACAAAAAAAAATCAAATAAAAAATAAAAAATCATTAACAGTCATCATGATCTTCAAGGTCATTTCTGTCATGCGTTATATCTCGCGAACAAAACATACGATTTGCATTGTTTAGCTGTTAAAGGACGCGTATTAACAATTTTGTTAATCTGTCAAATTTTAAAAAATAATCGTTGGAGCCGTTTTTTTAATTTAAGAAAAAAAGTGCAAAAAATTAGGTTTTTTTCATAAACAATAAATTTTAAACCTGATTTGGGAAATAGAGTAATCAATGTTTATAAAATTTATATATTCCAAACGATGTTCGTAATAACAACATTAAAACTTTTTCTCATGAATACCTAAAAAATTAAATTGAAAATAAAAAACCATTAAAAGTCATCATGATTTTCAAGGTCACTATATCTCACGAACCAGATATAATATTTGCATCATTATGGTGTCAGTTGATGTGTGTTAACATCTTTGTGAAGTTTTTAACATTATAAAAATTTGTTTCAGCCGTTTTTTCAATTTAATAGAAGAAAATGCGAAAAATTATGGTTTTTTTCATAAAAAATATTTTTTTACCTGAGTTGCACAGCACAGTGATACCAGTTTATAAAATTTATACATTCTTATCAGTTTTTGAAGAGAAACCGGCAAAACTTTCTTTCATGATTATGAAAAAAACTAAATTAAAAGTAAAAAATCATTCAAAGTTACCATTTAAAGAGTGTTCATACGAATGCTATTACTTTATATCTTTTATTCTAAAAGAATTGTTGTAAATTCAATCAAAGTTTCAAAATATTTGCATAATTTGAGCAAATTTTTAATAGTTTTTATAGTCTTTTAATTAAAAAAACTGCTTAAATTTTGAAAACCAACAAAATTTCAATCAAATTTGCATTTGCGGTATCAACGCTTTGGATGGTAAAATATTTTGCAGTCAATACTTTGCAAGATCATATGCTTTAAAAAGCTTTCATCGAATAAAAAATTGTAGTTTTTAGTAGATTCATTCTTTAGTAATCGTAAGATTTCAATAACCATCATCATTTGTAATACATTTTACTTTTTACATGCAATTGAACCTATTTTTGACTGCATATAGAAATTTTTTCAAGACCAAAAAGGACCCAACCGAATTATCTGCGTGAATATTCAATCTGTCCTCATCGACCAAAAACCTTACGTAATCAATGGACCCTCCCGTAGGCGATATGATTCATATTAACTCATTCCTGTTACTGCTATGAATACCTCTCATTGTTATTACTTAAAGTACTATTATTTATAAAACTATTATTGTGTTTAATGTTGTTGATGTTTATGTAGATATTACTGGGAAGTTGACCGTGTGGACCTCAAGGGTCGCACCTCGCGGCTTGTTTAATAATAATTTTCGTCAAAGATAGCGTAATACTTCCAAGCCAACCATTTGGAGCAGAACATGCTTAAGGGCTAACTGCTGATGCGTTTTAACACAATCAGCAAATTTTAGGCCGTTCTAGCGAATAATCGTAGCCCGGAGCGTTTCATAATCAAATTTCCACATAAGTGCACTCGAGCCTAGCACTGAAACATAAATTCCCTTTGAGAATCTAGTCATGGCGAAATCTTTCCGAAAGTCGCTCATCATTTTCTGCCTCCATAACAATATTGGCGTAGTTCCAGGCGATGTCAATATGAACATTACATACGCTGTAACAATAATTCTACCATCGTTCCAAACAATCTACAATACTGAGTTGCTAACAATGCAAACGATGCTTATTACCAACAATGTCGATGATGGTAAGTCCAACTGTTGTTGCTAGGTAGATGGCGGACTGGGTTGAATTGCAGGCTAGGTCGCTTGCAGAATTGCTAGCCTGAAGGCACAGAAATGTTGGAGGTGCACCTTGCATGTGACATATGATGCCTTTATCAAAGCCATGAAATCACACATGCAGTAATTTAATTAGCACCTGTACTCGCTTTCATGGTAAGCGCACCGCTGAAATGTTGCAGTTGTAGGTATTGGGGAGTGTGTCTGGAGTGCACTAGGCAACGTAATTGGGCTCATGTGAAGTGAAAAGGCTTTACAATGGAGCTTTGTACAATAGCATATATCGGGCATGTGTGTTTGCTTTTCGGAAATGCGCAACATGATATGCAACATAAATTTCATTAGCAACCTTCACAGGAAAACTATTTTTTTACATGCTTTGGAACAAAAAAAAAATCAGTGGTATTTAGCAAAAAGAAACACATCCTGGCTATTGGATGATTCGTTGGGTAGAATGAAACAAAAGTTGAATTCTATGGAAATTGATTAGCTTTGCACAGCTTCATGAGAATAAGTTTGAATCTTCTGATTCATTTCACCGACATAACTTCTAAGACAACGTGTCAACACTTCAAAAAGTAAGCGCCCATTTTTCATTGATTTTTTTAAAGCATTTATATGAGTCAGCCACAATATTCATTGCCATACATTTTTGGGATCAGATCTTCAAGAGTCCCTATGGTAGAAAATTCCATTTAAAATCCTCCTCTAATATTTTTCTTCTACATAACAAATCTTTTTTCTACTATGCAACGTAATATTCTCGTTTTAGTCGCCTCGACTTCTGTCTGGCTTTAGCATCTACAAAAATTTTGCAATCTATTTTTTGAAACGATAGAATGTTCGGTTCGCCATCAATTGCGCTCAGTAAAGCTACCAATAAAAAGCCTTAGATAATTCTCATCCCAAGGAGAAAATTACATAAAGCTAAGATTAACTACTTCCAGGAGCATTTGACATAAGTAACTATATTTGTCAAGATTCAAATCCCTTCAATGAAACTCGTAGAGTAAAGTAGGATTTAAATAATATTATTGAATTTGCGATGAATATTGTTTGTACCTGTAAAAAGATTGTAAGAAGTGATATTATACACTGTTGTTGCGAAATCAAAAACACGCAATTATTTGGTCGTAAAGTCACAGGTAATGGGACAGGTTACAAAGCAGTTTTTTCATCAAAGTTAAAACATGGTGCTGTGAAGACTATTGAAAATATGCTCAAATTTTGCAAATATTAATAAACTTTGATTGACTTTACAACAATGTCTTTAGAATAAGAGATTTAAGGTATAATGATTCGAATGAATCCTTTTTACATGGTGACTTTGAATGATTTTTAACTTCCCAGTATATGGGAAGTTCTTGTAATCGCCTCGAAAATCGAAATTGAAATTTTCAACATTTCTTTACGTTGTGAGGTCTATAGAGTATATATAAAGTGTTTTTAGAAAGGGAGATGTATGTGTGTGTGTGTGTATGTACGTACGTACGTATGTACGTTCGTGGACACTTTTTTCTACGACGATAACTCACGTAAACAAAGTTGTATCGACTTCGTTGAGGTGTCAATCGAAGCGTCTTTACAATCTTAAGAGCTGATTAGTCTTTGGTAAACTTCGGTCGGGGGGGTTTGCTGTTTTGCCCGTTTGAAGGTCATTTCTGTCATGCGTTATATCTCGCGAACCTAACGTACGATTTTCTTGAATAAGGTGTCAATCGACGCGTATTTACATTTATGTGATTCTATCAAGTTTTTAAAAAATTTCTTGAACCCGTTTTTTTGATTTTTTTAAAATAAGGGCAAAAAATAACGGTTTTTTTCAAAAACAATAAATTTTTAACCTTATTTCCAAGTCGCAGTAACCAATGTTTATAAAATTTATATACTCCAAACAGTTCTATTGAAAATGACATCAAAGTTTTCACTAATGATTACAAAAAAATCAAATAAAAAATAAAAAATCATTAACAGTCGTCATGTTCTTCAAGGCAATTTCTATCATGCTTTATATCTGACGAACCAAACATACGATTTGCATTGTTAAGGTGCCAATCGACGCGTATTAACATTTGCGTGAATCTATCAAATTTTCATAAAAACTGTTGGAGCCGTTTTTTAATTTAAGAGAATAAAGTGCAAAAAATTAGATTTTTTTTCATAAACAATAAATTTATAACCTGATTTGCGAAATATAGTAATCAGTGTTTATAAAATTTATATACTCCAAACAATGTTTGTAGAAACAATTTCAAAACTTTTTCTCATGATTACGTAAAAAATTAAATTACAAATAAAAAATAATTAAAAGTCATCATGATTTCCAAGGTCATTTTTATCATTCACTATATCTCACGAACCAGATATAATATTTGCATCATTAAGGTGTCAATAGACGTTTATTAACATTGCTGCAATTTTTTTAACATTACATAAAAAAAATTTCAGCAGCTTTTTAATTTAATAAAAGAAATGCAAAAAATTAGGCTTTTAGGGTTTTAAGGTTTTTTCATAAAAAATAATTTTTTAACTTGATTTGCACAGCACAGTAATAAATTTTTATAAAATTTATACATTCTTATCAGTTTTTGAAGAGAAACCAGCAAAACCATAATCCATGATTATAAAAAAACTAAATAAAAAATAAAAAATCATTCAAAGTTATTATGTATAGAGGGTTCATACGAATGACATTAATTTATATCTTTTATTCTAAGGAAATTGTTGTAAATTCAATCGAAGTTTTATAATATTTGCATAATTTGAGCAGATTTTATAGAATAGTTTTTACAGTGTTTTAGTGTTAAAAAAAAACTGCTTAAATGATAGAAGTCCAAAAAAACCCTTCCGTAGATGATATGGTTAATATCAACTCATTCCTGTTTCTGCTATGAATACCTCTCATTATTATTATTTAAAGTAAAAATATTTTTAAAATTATTATTTTGTTTAATATTTTTAATGTTTATCTAGATATTAAAGTTAGGTGTGTGAAAAGTAGGGAAAACGTTTTTTTTTTAATTTTTTTAAACATTTCGATTTTTTTTAATGTTCTCGACTTTTTTGAGAGGGAGCATGAGTCAATTATTGTTATACGAGCTATTCTACAACTTTTCTTGCAAAAATCAATGTGCCCCCCCTCCTCAACGGTCAAGTGAAAACAGACCCGCCCTGGTCTATTCTGACAGAACGGCAAATGTTAAGATGAGACTGTCAACTAGCGAAAGTCTATATGAAATAGGGTGCGGTAACCGCATTTCGGGATTTCTTCTGCGGTTGAGTTTAACCACCTACTCTTAAAACATTATGCATCGATGAGAAGGACGACGGCTACAGTCTTTTATATGGAAAACTATGCGCAATTTCAGCAGCATCAGTGGTACCGAAAGCGACAAAACTGCTCCGGTGTTGGCAGGAGATAAAAATTGTAAGTAGTTTAAGTTTCCTTTGCTCATTATTTTCGCAACCAGGAAAAAGTGTACAGTTTAATTAAGTGAATTATTTTATTCGACCACCCTATTTTGTTCCGAACATTACTTCGTGAGTGTACCAAGTGATTACGGAGGTGCTCAGGGGAAGTTAATTTGGCCCAGACCCTTTTCTCAACCGAGGTTTAATACTTTTGTAGTCTTTACGCACATGTGATACATAACATCTGTTGCATGTACATATATACTAAGCTTAGGGTCGAAAAAAGTGGCGGAGCATTTGAGCGTATTGTACGCGCACTCGGAGACGCGCGCGTATGAGAAGGAAAAAGTATATTTAGAAGGCTCGGATCATTCTACAATTTTAACAGGACATTTTCAAAGGTATTCACTTTCGAAAAATGCAAAAAAAATCGTTTTTTTTTAAGTGCATAAACTAGCATAGCCCTTTAAGTCGTTTTCAGTCATTTCTACTGTTCACTATTTTGAAGAAAAAAATCAAAAAAAAAATTTGGTTCTGGTGAGGCTTTATTTCCTAAGAATGACCAGCAAAACTTATAAAAAAATATTGCGACGCGCTCCAAAAGATGGTGGTTCCGCATACTTTCACTATTTTCTTTCTGGACTGTGTTTTAATCACCGTTTTGAATGATAAAGGTTATATTGTCATAAAAAAAACTCTGCACCATCTGTTCTAAGTCAGGATAAAATAGAAAGAAATTTTTCGATTTTCTGTAAGGAAAATATCACGAGATCGGCTTTGGAGAGCACTTGAGTATCTGGTTGCTATTAAATCATTTGCTGAAGGTCCATGGACAGGGAAAAGGTCCTTATCGGTCTCGCGGCTAAACATTGACAGTCTCATTTTATTGTAAGTATTTCCCCTGACTTGACGGGTAAACTTTGTACCATGAGGTTGAAGTGCCCATGGCAGGTCACTGCCAGCTTAAGCAAAGATCAGATGTCACCTTTGAGAGATGCAAACATAGAGGGAATTACGCCATGTATTGAGTCCTTCGAAAACTCACCAGTGGTTTTTTCCAACGATCCAGATAATTGCGTGTAAAGCTGGTGCCTTTGGTCGAAGGGTCCCGAATCAATAATTAGAGATTACGCTCTGACCAGGAATCTGTGATTCGGACATTATTCCAAATGGTCTTAGATGATCATGGCTTTACATTTAAATACAAGCAAGCCATGTAAATTCGCAACCTCAACAATATTGCCATCATAATAACTTAAGGACATTTTCAAATGCCAGAACGGATTTAATAATTGGCTTTTGTATCAATGACAAAAAATATCAGAACAGGAAATTTTTCAATGGAAAAATTGTAAAGAGAAAGATCAAGTCGTGAATTGTACTTCTATGGCAGTTCTGAAAAGAATATATTAAATCCGAGTACAACAGTAGAGTTCACATTTGAATTTAAGGAGGATACTGACAAAATAGGTACCACATGAAATAACATAAGTAAATGTGCTTCAAGTCTCTCACCAAATCTTAC
This sequence comes from Oxycera nigricornis, assembly GCA_963942545.1. Lineage (NCBI taxonomy): Eukaryota > Metazoa > Arthropoda > Insecta > Diptera > Stratiomyidae > Oxycera > Oxycera nigricornis. The sequence continues at coordinate 19,708,103 of OZ012661.1, forward strand.
ATAAAAACATATAAAGCTCGTCTAGGCTTACGAAGAATTGTGAATATGATGCAAACTGCATATTTTTTGCTTAAGGCAAACATAAGAGATATTAAAATTTGAATGCGACTGGACTCTTACAAAGGTTCTTAAGGTGATTCTGCAGCCAAAAAAGAACATGGTGAAATTATTAGGACGTCGTTCATTATTCGTCTATGCGGTCTGCCGAAACAATTAAAACTAAAACTTACTGCTCCGAAATGAAAGAAATATTTTTAAAAAATCCTCTAAAATAGTGCCAACATCGGTTAAACGATAGAAGCTTAAACTTTTGAATGTACCTCGAATCATCATGTTCTTGTCATTTACCAATTTAATCTGACGTATTAGCGAAATTTCTGAAGGGTATAAAATTATCTACAATATACGTGTTAATACGCCATGGATCAGCCATGTTAATTCTTGATCGAGAACTTTTATAGACTGGATTTTTTCAGACAAAATCCTTTGCAAAAGTCGAAAGAAAATATTTTTTTTACTTTAATAATTAATTAATATAACTGAACTAATACTACTTCATCAACTAGAAAGGATTGGCCATGGTTAAGGGATGGATGTCACTATAATTCGCAGCTGTGGTTTATAGAACGCAATGTTGTTAGTTGTAACTTATAACCGGCGCGTTTAAAGATATGAGAAGTCTGTGGATGCGGAGCAGTCAAGTTTCCAAATATATGGACTTGATATGACCAAAATACTGAAAGAAGAGGATAATGCCTAATTTGGGCCATCATTCCAATAACATTGACTATTCATTCACGGAAAAGAAACAAAGAATGGTGCTGAGCATACTTTTATTTTTCTATACAGCAATCAAAAAGCGCATATTATCATAAGGTGTACAATTGGTTGAAGACATTTTATTTCAGAAAGACCAACAATTTATTGATGAAATTTCGTACCACCATACAAAATCAACACTTTTCAATTAAAACAGCACGCGAAATACACCATTGTTTCTAACGGAGCCAATTTTCAAATAGATACAATTACATAATGATCAAATCCCAACTGAAGTTGGAGAATCATCAACAACTTCTGGGAAACTCCAAGTTACAGCAATAAAATTTTGTAATGCTTCATATGCACTTCTGCAACATTAAATATTTGCATTCATATTGGTTGCACCTACATACGATACCACGCCAGAAATTGACGTGAATTAACAATTGTTTCGCTTTCTGCATAATTTTAATGAGTAAACTTGAAATTCGCTGCATTCAATTGAGCAACATATAACACACCAAAGTACTGCACGGAGTATGTATGTAATAGGTAACTTCGAAATATTAAGATACACTATCGTTATCGCCACGGATACGTAACGTTATGAAGAAAATTATTCATTTCCCATGGGAAAGTTTTGGTATGCCGTGCATATGAAAATTGCAATAGATAAAAAGCTTACCGGGAATTAATTTAGATTATTTTCAATTTTGCAATAGCGTTGAAGGTATGCTTGCTTGACGGTATGCTGTAACCTACATTTAGTACGCTATGACCTAAATAAAAGTAGAGAAATGAAAAGATACGCGGAAAAGTGCAATTAGTACCTATAATTAGTTGGAAATACCATCTTATCTGGGTTTTCAGATGGGTCATGAAAATAAATTGCTGCGATACTAAGATGCTTGGAGAATAATTGACTAAAGAATATTTCAAATTCTTTTTTGAATCTGCTACCAAAAATCTTATTTCAAAATGAGATGACACGAAAGAAGAGCTGACTGTTGATCAATCTGTAACCCTTCTCTGTCTGACTTTTTGGAATAGCAAAAAAAACATGAACAAAGAATCCATATTTCTATGTATTGCAGGAAAACAGTTTTTAACGTTCATTTTTATCAGATTTCAGTATTTCTTATCGTTCGTTAACAAATGGTTGATAGTAACATATAATCTAAAGGAGCAAAGCTATCTCTCTAGATTTTTTTCGTTGTTATCATCATTCTCAAGTTTGAAAAAATGATAACAACGAAAAGGGTTGATAAATTAGGTAAATCTTTCTAGAAGATGGCGAAGATGCACCACTTCATTTGCTCACAGAAGCTGTGCTAATCAGAGCAATCATTGCTAGATTTTCAAGAATTGTATTTCTATTACATTATTTTTAAGTGTGCCAAGCGACAACAAAATGTTACGGACAAGATAAACCGCACCGCAAGAGAGGCAGATTTAAATATCAATTAATCACCGCGGCTCTTGAGTCAATTTCACTCACATATTTACGTACAGCGGTGAAATATCCAATGTTGTTTTGCTGCACTGCATGGAAACAAGGACAAACGGTGATATGCATGCATAACTAAATAGTTTTAGTATTGCAAAAAAAAAACGCTTTCAAAAACCTCTTTTTGAAAGTGTTGGCACTGGTACGGCAGTAGCTATACGTCAAAAAAATAATTTTACCAAGTGACATATATATGTTTCGAATTTTCTGTTTCTGTAATTTGGTATGGAAAAGCACAAATTCTATTTGGAAAATCACCAATTTGATTTGGAAAATAACCGATTTAATTCTGAAGTCACATAAATTGAAGTATAACTGTTATATAACAGCGTAAGTAAAATTATATATGTTTACTATTGTAAAAAATGATGATGACATTACAGATAATTTAAATTTACCTCAAATTCGAAGTGGCTAATATGAAGGTACTCACATTTCACCTGGAAAAAGAAGGGAGTGTTAATTAGATACGCAAAATTGTTGAAGTGTTAATTAAATTTATTTTTCACAACTTCAAACCGATTGAATTATAAAAACGACGCGCTTGTTAATTTTGAACTTCGGAAGCGTCGTCGATTTCATTGTATTAATTTTATCATTATTGCATTCTTTTCCATGCAAAAAAAGATACAATGAATGTGAACTTCTATTCTTAAAAATAATAAAGATAATATATATAGCAATAATTTCATTGTTATTCCCAATGAAAAATTTTAAGCGCAATATCGAAAAGAAACATTTAAAAACTTAAGTTAAGGAAGATAATGATAGAAAAGGTATTCATATTATGAAAGGCAACGTTAAATAAATTAAATATTTTACTTAAAGATTTTTTCGAGAAATTTTTAAGGGAAATTCTATAAAATCTCCTATCTTTTCCTAAATTAAAAATTTAGACAATTCAAAAGAGAAAAAACATCAATTTGGAGTCGTTTGTTCTAATTTCTATCAAAAACAAGTTGCAAAAATTAACGAAAATGTATGAGAAAAAAATCAAAAAAAAAAAACTGTTGTGGAAATATGTGTAAAAGATCCCGCTGAATACAAATACACCGGCAAAATTAAGGTAGTAAGTCATCCATTTTACTAACCTCGAAAAATTGGTTGAAAATTGAACTTTTCAAAAAATGAACAGAATTATGCAAAAATCACTGTAGAAAGGTTTCTAAGATCGCTGATCACGAATCTGAAGTCTGATTTGCAAAATTCAAAACGACAAATCCAATATGGTGGCAAAGACCACGTGTCTTCACATTTTTCGCCATTATTTGATCAACACTCCCTATCCAAATTTTATCAGCTTTTCGTTTAAAGTATGTCTGGTAAAATAATTTTTGCAATATGGCCAATTCGAACTGGCGGCTAAAACCACTTGATTTTACCTTCCTACGGTACTATGGCAATAAAACAAATTTTTTAACTTCCCAGTATATGGGAAGTTCTTGTAATCGCCTCGAAAATCGAATTTGAAATTTTCAACATTTCTTTACGTTTTGAGGTCTATAGAGTATATATAAAGTGTTTTTAGAAAGGGAGATGTATGTGTGTGTGTGTGTGTACGTACGTACGTACGTTCGTGGACGCTTTTTTCTGCGAGCATAACTCACGTAAACAAAGTCCGATCGACTTCCTTGAGGTGTCAATCGAAGCAACTTTGCAATTTTAAGAGCTGATTAGTTTTTGGGATACTTCGGTCGGGGGGGTTTGCTGTTTTGACCCTTTGAAGGTCATTTCTGTCATGCGTTATATCTCGCCAACCAAACATACGAATTGCATGGTAGAGGTGTCAATCGACGCGTATTAGCATTTGTGTTAATCCATCAAATTTAAAAAAAAATCGTTGGAGCCGTTTTTTAATTTTAGAAAAAAAAGTGCAAAAAATTAGGGTTTTTTTTTCATAAACAATAAATTTTTAACCTGATTTGCGTAATTTAGTAGACAATGTTTATAAAATTTATATACTCCAAACAATTCTAATAGGAACACCATCAAATTTTTTTCTCATGATTACGTAAAAAATTAAATAAAAAATAAAAAATCATTAAAAGTCATCATGATTTTCAAGGTCATTTTTATCATTCACTATATCTCACGAACCAGATATAATATTTGCATCATTAAGGTGTCAATAGACGTGTATTAACCTTTTTGGCGATTTTTTTAACATTATATAAATATTGTTTCAGCCGCTTTTTAATTTAATAAAAGAAAATGCAAAAAATTAATCTTTTAGGGTTTTTTCATTAAAAATAATTTTTTAACCTGATTTGCACAGCACAGTAATACCTGTTTATAAAATGTAAACATTCTTATCAAGTTTTGAAGAAAAACCGGCAAAATTCTCTTTCTTGATTATGAAAAAACTAAATGAAAAATTCTAAAAGATTGTTGTAAATTCAATCAAAGTTTCAAAATATTTGCATAATTTGAGCAGATTTTAAATAGTTCTTTTAATTAAAAAAAATGCTTAAATTTTTAAAACCAACAAAAATTTTCAAGACCAAAAAGGCACCCCACCGATTGATCCGCGTGAATATTGAATCTGTCCTGATCGACCAAAAACTGACTGTGTGACTGTGTAATCGACGAATAAATCTGTAAATAAAATATTTCATTTACTCAAAGTTGCCTTTCATACAAAATACAGCCAATATCATTTTCCAAGTCACAACCTGGAAAACGGCAAGTTAGTAATTAAATTGATTTACATCTATAATAATATATCCTTGCAATGACCAAACACCACAAATAATTACCAGGTTCTCCGAATCAATTATGTAGATTGATATAGGTCAAGCAATCAATCTTGAAAATTAATCAATACAATCGAGCAAATCATTCAATGATTCATGCCATCTTTTGTTGCTCCTCTTTCCATTTCAACTTGAAGGCAATGTTAAATAGTTCCTGCGCTTCTACCCCAAACGGTTTGAAATCGAATGGAAGAAGTTTCACTGCCAAAGGGTTTTAATATTTAATATGGACAGTAATTTCCCTGTGGATCTTTTTGGACTGTAATTTTTTTTAGCTAATATGGTTGATAGTTTTCCAATTAATGATCAAATGAACAATACAAATTACCCACGAATCGAAAATATGTCATTTAATATGAAATTGAATCGACATTACTCAAGGCTGAAATTCTGTGAAATCTTAATTACGTGTAAATCTCTTTATCTCACTTTGATGGTAATGCTGAAGTTGATAATAGCGATGAAGACAAAGGTGATGTGTCCTTGATGCCATGCAATTTGTTTTCGACTTCTTCGTTTTGTTTTCCAGCTCAACATTAAATCCGACAGCAATTGTCGAAAATATTTCGAAACAATTCCAATTGCAACTACAATTGATACGTGTTTTCGTCTTAAAGTATTAGCTTTAATCTTAAGATTGATGTAATTGCATACAATGGCTAGTGATCCTCTTGCGCCATCATCTTCAGCTGGGCTACCACATTTGCTGTTGCTGCCTGTTACTGCTGTTAGTAGTGTTTGTATTGTAAACAGCTCTTGGTTTAATCACTTTACACCATTTAACGGCATGTCATCAATCTCTTGTTAATCATTTTGATGACGGTCGACAGATAAGCAAAGACGTACCAGCGAACAGAACGGACCGCCTGAAGCTGGACTCGATTTAGCAACCGAATTTCACTCATGTGGAAGCAATGCGATCTACCGTAATTTGTGGTTATAACTGGGGTCTGAACAGGATTTTTACGAAGGTCCATCTACAATATATGCAGTTAATGGCTTAGTGACCGACCGGGTAAAGATTTACGTCAAAATAACTCATACGAATGGCTGATGACGTCGAGTTCGTCTTTGTGGTGTCGAGTAGTTTCAAAAAATGTCCTTTTCAAAGTGAGAAGAGACCATTGAATGGATTGTGAATGACAATGCGACGATGACATCTTTTTCTTCGGAACCATCGTAACAACACTTGAGGCGTGGATGTGAAGATTGCCGATGGTCGAGTGCGTGGTCGTTATTAACATGCAGTACTAATGACTTCTGGGTGTAACTTTTTTTTACTTTTCATGTCTGCAAAACGCATAATACAAAAGCGATGATAATTGAACCTACAATGGGCGTAAGAAATATTGGATCGTTTTTTTTTTCGGATTTAATTGTGTGCATATTATTCAAATCCTTTCAAATGTCAGTGCCAACCATTAAAATTTATGATTACAAACAATGTAAATTTTTTTCCTGCTGGAACACTCCATTATATCCAAAACTACAAAAAGAATTTGACTTCTGATGACAGCCTTTATTGGGATATGCAATTGCATAGTCTAGTGAGCGACAATTTCCTACCTTACTTCAGGAGATAGCAGATCAAACACATGCATACATACATTTTATAGGATGTTTTCAGAGACACAGATATTTTCAAACAAACAAAACCCAGATTAATCATTAAACTGGCATTTTTTTAGCTATATTAGCTATAAAATTTCATGACATTTAGTGTTTAACAATAATTTATCGCATATTGTTACCCCGAATGTATTTTAAGAAGGCCATTTTGTCGGTCGGTTTCGAACCACTTTTTTCACATGGCGTGCCTTATTTTGCCATTAACGCGTCGAAGGTTGACTCTCAAGTCACCAACTGCTGCAGGTTTATCAACATAGACAAAAGACGTACCTTCACAAAAAGGAATCTAATGAAGTAAAATCACATGATATGGCCGGCAAGTTCACAGGTCCATTTTTTGAGATGATTCGTTCAAAGGTTTCACGCGCTGTTTGGCATTATTTTGTTTTAACCATTTGTCGCTCAAACGATTTACATTGATGTTGAGAATCAAAAAATTCAAATCATTTGCTGGTACCGATTGTTAATTAAGGGTAACGTTGGTAACGTCTTAAGATTTCAAAAAAAATGGACCAATTATGCCGCTGGTGACCATTTTCAGCCTGATTTAGGATTATCTTTACACCAAAAACGGCAATTTGGCGTATTTATAAGCCCAATAAGCCAGAAATAATCCGCATTGCTGAAAATGATTTGCCGGTAAAAATGTGCTTCAACTTCTAACTCATTCTCAGCCCATTCACCGAACGATAGACCACTGGCTACAACTGCGGCTCTAGTTGCATCTTTTATGGCCTTAGTCCAAGATCTTTCCTCAAAATCTTCTATGTAGTGGGCTGACAGACTCCAAGTTTTTGATAACAATGTCGAATCGATAAATTTGGATGCTCAGTCACACAACCGTCTATAGCAGCGATATCTGCATCGGAACGCACTGCACGAGCTCGTGTTGGATGTACATTGTCCAATAAAGTTTTAGTGGACATAAACTTTTCATCGTATTACGTATGAGCGCCTCAGATGAAAGATTATGAACACCACAAATTAGAAGAAGTTCTTTATGAGTTTAGCGCACAGAACGCGTGTTTCGAAAATTAATTTTCATTATTTTTAGACGTTTTTCAGGTCTTTGCATGGTAATTTGCCAAATCATCATCATTAAGAACACACTGCTCTTTTTTAAACATCGCCTTACATTGAGTTAGTCCTATTACGATGTTCTCTGATTTGAAAATATCAAAAATTGTTTGCCTTAGTCCTCCTAAAGGTTGCTTGGTTTTTCTGATGGGGGCCTGTTAGTTACTTTGCTTTTCATATGACGAAAGTTTCTGTCGTCATTCAAACGTTCCAAATGTCTGACCTTATGATATCACCATGTAACGAACATACGAGAAACGTTCAAAGCTAACTATTGCTTCAGCTAGAATGCCAGCCACACAGTTGACGGTAACGAGAATTGTTGGTGAATGCTCTAGAATCTTTTTCTGGAGCTCGAACAGTTTTGTGATAGTGGGAAAAATCAAAATGCGACGTTTTTTAAAATAATTAGGTTGAATTAGAAAATTCATCAGCTGTGTTTGTTTTAGATTAGGCGAAGTGTTTGACTGTCGTAAATATCGAGATTTTGGGCAGTGCTCAATCATGGTGACATCTACCAAAAAATTGCGCCTAGAAAACAAGAACTTAGGGCTAAAAGTAATTTTGAAAAACCTGGTCGATTTCATATAAATATATTTGAAACAAAAGCGGCGGCTGAAACGACATTTAATGCTTGTGGTTCGATAAAACATGGAAATACCAAACGATAAATAAATGACCTAAAAAATCCGATATTGATCTAGAAAACGATATTTTAAAAGCTATAAAATCCAAGAGATAAAGGTCTCAGATTCAATACAGACGTGTTTAAAGTACCAATTTTTAAATTTTGATAACTAATTGACTATTGTCCTGTTGATACGAATTAGAGATGAATCAGTTATCGGGCAATGGAAGGACCCATTTTCTAAATTAGTGAACAAGCTGTGTCAGAATTTAACGTCAAAAGGAGTTTCACAATGGTCTGATTTTATAAAGTAGACATGATAGTTGATAGAAAGAAATGACGCACTCTTATTTCTAGAAACCATTCAATTTGTAAATGTAAATCAAATATAGTTTTGCAGGAGCACTTATTTATGCATCAATATTATTCGGTATTCTCATCCTGATATTCTTACAATCCAACTGTACGAAAACTTTTCAATAACATAGTTAATACCAAACAAATATCATCAGAAGCTGTAATAATCTCGGAGCTCATGGTGAAAGCTCTACAACAACATGAAAAACAGATGCATTTTCACAAAGCCGCATCAACTTGGTCCGTTAACGTCTTACAAACAAACACCCTTTTATATGCATTACAAGTACAGATAGGTACCCTTTATTTGTATCTTTTTTGATGAGACTTATATTGCTGACCTTCATCTTTCAGTTATATCCCCGCGTCATCCTTGTCATTGTAGTCATTGTCTCTTTTCTATGTGCATGACCATCATTATCATCCTCTTCAGTGCTAAAAAGTGCATGATGTCTACCGTAAGTACCGCATCAAGTCATGGTAATGTAAGAGTGGCAGCAGCCATCAAGGGATTAAGCACGACTACGATAAGGTGATATTTGAGAAGTACATCTGACTTGTGACATAGTTCTAAGAAGAGAAGTGAAGTCAAGTGGAATTACTTAGAACCCTTTCTTAGCCTTTTGAAGGCATTACGAAGAAAAAGAACAAAAACCAACGAAGGTCTTTCTAAGGCTTTGTTTGCATTACGATGGAAATGAACTTTGCATAACAGATTCTCGATTAGAATGGACAGGAAATTTGTGAGATTATTTCCTGAAGGAAAGTGCTCATTTCCTGAGTAATTTACCCGAAGGCGGATTGTGCGTTTGAAATTGTTGCTAGCATGCAGGATATATAAGGGCTTATGTTGTCGTTACATAGGAAAAATTGAGCTTTAGAAATAGTTATATACTCTCACCAACCATCGAAGAATAAGGTTTTTGCATAGGCACAAGCCAGAAAATGGCTGTGCCTGCAAAAGAAATCGTTAATAAGAAACGTTTCCCATTTTTGATTTTCAACACATGAAGAAGTTGTTAGAGTGTATTCAGGAAGTAAATATGTTTCTTTTATATCCGCAACATAGTTTGTGCTCCAAATCTGAAGATATCCAAAACAAGAGATACCAAAATCAATTTTAAGCCCAGTAGTAGGGATGGTTTTTTTAAAGCGGAGAGACATCAGTTGATGTTAAAATTATTGTCAGGTTGTAGGTTCTTTTTCTGCGGGTGAACAAGAAAATAAAAGTTCGAGAAGCTAACGGTGCATGGCTGCAAAAGTTAGTTTCAAGTTCGATGGAGGTGGCTAACATCGTTCGTCTTTTTTTGGTGCGATAGACGGAAGTATACACAAATGAATGTAAAAAACTTGCGATAACAAGAACAAGATAATTTTCACTCATGTTTCTTTCTTTTTGGTCCGGCGAATGTAATCATCGACAGATACAGAGGTGACAGTTACGAAAAAAACAGTAGCGTTGTTTACGCTACGCTACATGTACCCAAGGTGTTGTTTGAGGTCAGAAAATTATAAGTACATTGTTTTTATTTAAATAACAATTAAAAAATCTCACAGAAATTTTTGGCTGTAGTTTGAAAAGCATGGCAGACTTTGCAATCTTTACAAAAATGTATGAGCTAAATGTAGATTTAGCTCGAACATTCGAACGTTCACCATCCTTCGAACAAACCGCAAGGTGCGACCCTTGAGGTCCACATGGTCAACTTCCCAGTAATATCTACATAAACATCAACAACATTACAACAATGAGAGGTATTCATAGCAGTAACAGGAATGAGTTAATATGAATCATATCGTCTACGGGAGGGTCCATTGATTACGTAAGGTTTTTGATCGATGAATATTCACGCGGATCAATTGGTGGTGGCCTTTTTGATTTTGAAATTTTTTGTTGGTTTTCAAAATTTAAGCAGTTTTTTTTAATTAAAAGACTATAAAAACTATTAAAAAGCTACTCAATTATGCAAATATTTTAAAACTTTCATTGAATTTACAACATTTTTTTAGAATAAAGGATATTAAGTAATAGCATTCGTATGAACCCTCTTCTCTTTACATGGTAACTTTGAATGATTTTTTTATTTTTAATTTAGTTTTTTTCATAATCATGGAAGAAAATTTTGCCGGTGTCTCTTCAAAAACTAATGAGAATGTATAAATTTTATAAACTGGTATCACTGTGCGGTGCAAATCAGGTTAAAAAATATTTTTTATAAAAAAAAACATAATTTTTCGCATTTTCTTCTATTAAATTAAAAAAACGGCTGAAATAAATTTTTATATTGTTGAAAACTTCACAAAGATGTTAATACACGTCCACTGACACCTTAGTGATCCAAATATTATATCTGGTTCGTGAGATATAGTGAATGATAAAAATGACCTTGAAAATCTTGATGAGTTTTAATGATTTTTTATTTTTAAATTAATTTTTCACGTAGTCATGGGGAAAAGTTTTGATGGTGTTTTTACAAACATTGTTTACAATATATAAATTTTATAAAGATTGATTACTATTTTTCGCAAATCAGCTTAAAAATTTATTGTTTATGAAAAAAACCTAATTTTTTGCAGTTTTTTTTCTTAAATGAAAAAACGGCTCCAAAGATTTTTTTAAAAATGCGACGGGTTTACAAAAACATTAAAACGCGTACAATGACACCTAAACGATGCCAATCCTATGTTTGATTCGCGAGATATAACGCATGACAGAAATGACGTTGAAGAGCATGATGACTGTTAATGATTTTTTATTTTTTATTTGACTTTTTTTGTAATCATGAGTAAAAATTTTGATGTGATTTTTAAAAAAACTAATTGGAGTATGTAAATTATATAAACTTTGATTACTTGGACTTGACAATAAGTTTAAAAATTTATTATTTTTGAAAAAAAACACAATTTTTTGCACTTTTTTTAAAAAATTAAAAAACACCTCCAACGAATTTTTTTAAAACTTGATAGAATCACATTAATGTTGATACGCGTCGATTGACACCTTGATCAAGGAAATCGTACGTTTGGTTCGCAAGATATAACGCATGACAGAAATGACCTTCAAACGGGCAAAACACCAAACCCCCCCCCCCCCCCCGACCGAAGTTTAACAAAAACTAATCAGCTCTTACGATTCAAAAGACGCTTCGATTGACACCTTAACGAAGTCGATACGACTTTGTTTACGTAAGTTACGCTCTTTGAAAAAACTGTCCACGAACGCACACACGTACGTACGGACGTACGTACGTACATACACACACACATACACACACACATACACACACACATACATACTTCTTTCTAAAAACACTTAAAATATACTCGTAAGACCTCAAAACGTAAAGATATGTTGAAAATTTCAATTTCGATTTTCGAGTCGATTACAAGAACTTCCCATATACTGGGAAGTTAAAAAAGGGCTTCTAACTGGTCTACGCGAGGCCAGACCTATATAACAACTGAGATGCCCATCAAATAGTGGATTTCTCTTTTTAGCATCAGCGATGAAATCCTTCCGGGAAATTTTTCTTTCAGATTTTCGATTCACGACATTTTCTTCGCTTAATATTTGATGGTCTAAATAGCCCTATATAATATCGCGGATCACTGGATCAGATTACCCACTTCGTAAATAAAAACAGATGCGGAGCAAAAATGTACGGAAGAGTTTCAGTTTGTTTGTTCAAAGTTTCTATACTGAGGATTAATTTATCCCTGCGTTTATCAGTTGCAGCATTCCCCAGCATGGAAATATCCACAAATAGTTTTCTATGGCAATAATTGACTAATTTTGGTTTGATTGTTATTTCGTCGCGGGGCCTAACAGAATCTCTTGAAAATATTTTTCAGCACAGAAAATCCTATTCAGAACAGAAGTTTTGCTTTCAGAAAATTTTTCGAAAAGAAAAACATGAAAGACAAAAGATTTTTAATTCTAAGAAAAATGTTTGACGCCTACAATGATGTGAAACTAAGCTGAACATACATTTCAAGCACATTAACAAAGATTATGTTAACAAACGTCACAACAAAAATTCAGTGGTACCACATATCTATATGTCGAGACGAGACAGAATGGCGCCACTGGGATTTGTCTGGAAATACAGAGAAACTTGACTTGATTCATAATAGTATTTGCTATTTGTTCTCCATTCCTTTTTAATATTTATGGTTTCCACAGTCCAAGGGTTAAAGGTCAATAAGAATCGATCGATGATTAGTATGAAATCAAAAATTCAAACTTTTTCACGAATAATAAATAAAAAGAACTAGATATTGTATGCAGAAATTTAGCATAAAAATTGCATGGCGAACAAGATGACAGGGCAAAGAATTTGCTTTTCATTTTATTGTTTCCTAAACATAAAGCTGATTTTTTTTTGGTGTTTTAAGGTGTTTTAAGGTGTTTTCTGTGGTAACGAAATTCTCCAAGAGATATCTCTCAGTGCAGCTGTTAAATTTTGCTGTCAGTTTGACATTATGTTTAATTTACGTTGACAATACCGTGTAACGACATGAACCTGAACAATGTCTAAAAATACTGGAAATTTATTTCCGAAACTCACTTCGTCCAATTTATGGCGCTCATAATTGTCCATCTGAGCAGATCATAGGCAAAACAATGGAGACATTTACCCACATCGACAACGTTCATCCAACACGAACTCGTACAGTGCGTACCGAGGCAGTTATCGCTGCTGTAGAAGTTGGGGTGACTGAGAATCTAAATTTATCAATTTGACGCCTTCTCGTCTCTTTCCGTCCACTACCTGGAATATTTTGAGAAAAGATCTTGGGCTAAAGCCCTATAAAAATCAACTAGTGCCAAAATTGAAGACATTGAACCATCGCACGATAAATAATTTGTAAGTTTATGATTCCCAACATCGATGTCAATCTTTTGAAGAACAATTAGTTCCATCGAGACGGCGGAACATGTCATACAATGCGTGCAACCATTTTTTTTTGGTTCGAACCTTTGGTGAACGAATCATCTTCAAAAATGGATCTGTAAACTAGCAGCCCAAATCATGTGATTTGATTCTATTAGACTACTTTTTGTGGAAGTACGTCAAAGCACTTGCTTTTGATAATAAATAAGAAACTATTGATGGCTGGGAAGCAATCATGCGATGCGTTCTTGGCGAAATAAGACCGACTATCCTGAGAGAAGTGGTAGACAATTGGACCGACAGAATGGGCATCCTGAAGCGCAGTCGCGGTGGTCATGTGTGAATAACTTTTATAAACACTAAATCATGCAGTTTTCAAGCTAAGAAAGTCAAAAGCTTGGCCATTTCAATGATTTATCTTGGTTTTATTTGCTTAAAAAATTATAAATCTTTAAAAAAACTTATATTTGTGCTTCAGTGGCTTCTCTAGTTCAATTATCCCCAATCTTAGGATTTTATGGTTTGAATTAGGGATAACACAGTCCTACAAATTTGAAAAAAAAATCCTTTTTTGATGTGAGTGCTCATTTATTAGGTTTTGAGACCTCTTAATGACGTATCTGAAGTCGGTTTCTTTCTATCACATCAGAATTTTTCACAAAACACATTTATAAAAATCATGTGAAAATTGGGGTATTCAAGAAAAAAAACAATCAGAAGTAAACAAGCAGCTGAATAATGAGAATTATTTTTATTAAACGAATATGTAGTGTTATAATGAACATTAAAAAATATTACAGAGGTTTGTGGAACCTTTTCTTTTTTTCTGGAAAGCTTCTGTTGAGCGAATTTAATTTGTGAGCCCGGTTTGGATCATCACGCTTCATCATCCAGCAGTAATCGACCATCATGCTAATATTACACTTTCCTTGGTACCTTCGCTCCATTTCCTTAATTTTTTGGTGAAATCTTTTGGCTTGTTCTTCACTAACTACTCCTAAGTCTTCAGGTAAGTAGCACAAATGTGAATGAAGAAAATGGAGTTTGAGACTCATGAGGCAACCTAATCTTTGGAAATTTTGAAGCATGCTTTCGATAATATTTTCATAATCGGGGCTTTTGTGATTTCCTACGAAGTTTTTAATAACTTCTTTTAAGGATACCCACGCTGCCAATTCTATAGTAGTCAGTTTTCCATCGAAACTCGCATCTTTCATCAGTTTTCGTATATCAGGTCCAATAAAAATACCTTCCTTCAGTTTAGCTTCAGACAAAGATGGAAATACTGTAAGTAAATACTTGAACCCATCTCCTTGTTTATCTAAAGCCTTCACAAATTGCTTCATAAGACCAAGCTTTAAATGCAAAGATGGTAGTAAGATTTTTTCTGGTGGGACTAAATTCTGTCGAACTATATTTTTATTTCCTGGGTCTAAATTAGTTCTTGCCGGCCATTCTTTCCAAGTATAATGTTCTACTCTATTTCTGCTATCCCATTCGCATAAAAAACATGGATATTTTGTACAACCACTTTGCTAATAAAATAGAAAGTATTTTTGAATCTCCACACACAATCCATCAATGCTGCTCGTAATCAACTTTAGTCAAAATTGTAACCAAATTTTCGTAACACTCCTTCAAATGTACAGAGTAGGCAACAGGCAAAGAAGAGTATTTGTTTCCATTATGAAGTAGAACTGCCTTTAAACTTCTTTTTGACGAATCGATGAAGAGTCTCCAGTTTTTCACATCGTATTCTACGTCGTACATGTTCACTAATCCGGGAATGTCTTTGCAATAGACAAGATAGTCATGCTCAGCAAAATATTGAGAAAAGTCGTTCTCTCTATTACGATACCAGCAGAATGAAGTTCCAGGAGAAAGTAAATTTTTCTCCTGTAGTCTCGAACCAAGAAGTTCCGCAGCATCTTTAGATATTCCTAAATATCTGGTCAAATCGTTCAATTCTGTTTGGTTAAATGGTTGCGGTTGAGAAGAGGTCTCAACATTTGGATGTAGATTTTCCTTTTCTTCTGGGCTACAACTTTCAAATGATTCCTTAGTATGCATAGTATTGGAAAAAGATGGAAGCAACGGCTGATCTTCATTCGGTTCTCTTAGTACTGGATAAGTCACTGATTGAATTTGCGAGAAAATGATCCTTTTTTTGTTTTTGCGTTGTACCCTTTCACATTGCAGCAACAGAAGTAACAATCTTGGTAGTGGTTTTAAGGTTTCCTCCAGTTCATGGGTTTAGCTATGTTAAAACAGTTCTCCTTGCCCAGTGACTACTTGCAAAGTTCTGATACGCAGCTCCTACAAATTTTATTCGGTGTCCAAGTTTTGTCTAAGTTACGAATAGCAATACCGAAGTAACGTTCGTATATGTTTTTCACAAAGCCCGTATTGGTGTTTTGTTGTTTTAACACCAAATACTCACCACAAATGTAACAAAAACGTTGACGGGAGTAAGCACATTTAAGCGAAGTCATGGTAAAAAACTTTCTATTTATATATAATATATAATATAATTTTACAGTACATTTAACGACTGATTTATTACATCCATAGATGAGTCTATATATACCACATAAGATCAATGTTTATATATTGACTTAATATCTATCCTTTTAAGAATGAGGACCCTAAATAATTTTACTTTTATGATGATTGGCAGGTAAATTTCTTTTCCATTGTACTCAAGCTAAATTCCTATAGAAAAATTATGCAAAAATTAAAAAAAAACAAGCCGCGAGGTGCGACCCTTGAGGTCCACACGGTCAACTTCCCAGTAATATCTTCATAAACATCAACAACATTACAACAATGAGAGGTATTCATAGCAGTAACAGGAATGAGTTAATATGAATCATATCGTCTACGGGAGGGTCCATTGATTACGTAAGGTTTTTGGTCGATGAATATTCACGCGGATCAATTGGTGGGGGCCTTTTTGATCTTGAAAATTTTTGTTGGTTTTCAAAATTTAAGCAGTTTTTTTTAATTAAAAGACTATAAAAACTATTAAAAAGCTACTCAATTATGCAAATATTTTAAAACTTTCATTGAATTTACAACATTTTTTTTTAGAATAAAGGATATTAAGTAATTTCATTCGTATGAACCCTCTTTACATGGTAAATTTGAATGATTTTTTTATTTTTAATTTAGTTTTTTTCATAATCATGGAAGAAAATTTTATCGGTGTCTCTTCAAAAACTAATGAGAATGTATAAATTTTATAAGCTGGTATCACTGTGCGGTGCAAATCAGGTTAAAAAATATTTTTTATAAAAAAAAACCATAATTTTTCGCATTTTCTTCTATTAAATTAAAAAAAAAGGCTGAAACGAATTTTTTGTAGTGTTAAAAACTTCACAAATATGTTAATAGACTTCAACTGACACCTTAATGATGCAAATATTATATCTGGTTCGTGAGATATAGTGAATGATAAAAATGACCTTGAAAATCATGACTTTTAATGATTTGTTATTTTTAATTTCATTTTTTACGTAATCATGAGAAAAAGTTTTGATTGTGTTTCTACAAACATTGTTTGGAGTATATAAATTTTATAAACATTGTCTATTACATTTCGCAAATCAAGTTAAAAATTTATTGTTTATGAAAAAAACCTAATTTTTTGCACCTTTTTTTTCTTAAAATAAAAAACGGCTTCAACGATTTTTTTAAAAATTCGACAGATTCATTAAAATAAAATTGCGCGTACACTGACACCTCTTCAATGCAAATCGTATGTTTGATTCGCGAGATATAACGCATAACAGAAATGGCCTTGAAGATTATGATGACTGTTAATGATTTTTTATTTGATTTTTTTTTGTAATCATGAGAAAAAATTTTGATGGCATTTTTAAAAAACTTTTTGGAGTATATAAATTATATAAAGATTGATTATTTGGACTTGACAATAAGGTTAAAAATTTATTGTTTTTGAAAAAATCACAATTTTTTGAACTTTTTTTAAATAATTAAAAAAACGGCTCCAACGATTTTTGTCAAAATTTGACAGATTCACATAAATCCTAATACGCGTCGATTGAAACGTTAACCATGCAAATCATATGTTGGGTTCGCGCGATATGTATAACGCACGACAGAAAAGACCTTGAAAATCATGATGCCTGTTAATGATTTTTTATTTTTTATTTCATTTTTTACGTAATCATGAGGAAAAGTTTTTATGTTGTTTTTACAAACACTGCTCGAAGTATATAAATTTTATAAAAATTGAACACTGTTTTTCGTAAATCAGGTTAAAAATTTATTGTTTATAAAAAAAACCCTAATTTTTTGCTTTTTTTTTCTTAAATTAAAAAACGGCTCCAACGATTTTTTTAACAATTTGAAAGATTAGCAAAAATGCTAATACGCGTCGATTGACTTTTTAACCATGTAAATCGTATGTTTGGTTCGCGAGATACAACGCATGACAGAAATGACCTTCAAAGGGTCAAAACAGAAAACCCCCCGACCGAAGTATCCCAAAAACTAATCAGCTCTTGAAATTGCAAAGACGCTTCGATTGACACCTCAACGAAGTCGATACGACTTTATTTACGTGAGTTATGCTCCTAGAAGAAAGTGTCCACGAACGTACGTACGTACGTACACACACACACACATACATACATCTCCCTTTCTAAAAACACTTTATATATACTCTATAGACCTCAAAACGTAAAGAAATGTTGAAAATTTCAATTTCGATTTTCGAGGCGATTACAAGAACTTCCCATATACTGGGAAGTTAAAAATCCACAAAAGTCTGACGTGATGGAAACTTTTGACTATTAGTTACGTAATAAGCATACAAAAAGCTAGTAGAAACACTACTTGACCTTCAAAAAGGAAATTCGTTGTAGAACAGTGTAATTTTACTGCTTATATCACAGATGAGCAACACAAATCAACCGAAGATCCCCGCTTACTGCAATGTAGTTAATTCGCTTTCCGACTTCAGCATATCAACAATTTCAAAAAATTAATGCTAGGGAGCATTTCTTTATCGTCAAAGCTCAAAACATTTCACATTATTGTCTATAGAATTGTTCGATTTTCACAAAGAACTCGTTATAATGTGAAACTCGACGAGACCGACAGTGATTAGGGTCACCGTTTTTCAGTAACTTTACCAAGCTGCGCAAAACTGCCCTATTTATCAGTAGGCCTATTGATTTTAGGCATTTATATTTTTTGCCATAGCACAAAAAGTTCGAAGCTTTTTTTTGTTTCGTAAAGCCCTGCAGAAATTTCTACGGCCCTAAATAACACAATGAGAAGATTCAGCAAATGAGATGAATTCACTCATTTAACGGATGGATGCTAAGCGAATACTGTATAATTTGTTCGAATTCGGGCCATCACAAGCGCTGCTCTGTTTGGCATGGATGTGTTCTAATTACTATGTCATCCATCATTAAGACCCCTTACTTTTTTTTCTTCAGCGTACCTTTGTTGCGATAACATCCAAAAATCATCCAAGTGAATGCTTTCTATCAAACAGAATGCGACCGCTTGTATTTCCATATTTCAAGAAACAAAAGACTTAAGACAGTAACCCGAATTCATGATCAATTTTCATTTCCGTACAAATATCGCAAGG
Source organism: Oxycera nigricornis (assembly GCA_963942545.1). Lineage (NCBI taxonomy): Eukaryota > Metazoa > Arthropoda > Insecta > Diptera > Stratiomyidae > Oxycera > Oxycera nigricornis. Next base: position 19,727,340 of record OZ012661.1, read on the forward strand.
GCAATGAAAGTTGCACTATTCGATTACACCGAAAACAAAACAAAGAAGCAGCAATTGAAGAAAGTTCATTGAGGAATCATCTTTTAATGTCTATGCCAAGATTCTCTCTTCATCTTAATTATAAGCCACCACCGCCGACAATCCGATGAAAAACAATACAGCCAGATATCATCCGGCAATGTTGCTAGTTAAAATCGAATTAACAGCAATCCCATAAACATGAAGCATTGTATCCGACCATTCTTTCAGCTGCAAGTATAGATACTTTCCAACTGTACGGCAGCTGCTGCCGTCTTGGCGATAAAACAATACGAGTGGGTACAAGCACCCTTCACTGGTACACCAAAATTGCGAGGTAATTTCCTCCTACAATTCGGTCACATTCATTTTCGTTTTCATTTCGATCGTGCCCGGCCAAATGCAAACAGTCAGCCATTCTCTTTATATGCGTTCCTGTACTCCAATTCCGACTTTCACTTATATCGGCCACATCGCGAGTAGTTAAACCACTCACGTCGGCAAGACAGTAAAAAAAGGTACCATAACAATCTTTCTGCACGGAGCATGGACAGCGAGCGTAGTATCTGCGCTGCGACGCGACGGCGAGTAGAACAACGTAGATGTAGGTGCAAAGATATTATTCTCCATGTCGTTTTCGTATTGAATAAATTAAAATTACAACAGCACAATGCCGAGTGCACGCCATCGACGGATAAATAATAAAATCGACAATGGAACCACCATTTACCACAAGCACAGCCTGGCCTGGCCCGGCTCCGGTGTCGTAATCCACCTATTAGGTTCATTAGATCCGGAAGTGGGCTACAATAATCGCCACGAGAGCATTGTTATGCCGTTAATGATGGCAACTAGCTTACCACAAGCAACAAGTCGTGATTTATTAGCCGCTTCACACCAGCGCATTTGAATGATTCGATTTCGTCACCATCGATGGCGCCTTGTTGACCCTCTTTTCTTCGGCATTTCAAATTTTCGGGCCCCGCACAATTCAGATAATATGTCGAGTTTAATTTCGTGATGTGTGTGTTTTTTTCTCCGGTGGTAGCTTAAATTGTCAGCCGACACTCATGTATACAAAAAGCGATAGTGGTAGACTTCTTGTAAGCGCAGACTTAATTGGCAAAAAGTCCAATTTAATCACGACACTTGTGCTCCAATGGTTTTTTCGTAATCGATTTGACTTTGGGTTGAAATTTGGGTTGCCATCAGGCAATCGTGTATAACCAGTTTGATGGGATTCCATAAGTTATTTTGGAGGATTACATTTATTTATAGCACCAGTGATTACGCAAATTAGTTTAATTTTAACTCGAAGAAAATTGATGACCTTCAATGGATTTTTGATTGAACTTAGTCCACATGTTGTTTGCAATGGGCGTTTTTTAATCAAACTAGCTCCAAAATGAATGATGCGTTTGTGCATGTGTGTTTATATCAGAATTTAAGGGGCAACCTACTTTTCAAAAAAAAAAAACAAGCCGCGAAGTGCGACCCTTGAGGTCCACACGGTCAACTTCTCAGTAATATCTACATAAACATCAACAACATTAAACACAATAATAATTTTGAAAATAATACTACTTTAAGTAATAACAATGAGAGGTATTCATAGCAGTAACAGGAATGTGTTAATATGAATCATATCGTCTACGGGAGGGTCCATTGATTACGTATGGTTTTTAGTCGATGAGAACAGATTGAATATTCACGCGGATCAATCGGTGTATATGCAGTCAAAAATAGGTTCAATTGCATGTAAAAAATAAAATGTATTACAAATGATGATGGTTATTGAAATTTTACGATTACTAAAGAATAGATCTACTAAAAACTACAATTTTTTATTCGATGAAAGCTTTTCAAAGCATATGATCTTGCAAAGTATTGACTACAAAACATTCAAAGCGTTGATACCGCAAAAGCAAATTTGATTGAAATTTGGTTGGTTTTCAAAATTTAAGCATATTTATTAATTAAAAGACTGAATCTGCTCAAATTATGCAAATATTTTAAAACTTTGATTGAATCTACAACAATTTTTTTAGAATAAAAGATATGAAGTAATTTCATTCGTATGAACCCTCTTTACATGGTAACTTTAAATGATTTTTTATTTTTAATTTAGTTTTTCTTCATTATCATGGAAATTTTTTTGCCGGTTTCTCTTCAAAAACTGATAAGAATGTATAAATTTTATAAACTGGTATCACTGTGCTGTGCAAATCAAGTTAAAAAAAAAAAATTTATGAAAAACACCATAATTTAGTTTCTTCTATTAAATTCAAAAACGACTGAAACGAATTTTTATCATGTTAAAAACTTCGTAAAGATGTTAATATACGTCAACTGACACAATATTGATGCAAATATTATATCTGGTTCATGAGATATAGTAAATGATAAAAATGACCTTGAAAATCATGATGACTGTTAATGATTTTTTATTTTTTATTTTTTATTTAATTTTTTACGTAATCATGAGAAAAAGTTTTGTGGTCGTTTTTACAAACATTGCTTCGAGTATATCAATTTTATAAACATTGATTACTTGGACTTGAAAATAAGGTTAAAAATTTATTGTTTTTGAAAAAAACAATTTTTTGCACTTTTTTTTTAAGAATTCAAAAACGGCTACAAGAAATTTTTAAAAACTTGACAGAATTACATAAATGTTGATACGCGTCGATTGATTTCTTTTTCATGGAAATTGTACGTTTGGTTCGTGGGATATAACGCATGACAGATATGACCTTCAAAGGAACAAAACAACAAGCCCCCCGACCGAAGTCTCCCAAAAACTAATCAGCTTTTAAAATTGCAAAGACGCTTCGATTGACACCTTAATAAAATCGATAGGACTTTGTCTACGTGGGTTATGCTCGTTGAAAAAACTGTCCACGAATGTACATACGTACGTACGGCCGTACGTACACACACACACACACACATTCATCTCCCTTTCTAAAAACACTTTATATATACTCTATAGACCTCAAAACGTAAAGAAATGTTGAAAATTTCAATTTCGATTTTCGAGGCGATTACAAGAACTTCCCATATACTGGGAAGTTAACAAGCCGCGAGTTGCAGCCCTTGAGGTTCACACGGCAAATTTCTACATAAATATTAAAAATATTAAACACAATTATAATAATTACAGACCAATCTCACTCTTCCTTAAGTAAAATCCTCGAAAAAATTGTAGATTCTCGAATCAAAGAATTTTTATTGCAAAACGAAATCTTGGATAGAAACCAGTACGGATTCCAGGTGGGCAAAGATACAACAGATGCCATTCCTGATGTAATTAGATTTGTAAATGAATACTTGGATAAGGGCCACTACGTTGCAGCACTTTTCGTGGACCTAAAGAAAGCCTTCGACACAGTAACACATGAAACTTTGATCAAAATGCTCGGTGAATATGGAATTGTTGGAAAAGCAAAAAAATTAATACGCAGTTACTTGACGGATAGATTTCCAAATACTCTAATTGGAGGTGACAAAAGCAAAACTCCTGAATTTAGCATAGGTGTTCCACAGGGCTCGATCCTAGGACCAATGCTATTTCTACTTTATATCAACCCCATAAAAAAGCAGACCTTGTTGCGAAAGTGGTTATGTACGCAGATGACACTGTGCTCGTATACTCAGGTAAAACTAATCTCGAAATTGAACAAAAAGTGAATACTGACCTGTGCAAGTATTGGTATTGGCTTCTACAAAGTAGATTGGCAATAAACGCGGGGCAAACAAAAAAAAATATTTTCAAACAAAAGAACACGACTGACATACAACCACACGTAAAAATCAATCAATAATTCGTAAACATATAGTCTGAACTATTAATCTAGCTAAAAGGACACTAAAACTTACAGATTTGGTACTATCCTTTATACCGATTCTTATCGTCTGGGAAGTACTATGTCCTAAAAATTTAAATATGGAGAATTCCTAAATTTTGATGGAGAGAGTGATTGAAGGAAACGAAGGTGATTTTAGTCGGTAGAAATCCGACATGCCGAGAGGCAGGAGCTGATCGGTATCTTTTGAAGATTTCCACCTCCCAACGTTGAAAAAAATATTATAAAAAATATTAAACACAATAATAATTATGCAAATAATACTACTTCAAAAAATAATGTACCTCTCATAACAGTAATTGAAATGACTTAATATAATAGCGTCCATTGATTACGTCAGGATTTTGGGGGTTTTGATTGAATATTATTTAGGATTAAACGGGGGGAGGGGGGTTGATGCGGGGTATGGCAATTTTCAAGGTCTTTTCTATGTTTTTTGTTATTTTCATATCGATGCTTGAAGGACAAAAGAGCGCTAGCCAAAATGAATGCCGTTTTTGTTATTGCGCCCACTGAAGAAATTTTGTTGCGTGGTGGCCATTTTGAATACTTACGTTCAACATTGCCATGACTTTGGCATAATCATTGAATTTGTATTTTTGCACGATTTTACATCAGTCAGACTAGTACTAATTTCTTATTTGCGGTTGGTCTTGAAAAACATTGAATGTGCAGTCAATAATCGGTTTAACTACATGTAAAACGTAAAATGTATTACAAATGATGATGGAGGAAGTAATTGAAATCGTATGAACACTAAAGAACAAAACCACTAGAATCTACAATTTTTTTATTTGATGAAAGCTTTTTAAAGCATATGATCTTGCAAAGTATTGACTAGAAAACATTTTACCATTCAAAGCGTTCATTACCACAAATGCAAATATGAGTAAATTTTTTGGTTTTCAAAATTTAAGCAGTTTTTGTATCAAAATTAAAACACTGCGGGAACTTTTGAAAATCTGCTGAAATTATGCAAATATTAATGAACTTTGATAGACTTTACAACAATGCCTTTGGAATAAGAGATATAAAATAATATCATTCGTATGAACACATGGTGGCTTTGAATTATTTTTTAATTGAAATTTTTTTTTTGTAATCATGGAGAAAGGTGTTCTCTTCCAAAACTGATAGGAATTTATAAATTTTATAAACATTTAATACTGTGTTATGCAAATCAGGTTAAAGATTTTTTTTTTTATGAAAAAACCCTAATTTTTTGCATTTTTTTATTAAATTCAAAAACGGCTCCAACGATTTTTTTAAAAAAATCATAGAATCATACGAATGTAAATATGCGTCGGTTGGCAGCTTAAGGACGCAAATCGTATGTTTTATTCGCGAGATATAGCGCATGACAGAAATGACCTTCAAAGGGTCAAAACAACCAACACCCCCAAACTGAAGTGACCCAAAAACTAATCAGCTCTTAAGAAAACATGTCTAGTCTTTTGCACATATTTCAAGAATATTTGTTACAGTAAATTTTATTATTAAACTACAATTTATTCACAAATGCAAATATACATATTAAAGTGCGAAAAATTATTTTTTGAATTTTTATAATCCAATATGGCCCTGGTTGCCATAACAAAGCCTGATTTTTTCCTGGTTGACATGATTTCTCGACTCAGGAACCTTTGAAATCAAAAATTCAAAATGCTTATTTAAATATAAATAAGTCGCTATACCCCGTACCAAAATCGAGAATTTTAAGTGAAAAATAACAAAAATGGCGGACTTTTCGAGTTTTCGGCCTATTTTTTGAGGTTATGTTGTTGAAAAAGGTGGTCAAATGACAACGGATATTGATGACTCCACTACGGGCTATAACCATATATATGATGAATAACCTCTCAAAGTTTAAGCTCGATCGGTTAAATAGTTTTTTGCAAAATCGTGTCAACCAGGTCAAAAAACGTTGTTTTGAGAAAAACGCGTTTAAAGTTTTTGCGCCTGTTGAGCGCGCTCACACACGCTCTATTGTATCGTTGTATATATATATATATATAATTCTCGGTTTTGCCGACCAAAATAATAGTTTGAATACTAATTAGTATCCAAAAATGATGTTCTTAGAATATCGATTTTTTTTTAAAAATAGACCCTACCTCTTTCATGGGGGGGAGGTAAGGTTTGTTTCGTCTAAAAAATACCTTTTTTCATGAATTTTTTTTAGAAAAAATTATTACTGTAGGTTTATTTTACTTATTATTATATGAAAGTACAAAATGTGAAGAATATTTAGGAAAAATTTTGTTCAAAAATAGAGAGAAACAACGGATTTATTGCAGATCTCCGCAGGCGCCTAGAAAAAAAGTTTTTGTGCGCTGACCAGCCTACAGCATCACTGGATCATTTGAAACCAAAAAATCAAAATTCTTTCTTCAGTTTATTACTTTATCTCTCCAGTCTCGTCGAATTTTTTTTTAATTATTAAATTTTTTAATTTTTGGCATCATTTTGAAGCCACAATAACGATTTTTGACGAAAAAAATCGACCTATTTGTTATTGTAAAATTGTTAGGAATTTATTTTTCAAAAAAAAACTCAACGTAGCTAGAGAGCTATATAAATGCAAAATATGTGTACAAAATTTCAAAACGATCGGTTCAGTAGTTTTTTTTCTGTAAGCTGGTCACCGACTTTAAAAGTTACATGTTTGGGAAAATCGATTTAGAGTTTTGTACACTGAAAAAATTAAAACATCTTGAGAAAAACTGGATTTTCTTGTAAAATACGTACATGTCATCATCGATGCCGGGTCCATACAGTACATCACTATCATCCACATTATCTAAGGCATCTTTTTACTCCTGTCGATAAAAGTAATACAATAGAGACCGAAACAGTTGCCGCTCGCCGCCGCTCAGCGCAGGTAGCTAAAAGGCGCGCAAACCTAAGAGGTACGGTTATTCAACCTACTGTAACTTCGTTGGTTTTACTCCGAATGACCTACAAATTTAATAAAATATTCTTCAGATGTTGTACTTTCAGGAAAAAAATAATAATAATACCCCCCCCCCTTAAGAATGCAAAGACGCTTCGATTGACACCTCAACGTTTATAGGACTTTGTTTACGCGAGTTATGCCTGTAGAAAAAATTGGCCGCGAACGCACGTACGTATATACGCACAAACACATACGTTCATACTTCTTTTTAAGAACACATAAAATATATTCTAAAAACCGAAAAATGTAAAGATATGTTGAACATTTTAATTTCGATTTTCGAGGCGATATACTGGGAAGTTAATAATTGTGTGCTTGCATCGTGTTTGAACGCTACTACGCTGAATTCTCACAAGAGACGCATTGGCGCATTTATGTCTGTCTCGTTTGGTTGTACCAACATGCGACACCCAATATGATTGTAATGAATACGATGGATGAATCAGTGGATGTTTACAATCCATGTATACAGTAACTTCTTTAACCTAGTTAATTCTTATTGATTAATATATTAAAATATCTGTCAACAAATTGAATAATTTTATCAGACGATCAAAACATGTTTTACCATATTGGTCTGATATTTGGCTTAAATGTACACCACAATTCTTTCAGGAGCAGCATGAAATCCATTTATGAATTTAATGGATTTCAATTTCCCGATCGCCACCAAAAAAACAACAACAAAAATAGCACTCAAACAACTCAAACTTATTGCAGTATCTATTTCGTTGTATGTATCTTATTTCAATTATCGTGTCCACATGAAAACTAAACAATCTTTTATTGTTTTCGCCATGAAAACAAACGTTAAAGGTGCGATGGTGAAGTGTTTAGAGTAACACATACAATTAATTAGATATAAGCTATGATCTAAATTTACGATTATGTAATCCGTGTAGCTGTTTCTTAACGTGCCGGTTGCTTCACCTGCATTACAAACCAATGCAAAGAAAAGCAATGGAAACAACAACAACACTTCCGAGTTTTTATTCAGACGATCCACACCACTTGATTGATCAATAATTCACATCAAAGTCCAATTATGCTTTTCATGGTGTTGTAACTAATTTTGTAAATTATCTCGATCAGGTTTAATTCTGTTTCATGGTTTCTGTTGTAATTTGTTCCAAAAAAAAAATTTTTTTGTAAACTTACCACGCCTAAGTACATCTTCTCTTCCTCCACCTCATCCTAAATAAGTTGAGTAACTGTGAACGAATTTCACAAGAACGTGGTTTTGCGCGTAGACTAAGCAAGAAGTTTGCTGCATCTGAAGATCATATGTGATCGATCTTCATTGAGGTGGAAGAAAAAGATAGCGCGCAAAGTGTGGTAGTGAGTTCATCCTCGCGATCGGTTCGGACAAAATCAAGTTTCAATTTTACCATGTTGAGTCCATTGAAGCGCTCCATGGGTCTTGGCTTCGAATGGATGTATATTACATATATGAGCCCATCTGCAGACAAGTATTGCTGCTGATCGTGATTTCAATGTTTTGACCAGTTATGTTGCGAATGACTACGGCTATATCGCTTGCTAGCTTGCTGACTGTCGATCACATCAGCGAACTGTTATACGATCTTTCTTGCTAACTTGCCTGCCTCCTGCCTGCTCCTTTCTTATGTCATTGGGTATAAGGCCGATTATTTAAGACAGCCGGACCGCAAGCCAAGCTAGTAAGCCCGGTTCGATTAAAAACAGTGATTAGTGATCGAATCGAGTGAACTGTTGTGGGTACTAAGAGGCATTGGTGGTATTCTTTTTTCGCTGGCGAATTGGAACATGTCAGTGCCCTCGCGCCAAAGGTGGTTGATTTATTAGCAAATCAATTTTTTCTAAGATTAGATTTGCTTTAGAAGTTTTTGTTGTAGATTTTCAGGCGTATTAGGGTGACAAGACACAATTCTACATTGCTAGCAAAATCTAGGCAAATGGGCCGATTATCTAAATTTTATATTTTATTGAACTGGCATGAGAATCATTATTACATATTGTAAATCGAGTTATGTATTTTGACCTAATTTTTCGGGTTGACTAACCTACTTAGTTTTAAGACCTTTGAAACATCAAAACTGAAACGTTGTAATGTTTCGGGATCGCCGAATGATGGTCCTTCGTTTTGATGATATTTTCCATAGTATCTATACGTTTCCATGTTGAGGAAACGTGAGTTTTTAAAAAGAAATATTAGAGGAAAATTTATTTTTATTAAACGGCCGGCACAATTTTTATGCCACTGGCCAAGGAATAAAATATGCCGATTGTAGGCATTACCTGAAGTGCCGAATTATTGGCACAATCCAGGGAAAGTCTTTGGAGAGTGCCACGAATGATAGGCACAAGTGAAACTCGTTCGCTAGATCTCAAAAGACTATATTTTTCTTCAATGCTTACTTGCTATTTATACAAATTCTTAACACTAAATCATACTCTAATGGCCTAATAAAATATCCTAGTTTATGTATTTAGCCTAATAAAATATTCTAAATTATGTCTCAATTACTTATCTCTAATCGTTCCATATGGCACTCATGACCAAACGGCGATGTCCATGCGCAACCAAAAGGCGATGTCCATGCGCGCAAGGATCACGAGGTGATAAGCACTATCGATACATTCATGAAGCGATGTATTTATTGGTGATAAATACATCACTTTGATGTTGGAAGGATAGCCTTTCATGGAATTGAAGTGATGTATTTATTGGTGATAAATACATCACTTTAATGTTGAAAAGATGTTCTTAAAGGACACCACACCCTAACCCTTTAAGAAATTTCTTTACTTGTGGAAATAAATTTCTAGAATTTAAATTGTTTGACATGACTGTCCTAATTCAAGGTCTTTAACATATTGTTATGATAAATTTTATCTTTATCTTTAATTCTTATTTTAGTATTTACTCCTAGTCTTTCTACTACTTCGTATGGACCTTTATAGGGGCTTGTTCCTTTTTTTCTATTGTGATTTTTGACAAATATAAAATCTCCAATTTTGAATTTCGATTCATTGCAATTTTTATCATATGTTTCTTTTCTAGTTTCTTTAGCGATATTCAATAAATTTCTGGCTATTTTTACAGAGCGTTGCAATCTTATTTTAAGTTCATTTACATAGTTGTCTAAATTATATATAGGGTCTCTATTTGATATTATATCATTGGGTAAAATTGGTAGTTTTCCAAAAATTAATTCATATGGTGAGTAGTGTGTATCTACATGTGGTGTTATATTATATGCGAAGGTATAATAAGGGATCCATTTGTCCCAATTTTCGTCGTTTGCGAAATTCAAAAGATACTCATTTAGAACTCTATGGTTTCTTTCTACGCTACCTAAAGTCTGGTGATGGTAAGGGGTTGAAAATATTTGTTTAATTTTGAGTAGCTCACAAACATTCTTTAGAGTTTCATTTAGAAATTCAGTTCCTCTGTCTGATTTGAGAATTTTAAAACAACCGTATTTTAAAATGAATTGTTCGACTAAAGTGGTAGCTATTTGGTTCGCTTCTTTTGTTTCAATAGGATATGCTACGATAAATTTAGTTAGTTCACATTGTATTGTGAGTATATAGCGGTAACCATTTGAGATTCTTAATGGTCCGACTGTGTCAATCGAGATAATTTCAAAGCTTGAGCTTGGTGTTTCAGTTATGGTTAGTTTTTCTTTAATGTATTTTGTTTGTTTATTCTTTTGGCATAAGAGACAATTTGACACAAATGATTTTACCAATTTTGACATATTTTTCCACACATATCTTTGTTTCAGCTTTAATATAGTTTTTCTAACTCCGAAATGTCCTCCATATGGTGTGTTGTGAAATTCTTCGATAAGCTTTTGTTGTGTTTCGCTATCGGTTATTTTTATGGGTGGTTTATATATAATGATTTTTAATTGAGAACGCTTAAATTTTTCAATATTTTCTTGTGCACTTTTCACATTATTTAGGCCTTTTATATATTTGTCGACGTTTGCTTTCTGCAGATTATTGAATTTATTTTTAAATTCTTGTTTCGTTATGAGCTTGAAAATTTCATTATTTTCGTTTAGTGCTAGCTCTGATATACTTAGTTTTCGCATTTGTAGTATCAGTTTCTCCATCAGACAATCTGGATTGTGAGGATTATCACTGTATCTTACGATTACCTCGTATTCGTTTACTTCAAATCGCATATTCGATGATAGTTTCTTCGATCGATAACCTGGGTTATACGAATTATCACTATATCTTGCGGTTTTCATATTATCTTTAATTTGGCCATAGCGTTCTAGTAAAATGTCAAGTTTCTTAATATTTCTTATGTCCGTGAGGGACGTACATTCCCAAGAATGAAGTTCATGACGCTTCGTTTGGTTAATGTCTCCGTCAGGACCTTTAGATTGTGTGCGTTTTTTGGACATATTTCGTGTAATTGCCAATATGTCAAGTGATTTTGGAGTTGTATTGTCTATCGATGTGGGAATCATTTCTTTCAATATGTTCGAATCTATTTTGATTCTTGATAATGCATCCGCGTTAGTGTTACTTTTTCCTTGTTTGTATACGATCTCGAAATCATAATCAGCTAGATCCAATCTTATTCTCGTTAATTTAGAGGAAGGGTTTTTGTGGGTAAAGAGCGACACTAATGGTCTGTGGTCAGTTACGACTATGAATTTTCGACCAAATATGTAGGGTTTAAAAAAATTTATTGCCCAATGTATGGCTAAAAGTTCTTTTTCAATTACGGGTTTGTTGATCTCATGTCTGTTCAGCGATTTACTAGCGTATGAAATTGGTAGATCAAAACCTATCTCACCTTGTGAAAGTATTGCTCCTAATGCTTGATCAGATGCGTCTGTAGTTATTATGAATGTTTTGTCAAAATCTGGATATTGTAAAATGGGTGGTTTCATTAGTTTTTGTTTTAGAGTTCCGAATGCTGTGTTACATTCTTCTGACCAGATGAAAGGTTGGTTCTTTTTTAGCAAGTTGTTCAAACATTTTGCAATTTGCGCGAAGTTATGTATGAATCGACGGTAGTAGTTGCAGAATGCGATAAATCGTCTGACTTCGTCTGCATTTCGTGGTGTTGGATAATTACTAATAGTATGGAATTTCGATGGATCTGTTTTAATTCCATCTTTGGTTATTAGATGTCCAAGATATACTACTTCTGGTCTTAGAAAACAACATTTGTTTGGATTTAATTTAAGGTTGTATTGTTGTAATCGCTTGAATACTTTGATTAAATTCTCATTATGATTTTGTAGGCTACAGCCAAACACTATTATGTCATCGACATATAGAAATGCGTTGCTATCTAAACCACAAAGTGCTATTGTTAGCATGCGTTGGAAAGTATTGGATGAGATTTTTAGACCAAAGGGTAGTCTTTTAAATTGAAAATGTCCATTTGAAGTTGAAAATGCTGTCAGAGGTCTTGATTTTTTGTTAAGGTTTATTTGATGAAAGGAACTAGTCATATCTAGTGTCGAAAAGTACTTGGCTCTACCTAATTTGTCCAATACGTCTTCAATGCGAGTTAGAGGGAATTTGTCATTAATTATTTTTGTATTTAACTTTCTATAATCAACTACTAGTCGCCATTTTTTGTATCATTCGATCCTTTTTTGGGAACTAGTAATAAAGGTGAATTGTATGGGCTAATTGAATGTTCTATGATATCATCGTTAATTAGTTTTTGAACTTGTTTATTAATTTCTTCCTGTTGAGTTTGTGGAAGTCTATAGTTTTTTATGTATATTGGATTGGAGTCTGTGACGGGAAGATTTTGTGTATAAAAATTGTTTGTCGAAAGTGGTTCATCTTCTAAGTGAAATATTTCTTGATAATCTCTGAATATTTCAATGAGTGAATTTTTCGCTTTTTCGTCTTTTATTTCTAAATTGAGGAGTTTCAAAATATTTTCAAATCTAGAGTTGGTGTTAGGATATTGTTGCGAAGTTTTAGCAACGTGATAATTTTTAAGTGGTTCTGTGCTTATCTTTATGGTGGATATAGTTATTTCAGTATTGTTTGTATTCAGAATCTTAATGTGACAATTGCCATTTGAAGGTACTATTGAATTAGCTATATAAACTCCTTTTTGGATTTCTTTGTTTAGAATGACGCTATCCTCTACAAGTTTAAGATTTATTGGATGTATGATTTCGGATCTCGGTGGTAATTTTATTTGATGAATGTTTAATGGTTTTGTCTCTAGTGGTAATGTTAATTCATCATCGTTGATGATAATTGATATTGTAAATGTTTCATAATCAATTTTGCACAAATATTTAATTAGAAAGTCTCTTCCAAGTATGCCATCTGTATTTATGGGAAAGTCAGGATCTACGATATGAAATCTATGTTTCAGTTTGTAGTTTTGTATTGAAAAATCTATATCAGCAGTTCCTAACGAGAAGATTTTTTCCGTAGTAATTCCTGATAGTTTGCATCTATTGTCCTCGTTGATGTTTAACGGTATTATATCTTTGCATATAGATATGTCTGCACCAGTGTCAATCAAAAATGTGAATACGTTGTTCGTGTTTCTTCCTTTAAACGTGATATAATTCGTTAGTTTTTCGGTAATATTGTATATCTTAATTGGTTTTTTTAATCCGGAGTGAAACGGTTTATTTTCACTTATGTTTCGACCTCCGGGGTTATTTCGTTTCCCTGGTCGTAGATTGTATTCATATTATGTCTCGGATTGTTCCTACTTCTATTGCAAGCTTGATGTTGCTGGCGATTATTATTTCTATTATTGTTTTGCATCCTATAATTGTTGTTTTGTCTGTTATTGTTATGATATCCTCTGTAATTGCCATTGCTGTTATTATATTGATCTCTATGATTGTTGTTATGTTGTACTCTATGATTGTTATTATGATTATTGTAGTGTCTGTTATGGTTGTTATTGTTGTTACTGTGTGGAATCCTATTGTTATAATTTGGTCTTCCGCAATTATTTTGATAATTATTCTGATTTTTGTTGAAGTACATTATTTTGCTGTTTATTTCGTTTTTCTCCAGTTCTGATGCAAGATTAGATGCTTCAGTGAACGATTTTGGTTGTGCAGCAAAAATTGTATTCTTCAGTTGTTCGTTTAGTCCGTTTTTGAATATGTTTAATGCGTATGTGTCGTTCATTTTTGTAACGACTGTCCTCTCAGCTTCCGTGGTAGTGTTTCCTAATGCTGTTATTTGAAGATTATTTAGTTCCGAAATAAGTGATAGGATTTTTTCTTTATAAATGTTTACGGTTAAGTGTTTTTGCATTATATTTGATAGGATGTTGTGAATTTTCGGGATTGTTAATGTGCTTTTGTATCTCTCATTCAATGCTTTTGAAAGTTCAGCAAGAGTTTTGGGTTTGCTTACTGATCCGATTGATGTTTTCACAGAAGAATTTAATTTGACATGATAAGTAAATTCAATTAATTTTGTGTGCTCAGTTGGCTCTAAACCTAGGCTAAGTATTTCTACTATTTTCAGAAATGAGTCCAGTTCTTTGTAGTTACCTGAAAATATCGGAATAGCTTTAAGAGCAGTATCGATATTAAAATTTGCCATTTTGTATGACTCTAGTTGCTTGTTCAAAAGATAATTGGCTTTAAGTATTTTTTTCTTGAATTCAAGTTCGAGATTGGTTGTTTCCGCGGTTTTCTTTAGGTTCTGAAATTTTGTTTTTGAATTTGCTAAAATTTCTAATTTTAGAAGAATTGTTTGTTTTGTATAAATTCGGTTGGGGTTTTTAGTTATACTCAAAAGAATTTTGTCGAGCTCATTTAATATTGCTTGCATTAATGCACCTATGCGTTTAAGTAGCGAAGAGTTCAATTAGACTTCTTTTGAAAATTTTGAGAATTTTTTGGAAATATTTATTTTTTTACGTTATTGTATGTATATATATTTTTAATATTATTATTACTATATTTATTGATGAATGCTTGTCCATTTCTCTTCTTTTTTCTTGTATATTTGTTGTTCTAGCTCTGAAATCCGTTGGTAGGTTGTGGTTGCTACTTCCCAGCTCGGGGGCTGTTCTGAATCCGTGAGCTTTCTTCTTAATGCCGCTATTAATCTCCTATTTTTTACTTGTAAACCTCCCCTTCGTTTTTTTTTTTTTTCTATTTTAGGGATGATGCACTTCTGCTCTTCCTTTCTTCGTGCAAGCCTTGCACGGTAATCGTTTAAGGTAACCGGTTTTGGTCCGATTTTTGTGGGTTTATATTTTATTGTATTTGCAGTTGACCCGGTTTTCGGCTTCGGTACATACTCTTCATGTCGCTTCTCAGAAGGCAGGTTAGAAGGCAGGATCGCCATGTAATGTTTCGGGATCGCCGAATGATGGTCCTTCGTTTTGATGATATTTTCCATAGTATCTATACGTTTCCATGTTGAGGAAACGTGAGTTTTTAAAAAGAAATATTAGAGGAAAATTTATTTTTATTAAACGGCCGGCACAATTTTTATGCCACTGGCCAAGGAATAAAATATGCCGATTGTAGGCATTACCTGAAGTGCCGAATTATTGGCACAATCCAGGGAAAGTCTTTGGAGAGTGCCACGAATGATAGGCACAAGTGAAACTCGTTCGCTAGATCTCAAAAGACTATATTTTTCTTCAATGCTTACTTTCTATTTATACAAATTCTTAACACTAAATCATACTCTAATGGCCTAATAAAATATCCTAGTTTATGTATTTAGCCTAATAAAATATTCTAAATTATGTCTCAATTACTTATCTCTAATCGTTCCATATGGCACTCATGACCAAACGGCGATGTCCATGCGCAACCAAAAGGCGATGTCCATGCGCGCAAGGATCACGAGGTGATAAGCACTATCGATACATTCATGAAGCGATGTATTTATTGGTGATAAATACATCACTTTGATGTTGGAAGGATAGCCTTTCATGGAATTGAAGTGATGTATTTATTGGTGATAAATACATCACTTTAATGTTGAAAAGATGTTCTTAAAGGACACCACAACGTAATACCAATTTGATATCAAGCTTCCTTTCTTTAGAGTGAATTGCTTGGCATTTCAGGATAGTATTTTGGTTTTATGAGGCGATCGATCAATTTGAAAGTCTGATTGGTAATCTGTTTTCTACGATCCATGAGTCCTTCTATCTGACATCTTACATTCTATTGTATTAATAGAAAACTTCAATTGGAATAGTTGTCAGCAAGGTATGTTCGTGGGTTGCATGCGAACAAGCGCCAACAGAAGGTTGCGATTCATTCCACGTAGCCACAGGTGCACCTATGAATGATCAATAACGATGCGAATGCGGCTGGAAATATGAATCGGCTGAAGTGGGCTTTAGTCACATTCTTTTCATATTGGATAATGTAGTTTGTATTGCCGATGATAATTATTTCAGTATTTGATAGTTGTTAAGAGATTTGAAGTTAAGTTTTGTATATTGGCATGAAAATAGAAATGTACATCAACTTAATCAGGCGTTTTACTTGAGTAACCGCAATCAAAAAACTATTACTCAACAACTAATTTGTGGTATGTAAAACAGCTAATTTTTTATTTGTAAAATTAGCCAAAAATAAAATGCAGTAATATACGCAGATCTAGGACACATTAAGAGAGTCAGAGAGAGAGAGTCCATTTCTATAGAGATTTGTGATAATACATGCTATCGCAATATGCCAAGGTTTAGGATAATCTCCAGTAACTCAAGAATTCAGACAAAATTATAATTGAAAGGTATACAAAATAGCCGGACGGAACAAAGCGCCTTGAAGTTTGATTTGTATGTATTAGTTAGGTCAGTTTTCGATATAGTGTATAAAATAGACAGTAGGCAAAGGTGATGTTGGGAAAAACAACATAATACTGGAACTTAAAGAAAACAAGCCGCGAGGTACGACCCTTGAGGTTCACACGGTCAACTTCCCAGTAATGTCTATAACTAATATATATAAATATCTATCTAAATGTCAAATATATATGAATAACGTAAAATTTGTTATTTTTATATCGATGCTTGAAGGACAAAAAAGCGCAAGCAAAAATGAATGCAGTTCTGGTTATTACGCCCACTGAAGAGATTTTGTCGCGTGGTGGCCATTTTGAATAGTTGTGTTCAAAATTGCCATGACTTCGGTATAATCATTGAATTTGTATTTGTTACGATTTCACATCAATGAGACTAATAGTTGTTTCTTATTTTCAGTTGGTCTTGAAAAACATTGAATATGCAGTCAAAAATCGGTTAAATTGCATGTAAAAAGTAAAATGTGTTACAAATGTTGATGTTGGAGGAAGTAATTGAAATCGTACGAACACTAAAGAACAAAACTACTAAAAACTACAATTTTTTAATTGATGAAAGCTTTTTAAAGCATATGATCCTGCAAAGTATTGACTACAAATCTTTTTACCATGCAAAGCCTTGATTACCACACATGCAATTTTGATTTGATTTTTATTGGTTTTCCATATTTAAGCAGTTTTTTCATTAAAGTTTAAACACGGTGCTGTGAAAACTAATGAAAATCTGCTCAAATTAAGCAAATATTAATAAACTTTAATTGACTTTACAACAATGTCTTCAAAATAAGAGATACATATAAGGTATAAGCATTCATATCAACCCTTTTTACATAGTGACTTTGAAAGATTTTTTATTTTTAATCTGTTTTTTTTGTAATCATAAGAAAAAGCTTTGCAGGTTTCTCTACAAAAATTGACAAAAGTTTATAAATTTTATTTACATATATTATTGCGATGTGCAAATCAGGTTTAAAATTTTTTTTATGAAAAACACCTAATTTTCCAATTTTTTTTATTAAATTACAAAACGGCTTGAAAGACTTTTTTTTTTAAATATAAAAACATCACAAAAAAGTTAATACGCGTCGATTGACATCTTAATGATGCAAATATGATATTTGGTTCACGAGATATAGTGCATGACATAAATGACCTTGAAGTTCATGATGACTATTAATGATTTTTTTTTGTAATTATGAAGGAAAGTTTTGCTGTTTTTTTTAAAATTGTTTGGAGTATATAAATTTTAGAAACATTGATTACTGTCTTTTGTAAATCGGGTTAAAAATTTGTTTTTAGTGAGGAAACCCTAATTTTCATTTTTTTTTTAAATTATAAAAACGGCTCCAACATGATTTTTCAAAATTTAATAAAATCGCACAAATGGCAATACGCGTCGATTGACATGTTAATCAAGCAAGTCCTGAGTTTGGTTCGCGAGATATAGCGCATGACAGAAATGCTCCTTCAAATGGTCAAAACAACAAACCACCCCACCCCCTGCCGAAGTATCCTAAAAACTAATCAACTCTTAAAATTGCAAAGACGCTTCGATTGACACCTCAACCAAATCGATACGACTTTGTTTACGTGAGTTATGCTCGTAGAAAAAACTGTCATGCGAACGTACGTACGTACGTACACGCACACATACACATACATATCTTTTTCTAAAAACTATTTAAATATAATAATGAACGTCACGACTTTTTTTATTATTAAACCAATTTACCAAAAAAGCTCGAACAGACAACCAATTCAAAAATATTCAAATATACTCTAGCGACCTCAAAACGTAAAGAAAAATCAAAAATTTCAATTTCGATTTTCGAGGCGATTACAAGAACTTCCCATAGACTGAGAAGCTAATGAATAGCAGATTTTTTGACAAAAACTTCAGGTTACAGATCGCGTACTTTGTCGACGATTGATTTCGATGAAGCTCGACAGATGAATTGAGTAAAACCATCAACAAAACTACTTTCAAAAAATAGGTTGAAGTTTTTAATTAGAATTGGGTATAATCCATTTTATCATTCAGTGAAAATTTTTGAAATGATTATTTAAACAATTTTGAAATCTCGTCAATCGTAGTTTATTTCATATACTTTAAAGTACCGTTATAATTGCTAATAGATTCAAAAGAATGCCTAGAATCATTCTTGTACTGCTCTAAAAATAGCTAGAAGATAAAAAGAAACAAAACAATCGCAAATTATTGTATAGGAATAACTAACCAATGAAAATTATTCAGCATGCTTTCAACAGATTTTCTTCTTCTTTTGATTAGAATCATAAAAAGATTTTTTTTTGGAATTTTTTGGTTTCGGGTCAAGTTATTTATAGATACTATTTTCTATTCATTGTAATTAGGAAGCACTAAATTTCATTTGTTAAAATCGTTCGAAACAATGTGTATATGAATTTTTGCTACTTGTACGGAAAATAATTGGAAATTTTCTCAGGATTGTTGCAGATTTATGAGCAAATAACTTAAATAAACCACAAACTTCACTAATAAGAAATATTCATTCAATCGGTTGGTGGCGAATAGGCACAGCTATTGATTTATTCCGATTAATAAGATCTGATATAATTTATTTTTTTCAAGTCATACAACTGTAAATTTTAATGTTCATTTTGAAATTTCTTAATTTCCAACTAGCATCATCGATTGCGGTACATTGTCACAGATTCTCTTCGTTTCTTCATCGTATCATTAATATGCCTAAACACTTACTGAATAATTTATGGATGTTATTTTTTGTTTTGTTCTGTTTGAAACTTAAGTCTTGCCAAGGCTTTGTCTTGTGCCGATCGATTCGCCGATGGTTAATGAGCTTTTATATGCATGCGAACGATATGAAAGAACATCAATTGAAGCAACATACTATCTTTAGATACATCTCAAGCAGTTGCAATTCGAAATGTACGGTTTTCATCTTCGGCTAGCTTTCAGCTGGCTGGCTAGAACAGTCCAGCCAATTAACTATGATTAACAGCACTAATTGCACACGTTCTATCAGCGGAATCGCCAGATAAAGTATCTATCATTGTGAGCATTGTTAGAAGCACGAAAAGAAGATTGTTTTGGCGAAATTGGAAGAATCTATCGCACGTAGCAAGACGATTCTTGCGGAGAATGCTATGTGAAACTTTTAGTGTTGTTGCTGTTGGTTACATAGTGTTGTTATCTTTCAAAAATTACGGACGAACCTATACGTGCTGAATTCGTGTCTGTCTATGGTTCTATGAATTTTGTATGTTGCGTGCTGTTTCCCATTATTTTTCATAGTTTCATAGTTAGTGCTTTAGCTTGCAGATGGTTTATGCTTTGCTGCTCGACGCTACATAGCGAAAAGTTAATTAAACAGAACAGATCATGACACGGACATCATCGATTGGTTTGGTTACTTCTTCTTCAGGGTTTTTTTTGCTGCTGATATTGACTGCATGGCTCGTAGTTGAGAGATTGGTATTTGAGGATATTGTTAACCCTTACGATCGTGCAGAAAATGCGTCAAAATCTTAACGATAGAGAATTTCTTTGCGAACGCCACCTCGAAAATTAATTTAAAAGTATCAGTAAAAGTCGACCCCAACCGTTTTCTTCACAATAGGAAAACATATTTCATTACTCTGTTATTTATTAGCCGGCAAGGACATCACTATTAAAGTTCATGGTTGTGTAATCTTACATCAAAAACGATAGCATCACAGCTTATGATATTAACCACATCAAATCCAATAGTACAACAGTTCAACTTTAACATTTCAATCTGCCACCAAACAAAATATCCAAGGGTTAAATTGGTAGGATCAATTGTGCAGATATTCCTCAAGCTCAAAAATATGTTGTTGCTGTTGCTTTTTTGTGTTTTGGTTTCTTCACCAGCATCTTGATGTTACGCTGCTGCTGTTGCTACTTTTGTTTTGCTGCTCTGCGGTCTGCGCAGCGGACTAGCCTGTCGTGGTCTACCCCGGGACCCGTTTGGCTTAAACGAATCTTGCACTTGACGGTGCCACATTGAAAATGCGAAAAAAAATTTCCAACCCGCCTTTTCATTTTCAACATACATACCTACTTACATTTTCTTACACTGTCAAGGTGAATGACTTTGCCTCCATGGCGATTATAATGAATGCGATTGCTGATATATTGTTGTTGCTATTGTTGCGCTTGATGTAATTGTTAACGATATTAATATCCATAAGGTCAAAGAATTAGTTTAACTATAATCTTACTTATTAACTTATGGTAGATTTTTTCAATCAAGAGAAAAAATTTCCAGAACTAGAACCAACAGTCTAGAAAATTGGATGTTGCTGTTGGATCGTTACTGAAAAGAATAAGTTATATCGTTGAGTGATATGCTACCCAAAAGCTTACACAAGCTCCAATTATAATGATAAATATGACATATACTCAGATTTTCATCAGTATGATTTTCACTGTAATGATCCACCCCTGCTTTGTACGCTCCGAACCGATGCGGTACCTTGGCTGCTGAAGCTCACGAACAATGTCTGGCGGCAACTAGAGGGTATTCTTTTCCAGGTATAAAATTTCCGAGAAGGATACCTGACATTGTAACTGTCACATTACGCTATCATTTTGAAATTATGTTGAATTTACTTCGTCAAATTACCTTGCAAAGATTTACAGTCAAAGAATATCTCAAAATATTGGACATTTTTTTTCGAAATTTACGGCCTGTGCGCTAAACTTAGTATGGTGCTCATAATCTTTTATCTGAACTGCTCATACGCAAATCGAAGAAAAGATTTACATCCACGTATACTCTGTTGGACAATGTTCGTCCAACACGAGCTCGGACAGTGTGCACCGAGGCAGCCATCGCTACTGTACCGGTAGTATGATTTACCATCCACATTTATCGATTCGACGCCATTTTCAATAACTTGGCCTCTGTCCATCCACTACTTGGGAAATTTTTGAGCAAAGTTCGTGGACTAAAGTCCTAAAAGAACCAATTAATGCAGCAATTGAAGCCATTCGACCATAGTTTGCGTAGTACGATAAGCAAATGTGCTAAGAATGAGTTGGAAGTTAAACCACCTTTTTCCCTTAACTTCATTTTCAGCGAGGATGATGTGATCAAGTGACTTGTCTATGTTGATAAACTAGCACCTATTATTGACTAGAAAGTCAGCAGTCGACGCGTTATTAGCAATATAAGACCGGCTCCGCAGGAAAAAATGTTGCGAAATCATGCTGACAGGATAGTCTTCCTAAAACGCATCGCAATGGTTGAATGACAAAATAAATTTAAACCATAAATGCTGTCAAATTTGAAAGTTAATAAAACCAACAAATTGGTCGCTTCAATAATTTGTTTGTTTTGCACTTGTTTGAGAAGTTGCCTTCAAAAAAAATTACGCTATACGTTTAGGTAGAGTAGAAACTAGAGAATAGGGTTGAGAAAACGGTGGGCATGTGTTGCTCGGTGCAAAAAGACGTTTCGAGGTTTAACTCAACTTGAGAAGTGTCCTGTAAAAACTCGTGGCTTTATTTTGAAACCAAAAAAAACATTTCCTAGGTACGCAGAGGTGTTAGGGAATGAATTTCAGTAAATAAGTGATAGAATCGACGCAATGAGGATTGTCGCGGAAAAGCTGAAGAAAAATGAATTCACAGACAGAAGAACTTGATCCGAAGCGGCAATTAGGAAACCTTGATAAGTTTAAAGATATTTTTTAAAGGAAAGAAAATAAAAGAAACAATAAATAACATACAAGAATGTTTCAAAATATTCACTCAAAAGAAATCGGGAATAGTTTTTCTACTGGAAAATTATTAACTACTTTTTTCTAGAATAATTGACTGACAATTTTACCGATTTACCGTGAACAAATACTTTTTTTTAAAAAATTTCCATGAAAATACATAAGTAATATGACAAGGTGTAACATTTTTCAATGTTTTTTTGGTTATTTTTCATTTTGCATTTCAGTTTTCACAAAAATCAGTAGAATAGTGATGCAATGCAACGGATTACTAGAAATAAACATGTAACTTTTGGAGACTAAATATTTAATACAGACTATATGAAGTAAGTAAAACTATTTTAGCTAGTAATGAATTAATATGTACAAAAAAAGTTAAAATAATAATATGCCAAAAATCATTTCAAAGAATTAAATCAAACGGAATAGACAAACAACCGAAGAGTTTTCTTTGCGGACCTCCTTCTTTTCAGGATTAATCAAGACTCCGGGAGCCCATTCGTGCAAATGATGCGGAATTGCTCGCGGTAGACATTAGATGCGCGAGGTCAGGCTGCTCCACTGATTGACCTAGCCCTAGCGCGCTTCTCTGTTGCCTGTCGGGGCGGAATGGTACACAGCTTTTGCCAGACATGTTTATGATAAGAATTAGAAGAAAGGACGTATATAATATAAATAAGAAAACAAGAAAAGAAGAACATAAGAGAGAAGGGTTTCATGGAGCAATCTTACTTTCGATTGAATCCATATGTGAGCGTCGAGCAAGAGTTTCCACTTCAAACCCAATCGAAAATTCAACAATCTGAATAACGAAGCACTGGTAGATGGTACATGCTGCGTGGTTTTTATGGATGAAGTTACGGCTCCATTGCTGGTTCCCTACAATTTCAAAAAGATTTCTTACCAAGAAAATTGTCGAGAAGATGAAGTCCACAAATATTCAAGCCTATTCACTTTCGTACACGAATAGTTCGAGGCACAATGAGAATCTGTCGACAATGTGGACGCTTTCCATTTTTGTTTCGGCGTAAAATACTGTCGCCGATTCTAGAATAAGCTGAGAACACCGGAGAGTTGACACTCTATTCCTTATTTTTTCCCCTCATTCTTGCTCGTTTTTGCTTGTTCTCAGGCATAGGGATTAGGAAAATTTGACAATTTGGCAATACATTCATAGATGTTTGGCTGACTTTGGTGGTAATTAGCTATTTTTCTTACAGGAATCACCTGCTTCGAAACGAAAAATGCTTTCAAGGTGTGTGCAATGACTTAAGCAGTTCCACAGGGTTTTGTGATTGGACCCATTATGTAATCTACAATCATGTCTTTTGTCTCGCGGTTCCACATGAGACAGCAATTTTTGTGGACGATTTAGTGATGCAAGTGTAGACGAAGGAGCTCAAGAATGTCATTCTGTATTTAGTGAAAGGGTTTAGGATACAATTTTACTTTCCGTCAGGAGGATTGAAACAGGCCTAATAGAAAATAAAGGTTGTTAGTATAACAAATAATGAACAAAGGCAAACTGCTATCGTCAGATTGGAAAATTACAAAATACCTCCAAGCCAATCATCAGGCGTTTTGCAGTGATCATGTATACTAGACTGAGCCTCCAATCTCATGAATTTTATCCTGGTAACATAGCATTTACACCAAAAACTTGTGTTGTAAAATATTGATATGCCTAGTTTGTTGCTTTCAGGAAACTATCGACCCAAACCATTAAGTGTTTTGAAGTGATTATTTATAACAGACTGAGCTTCAAATCTTCCATTTTTCATCCCGATAACACAGAATCCACACCAAGAACTTAGCTGACATTAATATTGCGAAATATCGGTGAGCATAGCTTTCCGGTTTCAGGAAACTATCGATTCGGACCTATCCCGATTGTAACTAAAACTATTGTCAACACAAGAAATGTAGTTAGACCAACTTCTAGACTGAACTCTTGAAAAATTCGCAGCGGCTTCAGAACCGTGTTAGATGACGCAGTATGTATTATCGCAGGTTTGACCTATATTTATATCACTGCTAGCGAAATGTGTTCTTATTGCAAGATTCAAAACAAAACTCTTACAATTGTCAGTACAGCAGCATTAAAACCCTACCCATTGTTTAGTTGAGAGTAAAGATAGAATCGAGATTGAAGCCTTAATCTTTTGATGTTTTTGGGCGTACTGATCTTACATAAACCAGACTCGCGATCACCACAATTGTCTGCAAAGTAAATAACCAAAGTTGAATTAAGGATACATTATTTTAATGTCAAAAAAAATATATTCTTTGCGGTGACCTCAATGCCAGGAACTGTACCAAAGCAAACAAAACTGGGAGAATTCTACTTGACATGGCCTCCCAAAGGCAACTAAATGTCCTGGCACCTGACAAGCCAACCTTCTACTCAGCCAACGGCAGGAGTTCCACCCTAGACTTATTAATTACTGACAATGAGGTTGACGTGTCGAAACCTACAGTATTGCAGGCTCTATCATGTCCTCATTTACCGGTTTTTAGTTAAATCAACAATATTCCCTTGTCCCCAAATCAAAACACGGAGTCCTTCTGTTTCAGAGAAACCAACTCGCGAATGGAAGTCTTTAAATTTATTAAGCGACTTAAAAACCGTAAATCTCCAGGAGAAGATCGAATTCCAAACATACTTCTGAAAAACCTCTCCAATAAGCCAACTGTTCTAATCACCTTTATATTTAACTCCTGCTTCAAGTTGGGGTACTTTCCAGCAATCTGGAAAAAAGCGACCGTCATCCCAATACTAAAGCCTGGAAAAGACTCTAGATCTCCCAGCAATTTTCGTCCCATAAGCTTGCTTCCTGCGCTCAGCAAAGTCTTCGAAAAAATAATTCTTGCTAGAATCGAATCAATCATCGCTGAAAAGAGGCTGATCCCAAACGAACAATTCGGTTTTCGACAGGGCCACTCTACTATCCATCAACTGAACCGGGTAGCCCATTGCATCACCAATGCATTTAATGAGAAAAAGTCCGTAGGCATGGTCACCCTCGATGTCGAAAAAGCCTTCGACTCTGTTTGGCATGACGGACTGGTGTTCAAACTTACACAGTTTGCATTCCCAGTTTACTTGGTAAAGCTTATACAATCATTTTTATTTGAGCGATCATTTGCTGTGAAAATTAATAAAACCCACTCAACTTCTCGGCGCGTCCCAGCAGGAGTACCCCAGGGAGCAAGCCTGAGTCCAGCTCTGTTCAATATTTACACTGCCGATATCCCCTCGAACTCCAGGTGTGACCTTGCAATCTTTGCAGACGACGTGTGCATTTTCTCCAAAGCAAGTGATCCTGACTCAATAATTCAGTCCTTGGAAAGTGAACTAGATTTGCTCTACCAGTTTTATTTTCGTTGGAAAATAAAAGTAAATCCCGCGAAAACTGCATCTATTTACTTCACCCGGAAACGATGTCCCTTAAATCTTCCAACGCGATGCGTTAACTACGTTGGGAAGGTCATTCCTTGGAGCGAAACTGTTAAGTATCTAGGAATGATTCTGGATAAGTCTACCACATTCAAAAATCACGTAGAAACAGTTTGTACCAAAATTCAAATGGCCATAAAGCTCCTGTATCCCCTCATTAACAGAAAGTCAAAGCTTTCCCAGCATAATAAGCTGCTTATTTACAAAGTTGCATTTCAGCCAATTATTTCATATGCAGCACCCGTTTGGGGACAATGTGCAAGTCACCATAAAGGTAAGCTTCAAGTTCTCCAAAACAAATGCCTAAAGATCATCCTAGACAAACCCTGGTACTTCTCGACCATATGGCTGCATCAACTGGCTCAAATCCCGACGATAAAAGATCTCGTCACGAAGCGGCATAATGCATTCCTCGAAACAACAGCAACGATTGATAATCCTCTGCTACTGCCTTCTAGGTCATCGCTACATTAAGTAAATATCTAAATGTTTAAGCCTATTCTTAAGTTAGTTCTAGATTAATCTAGTTTCTTAGGTGTAAGTATTCGCAAGCCAGGTTTTTTATACGTTTTTCCTAGTAAACTTTATAACTATAATCTTAAGCAAAACTTATCTGCAAGTCTAATTGTAAGGAACTATAGATGTAAAGGCGGCACCATAGTCTGTATCTCTAGCATAAGTCTCTATCTATCTATCTATCTATCTAATGTCAAATAATCTGACCAGCAGTTTATCTAATACCACTGATATAGGGGTACAGAGATGTAGTTCTCATCTAGTAGTAGGAGAAGGTTTTGGAGTTATTGTGTAGTATATTTGTACATATATGATAGTACAAAATTTAAGCCAATATTCACCGGGACCATAGATTATCAAAAAATTTTTGTAGATAAAAAGGATGCCATGGGTTAACATTCCGAGGTGATTTAAGTGGGCACTCACTTTCACGAATGTGTGGTCGAATCTTTGCACAGATTTATGTTCCTTTTGCCTTGAAACTTTGTCGTCTTGTTTCAAAAACTTGTATTAAAGGTCCAATAGGATGCACGTTTTCCGAACAATCAGCAGCAACTACTCCTCAGTGTATATATCAATTGAAGTAAATTGATTTTCTAGTTTGCTCGTTATTTGAAATGCTTAATTCGATTTTCTTTGAATTTTCAACCGGAAATATTTGCATTTTTCACATCTCAACCTAAAGTGCATAAAATAAAGCGTATAGCAATATCTTCGCAGACTGCACGTACTTTCGATACATTATGAAGACTCCTATATTACTGGTGTGTTTCATAGTTCCATTTCTGCTTGGTGTTGTACAATGCAGTAAGTATTCTTAAGAGTTGTATTTAGTATTTATGTGTTAGATGTTTATATGGTTTATAAGTTTCCTTTTTTGAAAAAATCAATTCATACAAAATATTTAGTGGAAAAGTAGACATGGTGGATCAAGCAAGGACTGCGATCATCTGACTTCGAAAGCTTAAAAGGAACAGAAAATATTCTTTTAAAATACATTTTTTAATTTTTTAGTTATTTTCAATTGAGGTACTCTTGATGTTTGTATTGTATGGCAAGAAAACACTTGCAGTTTTTTATGGTTTTCGGTGTACACAGTTTTAATTCCCGAAACATTTAATTTTCACCATTTTAAGTGAACATCAAATACTTTTGGTAATATTGAATAAAAAGTCGATATCTGCCTGAAATTGATGAGGCATTAGTTGAATATACCGATTGCATAAGAAGCATGCACGATCCAATTCAATTTTACTAAATCTTTCCTTCTTTCTAGGAAATCCTCAGAATGTTCCAACACACCGGACGAACAGTATATCCTCACATATAAGAATCTATCGCAGGGATCTATCGAACATGAAAATTAAAACATTTGCTAACTATTTACTATCTCCCGAATTCAGGCAAGATGTCGGTTATGTCGTGATTACTTCAGTGTTTCAACGTTTAGCTAATTTAATAACGAATCTGGATTTGAAAGGCCGCATTTTACATGCTGTTGACTTAATTCAAGACAATCCCAGCTTGATTGAAGGATTTGTTGCAAGTTCGGTCTCACAGCCAGTATCAAATGCTGATGACATTTTTTACGGTGTGACTATCCTTCGAGATCTTGTACAAAAGTTTGGCGACGGTGAATTATTAAGTACTGTTGATGCAATCAGGCAAACACCCGAAGGTGAACAAGCTGTGCTAGAAGTGTATAAATCGCCTCCATTGCAAAAAATATCTAATAAAATCAAAGGTATTTTGTTATAAGGATCGTAGAAAATGCGTACTTCAATAAATCAACTATGTAAGATATGTATAGTGAAATAAATTGCGTTTTTGATGTCAAAGTTTTAGTTTTTATCTGAATTTCGACTGTGAAAAAATAGTCGGAATTAGCGAAAACTTGAAAAAAGCATGTATTGTACAACCGATCCATAAGTGAAGTACAAGCTGATTGTTTCATTTGCTGCTCTAATGCAACAAAAAATCAGTCAACACCTTTTATCTCGGAAAAGCAAATTTTCATTGGAAGGAAAGTGTGTGTAACTTTCTGGTAAGATTCATTGGACCCAGTTATTGAGATTCCAAGCCACGATTGTTAAACCAAAACATCTGGAAATGATACCGTCTGACAAAAAGGCTTGTTTTGAGCTGTTGCACCATTGCCAATAATAATGATGATCAAACGTTTGAAGAAGACTTAAAAATTAAAAAAACTACATTAAATAATTAAATTTACCATTATTTTGATGTGGATAATACGAAACTCACATTTCACCTGAAAGTAGAGGAAAAGAATGAGTTTAATATGGAATATATTGCATTTGAAATAAATGTTATGTTTAATTATTATTCATTTGATTTTAATAAACACCAAACCAACAAAAAAGCTAACAAAAGTGAAAAATTACAATTATAAATGAAAAATGTAACAAGAACGTTACTAATAATCTCACAATAGTTTGATTTTTCCTTTAGGATTTTTTGAAAAATTTATTTGAGCCCGAAAGACCAATTCAAAAACATTGATAAAAAATAGTTCAGTTCAAAATTTCTGCGAGGAGACGGTGAGATATTTTTGTTGTCTTTGCTGGTAATTAAAACAATGCATGATTTTTTTGAGGAAAAAACAGGAAGAAGGTGGGACAGAATATGGGGCGTAACGGGACGACTCCAACAGAAAGAAAGTTATTAAAATCGGAAAAGTGATAAGAGAATGGAGATCAAGCAAGTCTTTTTTTGATTAACAGTTAACGGTCACACAATGATTTGAGTACTAATTTTTTTTCCTTATTCATAGATTGCTATTGAGGCAGAAAAACTGCTGCCAAATTAAGCAATATGGAAACAAGGAGCAAACTTACTTTTCGTTTAATATTCTTGAAAACTTTGAACGAAAATGAGAATTTTGAAAAAAAAAATTTAGGGAATTTATTATTGCAGACAACATAATTTGAGGGGGGGGGGGGAAAACCATACAAACATGAAACGTCTGTTTTTTCAGTACAGTTTTAATCGATAAAGTTTTTCTGAAATCTGCATGAAGATTTTATATTTTCACGATACATCTATACAAAATTGAGATAAGTAAAATAATGAGCACAAATTTTGTCGTAGAAATTTTCTCTATTACATTTTCACCGATTTTTTGGTGCGAAAATTGGTTTTTATTAATTAAAATCACACTTTGGTCTTTCGAGAGGGAATTTTATTTAAAGCTAAGAAAAAATATAAATTCGATCACATTAGAATTAATTAATCAATTTAATTAAAGAATCCATTTTCATTGAGCAGGATACATTTTTTTGAAATTGAAAAAACTTTCCGAAAAATATTCCGTCCTGTTTTCTCCTCTTTCTCGTTCGGATGGAAACTTTTCAAAAACTCTGCTTCTTGCTTACAGATTTCATTTTTTTTTTGGTTTCCAAGCGACCATTTGGACGTGTAGTGGATCAAGAAGAAGAAACATGAATATAATGTCCGAATGGGATGTTTTTTCTTGATGTCAGTTTTCCAATGGAAAGGGGTAGCTGTACAAGAGAGGGATAGAAAAACGTAATTAATGACGTCAAATCAAAGATAAAGGCCATGGATATTTTATCTAACAATCCTTCAAGTTAGCGAAAAATAATCAAGTGTGACTGCTTCAAACCACTCCTCACACATGAGGCAGTAATTTATTTATTTAGATATTACAATGAACAGATAAAATCCATTTATTCATTAGTATATAAAAATTTAAATTAGAAAGTTGAAAGACTCGCTATTAATGTCCGTTTAAAAGATGAAAAAGAAGAGGACATAGGACCAAGTTGAAGTGAGTCATGTTGTCTCATCATTCTATGTAAAGGTGAGTTGAAATTTACAGCTAATTCGGCGATGGCCGGGTTAAAAAAGTTGGAATTCCTGGTGTTGCGGCAAGGAACACGCACGGTGATGTCTTCGACTGCAGGACACATGATAAAGCCGGTGAATATCTTGAAAAGGAAGCATTGATCCAGTAGAATTGTCCGGTGGAAGAGTGTAGGAAGATTTAGCATTCTTAGCCTATCCGGATAATCCGAGTAAGGCAGGTAATGGTCAAACTGAAGAAATTATTCCCTACTCTTACACAAAATCATAATCAAACATAAGGATGAAAAAGCTAAACTCACTGTAACCTTGTCACGAAACAATCAAAATACCACCTGCGATAGAAGAAAAGCTGCTGTAAGTTTCCTTTAGGAATCAGAACTCAACAAGATTATTTGTTTCTGATATTCCAAGTCCAAAACATATCATCGCCAAAGTACGGTAGATAATAGATGTCGAGGCCTAAAGTGTAAATGGAAAGGAGAGTAACTATACAGTTTACGAAGATATGTAAGAATCAAATTAAATAATGCACGGAAATGCGCGATGATGAAAGCGATCGAGAAGATACAGTTCTTAGTTCGGTGCCACCAAATAATCGTTGGTCCGCATCAAAGAAGGACAACGTCACTATTTCGCGTGAACATTGAGCCCCAAAGCCCCTGTATCTAAACGTACAATAGAACGACAGAAATCGGGCTATCGGAAGATTACTGCTTAAGCGTAGCAGACATATCGCTCGCAGAGGATCACAGATGGCAGTGAGGACAACTACAACGAGTGAATTAGAACGAAGAAGGCGGAGGCATCCATTTCCGGCACCCAATTCACGCATCGCGAAAAAAACATACAATACACATTTTTACTATTGTCCAATGACAAGTGCTAAATGAATTTTCCTAATGACCGCAATTACTCACCAGATAACATTTGGTCCATTTTAAAGTTTAAGAGCGTGGTTTTCAAATCGCTAAAGAATAGTGATTGATCCCGCTCGCCCTTCTTTTGACGGCGGGATTCGTAACGAGAACATTCGTCACGACAAATTAAGAGAAGGAAGGCAAGACCGCAACGAAGACTTTTAGGCAAAGCATCAAAATTGTAAGATAGTGGGAAGCTATATTCAAGGTGTAAGCAGGTGCGGATTAGCTGCGGCACGGGGATTAATTGAAAGGAACAATTTGTGAAGAATTTATAAGTGGAACAATTGTATAGGATAGAATAGAATTTTGTTTGTGTGAGGCTGAACCTTTCATATACTCGTAGTCTAAAGTAGTAGTAGTGGTCAACTTCGTCGGGTAAGTAAGTTAGTCAGAAGTTTCGTTATTTTAACGTCTAACTCTGAAACTTTCTCAGTAAGTTCAGCACATGGATAGTCTTAACACGCAACTGAGTGGGGCCTAAATTCAAATTACAGTACTCCTTCTTTATGGTGGAGCGCCGGGCAAGGCTTCCACACCAAAACAAGTCGATATGTTTGTGCGTATTAACCTGAATGACGAACATTGGAAAATGTTGAATATTGTGTGGCTTTTACGATGGAAGTTATGGCTACATTGCCGCTTCACTACAATTGAATCAAGGATGCTTGCAAAGAGAATTGTCGAGCAGATGAAACCTTTCCATAATAAAGGCTATTCAACACGAATAGTTCGAGGCATATTTAGAATCTATCGTGAATGTGGATGCTTTTAACTTTTGTTTCGGCGAAAAAAAAAACTTCGCCAATTGAAGCTAAGCTGAGCTGAGCTGAGCAAAACAGCACCAGAATCCACTAATCTTTTTCGATCATTCTTGCTCGATTTCGAATGTTCTCAGGCGAAAGTATGAATAACGTTTTCAAATCGGTAATTTGCCAGTAATTTCAAAGCGCCATCCAAAGATGGTAACCAGCTATCTTTCTGACAGGAATAATCAGCTTGAAAACGGAGAATGACTCCAGGATAAGCCTTGCAATAATGAAGAATGTAGTAGAATGAAACGTGGGAGTGTGGTGTAGTATGTATGTACATACACCATCATGCAAAGCTCATACGAAAATTTATCGAGGGCTTTGATACCCAAAGTATATTTTCGAATCAAGAACGATGTCGCGGTTCAACAATCGGAAGTGATTTAAGTGGGCCACACTTTTACGGATAGATGTGATCGAGTCTTTGCACAGATTTTAGTTACATCTGCCTTGGAACTATGTGAGATTGTTTCGAAAACATGTATTAAAGGCCCAAAGGGATGTAAGCTTTTTTCAAAAAACTATCAGTAACCAAGCCACGCTGCACAAATCTATTGAAATAAATAAATTTTCCAGTTTTCTCGTTATTTTAAATGGTAAATTCGATTTTCACAGTAATTTCAACCGAAAATATTTGCATTTTTCACATCTCAATCTAAATTGCATAAAATAAGCGTAAGCGTATATAAACGATGTCTTCGCAGACTGCAAGGATTTTCGATACAACATGAAGACTCTTATATTCCTAGTGTGTTTCATAGTTCCATTTCTGCTTGGCGTTGTACAATGCAGTAAGTATAAGAAAATCATTTAACATAAAATATTTAGTGAGAAAGCAGACAGACAAGATATGATGGATCAAACGAAGGCTGCGAGCATCTGAGATGGTTTAAAGTATGTCTGTGTTAGATATGTGTGAGATGAAACCTTTTTGAAGATCACTTAATACAAAATATGAAATAAACTAGTGAACAGACGACATATGATAGATCAAGCCAAGAGTGCCATCATCTGAATTTGCAAGCTTAGCAAAAACAGAAAACTTTCTTTTGAGATACATGAATTTTTTAACCTTTTCAATTGGGCAACTCCTGATGTTTGTAATGCATGGCAAGAAAACACTTTAAAAATTTCTTGTGTTTCGGTGTACACAGTTTTGATTTTTAAAACGTTTAATTCTCAAGACTTTTCTGTGTGCATATCATACTATTGGTGACGTTGGATATACAGTAGATGTCTACCTAAAATGTATGGGACGTTAGTTAGCATAACTCTTGATGAAATTAAACTCCTTATTTTCTTTTAGGAAAACCTCAGATGGTTGCATCACACCTGACGAACGGCATATTTTCACCTAAAAGAATCTATCGCAGGGATTCGGCATACGCAAAAATTAATACATTTTATTATTATTTAATATCTCGTGAATTCAGGCAAGACGTTGGTTCTGTTGTAAGAACTCTTGCCTTTCAAAATTTGGCTGATTTAGTAACCAGTTTGGATTTGAAAGGCCGCATTCTACATGCTGTTGACTTAATTCAAGACAATGCCAACTTAATTGAACAATATCTTACAATTTCGGTCGCACAGCCAGTGGTGAAAGCTGATGACATTTTCTACGGAGTGACTCTCCTTCGAGATCTTGTACGAAAGTTTGGCGATGGCGAATTATTGGATGCAATTGATGCAATCCAGCAAACACCCGAGGGTGAACAAGCTGTGCTAGAACTTTACAAATCGCGTGAAGTGCAAAGAATATCCAATAGAATAAAAGGTATTTTATTAGCCGCATGGTAGATACTGCGTCCTTCAATAAATCAGCTTTGTAAGGTATTTTAAACTGTTTGGTGAATTATATTTCGTTATTACTGTCAGATTTTTAGTTTTTTCTTCATTTTTGGTGCAGAGAACGATCAAATTTATGAATTTCGACAGTGAAGATATTATTTCGATTAACGAAAATTTGAAAAAATCATGGGCAATCGAGCCATATATAGGACCAACACATGACATATAAAATCAGTCAATTAGACGTTGATTGTTTCAGGTGCTGCCCAAGTCAAAACCGCCTAGTAGCGACCATAAAACATTAGCTAACATGTATCTGTAGAGCACGACAATTTCCATCACAATGTTACCAACTTCGTTTTTGAAGAAGTAATGTCCAATGATGTTAGAACTGCAAAAACCCCACGAAAGAATTTCTTTTTGAGGATATCGTGGCTTCTCTACGACTATGTATGGGTTTCTCGGAGTCCAAGATCATCCATTCCTGTTTACTGAATACTGCGATGGGAACTGGGTTATCCAAAAAAAATGATAGTCCAACGAAAATCGACGTCCTTATTCAATTAATATTTGCCAACATTGTTAAGTAGAAAACGATGCATTACTTGCACAAGAGATTTGACAGTGCAAACGTACATGTTAATTTGACAAGCCCGTCACTGTTAACAATGTTCAAATAGCACGCACTTCTAGTATATAAATTTTATAAACATTTATTACTATGTTGTACAAATCAAGTTTAAAATTTATTTTTTTATGAAAAAACCCAAATTTTTTGCAATTTTTTTTATTTAAGTTAAAAAATGACTACAACGATTTTCTAGAAAAAAGAAAACAACATGAAAATGTTAAGATGCGTTGATTGACACCTTAATGATGCAAATATCATATTTGGTTCACGAGATATAGTGAATGACATGAATGCCCTTGATGCCATGATGACGTAATGAATCTTTATTTTTCATTTAATTTTTTTATAATCATTAGCATAAGTTTTGCGGTTTTTTTCAAAAACCATTAGGAATATATAGATTTTATAAACATTGATTACGGCGTTTTGCACATTAGGCTAAAAATATATTGTTTATGACAAAAACTTTACTTTTTGCACTATTTTTAATGTTGCACCCGGCAACATTTGTTTTAATTTTTTTAATTTTTGAAGAGTCACATCAATGTTAACACGCATCGATTGGCACCTTAACGATGAAAATCCTATGTTTGGTTCGTGAAATTTAGCGTATGATAGAAATGACCTTCAAAGGGTCGAAACAACAAACCACTCCCACCAAAGTGTCCCAAAAGCTGAGCAGCTTTTAAAATTGCAAAGACGCTTCGATTGACACTTCAACGAAGTCAATAGGACTTGGTTTACGTGAGTTATGCTCGTAGAAAAAACAGTCCACGAACGCACGCACGTACGTACGTACGTACACACACACACATTCATCTATCTTTCTAAAAACACTTTATATATACTCTATAGACCTTAAAACGTAAAGAAATGTCGAAAATTTCAATTTCGATTTTCGAGACGATTACAAGAACTTCCCATATACTGGGAAGATAATAAACGAAAACAGCGAAGAAAATATTCACAAATCTTCCCGTTTTCTGCATGCAAAATTCAAAAAAAAAAACTGAATATTTCGAATCAAAGCGCAAATTTAATTCAAAAACCTGCCTTTGAATGCAAACTAAAGAAATATTTTATCTAAATATGTCAATAAATATGCATTTGTTCCTATTTCCCAGGCAAAATCTTCGTTATTGTTTTTTCGCCACTTTGCTGCCAAACTTGCTTAGTATTTTGTCTCGGATTTTTTTAAATATTCCGAGAAATCGCGGTGCTCTTGATTCCATGCGATACACTCTAGTATGTGTAGATATGTCATTCGTTTCAAGTGATGGAACATTTTGAGGGTTGCCTGAAAAAAGAGATAGGATTGACTTTATTTTTCAAAGCCTCACTAACGCTCAACTGAAATTCAGAGAAAGTATTTTTGAATTGAAAATCATTTTAGAAAACTGCCAAAAGCAGAAAATTTCCGTATAAAATGTGAGTATGGCGGAAAGTAAGAAGCGTTCCTGGCCATACACCACAAACGTTAGAAATAATCTGATTCGGAATTGAAAATGAATTGAAGAAATGCGTCTCAGAATGATGTCTCCATACCGTTTTCTTTACATCGATAATATTTCTTAACGTTTCGAATTCAGATAATGAATATTAATGAATTCTTATGAAACGACCTTCGAGGCCACCATTGCCTGATTCTTGATGTTCCGGTTGTCAATTTTTTCCAAAATAGCGTTTTGTACCAAAAATCATCTCTTACAGATCTCATCAAAAAAACAGCCAAAAGCTTCATACATTTAATGTAAACATGCTGAAGAAACAACTGTTTAGTACTTACTGTTTTCTACAACGCTGACCAGAAATGCAACTATCAAACACACTAGCAACAAAGTCCTCATTTTGTATAGAACATACCTAAGGTGGGCGAAAGTGCCTTTTATATATACTTCAGTTTTATCTACAAATTAAGATGTGGAAATTACAAATATTTCCGGTTGATGAAACGATGAAATTCGAATTAAACTTATAAAACGACAAGTAAAGTAGAAAATCAATTCATTCCAATTGATCCATGTGGCGTAGCGTAGCTGCTGGGAATATTTGTAGAAAAAAACTTGCGTCCTAGACGACCTCTGAAATCCACATTTGTTGGAATCAAGGCAACTTAGTCTTGAGGCATGAGCAAGTTAATTTTATGGACCTTCGCCAGGAGTGATTCGTCAAAAAATTCATTTACTAGTGTAAGGTGATCAATTCTCGACCTAACAAGAAAATACTCCGACTTTCAGTTAAAAAATTATTTTATTTTTCTACATAATCTCCCTTGACTTCACCACACTTGGTCTAGCGTTTAATTAATATCAGTATTCCTTCCCGGAAGTGAGAGTCTGAATCATCTAGGTCCTCTCAACTTCTTCATTGGATGCGAAGCGCTTCCCAGAAACAAATTTCTGCAAGTTTGGGTAACTTGGAATATGCGGAAAAAGACGGGGGGAGGCTGGGGGGGGGACCAAGCAGATTGTACCCCAAATCCCACAGTTTTTCCATCGCCAACGTACTCTTACGTGCTCTCTTCTCGCGAATTTTTTTGTAGTATTCGCCTGTGATTGTGCCAATAAAGTAAGAGTATTATCTGCCTGCAATTGTTCTGCCTTTTGCAAGGTAATCAATTAACAGGATACCTTTTGCATCCCAAAACATCTTTCCGGCAGACACAATCGATTTCGCTATCTTTGGCGCTGAACCACCGGCTTCCACCCACTGCTTGGACTGCTGTTTCGGTTCTGGCGTGGCTTGGTGAGCCCATGTCTCTTCGATGGCAACAAATTGCCGCAAAAATTCGGTAGAATCCATAGTGAATCGGTCCAAAGATTGCTGCGAAAATCGTTTGAGCATTTGCTTTTGATCGGCATTTAGCAAACGCGGCACTCATCTTGCGCAGAGCTTTCGCACCCCTTCTTCTTTGTCCAAGATGTTTCGCACCCTTTTTTCCGGTATCCCCACAGCACAATGTATACAATAGACAGTGGGCAAACGAGCTGTTAGAATCC
Source organism: Oxycera nigricornis (assembly GCA_963942545.1). NCBI lineage: Eukaryota > Metazoa > Arthropoda > Insecta > Diptera > Stratiomyidae > Oxycera > Oxycera nigricornis. The sequence continues at coordinate 19,764,692 of OZ012661.1, forward strand.
AAAAACAAACAGGGATTAAAGATAGAATTAGGAGAGAATCAAGTAGTTTCTATGCGAAACAGAAAATCAAATACGTGTGCTAGACAGAGTAGAGCATATGATTATGTTCCGTAGAACCGCAGGACGCACTTGCTAGTGCGCCTTTATATGAACGATTACCTACTGGGTCTCCATATACTTTGCCCCACAGTACAATGTATACAATATACAGTGCGAAAACTCTAAGTGGGGAAATGAAACGTTAAAACTTAATTTAACATAACATTAAGAGAAATTTAACAGAGATCCCAGCGAAACAACTATAGGAAATACAGGTTTACAGCAAAGCAGAGCATATGCTCTTGCTTAAAGATGAAAGCTCGTGGTAGTTCCTCGGAGCTACCCGGCGTTGAAAATTGATAGTCCACTTTTTACTCTAGGTTTAACGACTAGTATATCCATAGACTATGCCCCACAGCTTCATCCACCTAGCACCTATCTCATTCATCTCCACTCGCTTTTCGTGTTACACGAAACTATGCATTTTTCCGATGGTTTCCGATGTGGTTAAAGTTTTTGGCCGTCCTTCACGTTGGTCATCCATCGTCGAGATATGTGCGACTACGTTTAAATGCAGCTGCCCACTTTTTGCGGGGAACATAGAGTCCCTGAAACTTTCGTCGGATGAATTTCTTTATGCAATCAAACCAATCCACCCCCATCCATCAAAAGCCTTACGTAATCAATGGACGCTCCTGTAGATGATATGATTGATATTAACTCATTTCAATTACTGTTAAAGCAGAATTATTCTCATAATTAATTTTGTGTTTAATATTTTCAATATTTATGTAAATATTATAGGGAAGTTGACCGTGTGGACCTCAAGGGTTGCAACTCGCGGCTTGTTCGTTAAAATGAATAAACTTAAATATCGTGCGGTCATCAAATTCTTCGTTTTGGATGGATTTACCCCTAAGGAAATGAAAAAACTGTGGGATTCGGGGAACAATCTGCTCGGCAACCCCCCTATTCTCTTGATTCAGCATATAGCAAGTTTCCCAAACTTGAAGAAATTTGTATCTGGGAAGCGCTTCGCATCCACTGAAGAAGTTTAGAGGACCTTGACGATCCAGACTCTCACTTCCGAGAAGGAATACGGATATTGAAGAGACGCTAGACCAAGTGTGTTGAAGCCAAGGCAAGATTATGTAGAGAAATAAAATAATTTTTTAACTGAAAGTCGGGGTATTTCCTTGTTAAGCCGAGAACATTTCATCTTATACTCGCATATGAATTTCTTGACGAAACAATAGTATCACTCCTGGTGAAGGTGCGTAGAATCAACTTACGTATGCCTCGAGACTAAGTTGCCTTGATTCCATCAAATATGGATATTAGAGGTCGTCTAGGACGCACGTTTTTTCTACAAATATTCCCAGCAGCTACGCTACGCTGCATGACTCAATTGGAATGAATTGATTTTCTAGTTTCCTTGTCGTTTTATAAGGTTAATTCGAATTTCATCGTTTTATCAACCGGAAATATTTGTAATTTTCACATCTTAATTTGTAGATAAAACTGAAGTATATATAAAAGGCACTTTCGCCCACCATAGGTATGTTCTATACAAAATGAGGACTTTATTGCTAGTGTGTTTGATAGTTGCTTTCCTGGTCAGCGTTGTAGAAAACAGTAAGTACTTATCAGTTATTTCTTCAGTATCTTTACATTAAATGTATGAAGCTTTTGGCTGTTTTCTTGATGAGATCTGTAAGAGAGAATTTTTCGTACAAAAGGATATTTTGGAAAAAAATTTACAACCGGCACATCAAGGATCGGGCAAAGGTGACCTCGAAGGTCGTTTCATAGAAATTCATTAATATTCATTTTTTGAATTCGAAACGTTAAAAAATACTATCGATGTAAAGAAAACGGTATGGAGACATCATTCTGAGACGCATTTCTTCAATTCATTTTCAATTCCGAATCAGATTATTTCTAACGTTTGTGATGTATGGCCAGGAACGCTTCTTACTTTCCGCCATACTCACATTTTATACGAAAATTTTCTGCTTTTGGCAGTTTTCTATAATAATTTTCAATTCAAAAATACATTCTCTGAATTTTAGTTAAACGTTTGTGAGGCTTTGAAAAATAAAGTCAATCTTCTCTCTTTCTACAGGCAACCCTCAAAATGTTCCATCACTTGAACCGAATGACATACCTACACATGCTAGATTGTATCGCATGGGATCCAGAGAACCGAGATTCATATCAGCAATTAAAAATTTCACAAGTAACGTTGGCCACAAAGTGGTTGATCATATAATAACGACAATTTTCCCAAAAAAGTAGGGGTAAATACATGTTTAAATAAAATCTTTCTTGTATTTGCATTCATTGCATTGTTGTGAATTAAATTTGCGCTTTTAATTTGATGTATTCATTTTTTTGTAAATTTTTGGATGCAGAAAAACGGGAAGATTTGTAAATATTTTTTCCCTGTTTTTGTTTGTTTCGTTTTTTGAACAGAATCAAAAAATAAGTAGGTAGAGTCAAAACTTGAGAAAATTAGCACAATCGAGACACAAATCTAGGGTGGATCATTCGTTGGTTTTAAATGGGAATGCAAACGAACGATTGTGTCATGGCTTGAGTGGCACGCTATACAATTCTGCAGGAATGAAACACTATTCAAGTTCAAATCATTGAGTACCACTTGACCACAAACAACCACTAAACCAAGGGCATTCGATTTGCCATTACGTAGCTACTATTTTCACTTTGAAATAATTGTGGGTTTAAGATGCAACCACTGAGTCTTGATTGAATTACGTCTTCAAAATATCTACTTAGCAAGAAAGCTATTAAAGGTCAAAAAAATTGAAAACATATACTCGTGATCTTGATGACAATGTCTTTTCGGAAACAAGACATTTGTCAAATGATTCTTCAGCTTCTTCCGTAAACAAAGAACAGATGATTCAACGAAACATCAAAATAACAAGCTTCACAAAAACATTTTATCTTTTTTTTAACGAAAACGATAACAAAGAATTACTTCGCTGTTGGTGAAAGTTTAAAGATAAAGAAAATTTGCAAAATGAAAATGGAAGTTTGCATTCAACTAAATTTATGAAAGAGGAAATTGTTGATACAATAAATAGAGGTGAAACTCAGTCCGACCAAATATCAGGAAGCAACACAGATTTTATAGATGAAGAAGAAGAAGATTTTGGGGACATGTGGAACTTAATGGTCAGTTTCTCAAAACAATTATCAAAAACATGAAGCGAAATCTGACTACGCCATTAAAACAGAAGAAGAAGTCTCTGGGAAACTATCTTCACATCAAAAACGGCAATCTTGCATATCTACGACCCCATTAAGCAAAAATCAGTCTCGCCGCTGAAAATGATTTGAAGATAAAAATGCGATCGACGACGTTTACGATGGCCCAATGGCTTCTAGTTTAGTCCAAGATCATTCCTCAAAATTGTCCATATTGTGGACAGACAGAGGTCAAGTTGCTGAGAATGGCGTCGAATTGATAAGTTTAGAATCTCAGTCATACTATCCTCTAAAGCAGCGATAGTTGCCTTGACACGCACTGTACGAGCTCGTGATGGATGAACATTGTTCAATAGAGTCTTTCCATCGTACTGCGTATGAGCAATAAATTGGACGAAGTGGTCTACATGTTTGGCGAACAGAACGCGAATTCCGGAAATAAGTTTCCACTACTTTGAGACGTTGTTTGGTTGTAAGAAATGGTATGATAATTTTCCAAAGTACAATAAATTAAAAATAATGCCAACGAAATTTTATCCCTGCAATGACAAATATCTCTTTTGAAAATTTTATACATCTAAGAAACATTCTATAGCAGCAGCTCGATTATCAGAGAACTTTTACCTAGATCTCGGTTAGCCTACTTTTATCCCACAAAGAAAATCAGGACGGCACTCTAAAGTGCTTAGAACCATATGGATTGTCTAATGATGCTGAAAGCCAAGAGACTTCAGCCTTCTTCAGGGAATTGTTGTGGATTAAGAAAGGAAATGATGAATTTGGTCCTCCTTTTCTTCAGAACTGCAACTGCGACAAAATTTATTGATAGGAACACCTAATTATATCATCGTATCTGCCTATCAGACAGTACCCCATCAACGCAGCTATAGTGAAACCTATTGTTTCTAGACTAATATTGAGGAGTTACTTGATCCATTTGGACCTTATTTTGAGCTAAGTCTACAGGTTTCCTCTAGTAGCCAGGCTCTGTTGGCAGCCTCTATGAAATATTCATCAAAACATAGCTTCAAAGAAGCTAGACAGTGACCGATCTGAAGGGTCAGTTTGTCTACTTTACTCTCCGAACAAGGTTGCAGCAGTAACGAATAAGCGCTGGACGATAACTTTGGGCGGACATTGGCAACCGGTACTGGGCCAAGACTAAAAACAGTAACGACCCACTCTCACATATAACGAATATGTTACTCGGTGAATTTAAATTGTCAAATGTTAAAATGAAATTGCCGACAAGAGCGAGGGATATTAAAAAAATTCATATAAATTCAAGTGAAATTTTTACATAGTCGTCAGTTCTGGGAGAAATGTAGAAAATTTCGATGTATAGGTAGTTTCTCTCGAAAGGAACCATGGCAATTATATGCTAGAAAGTCTTATAAGAGTAGTGTGAACAATTTCACTCGATATACTGCAAATAACTGCAATTAAAACATCTTCCCCTACTATAAACTTTGACCAGTTGGATGTCAAAATTCGCGAGAAGATAGCACATAAGAGTGCATTGACGATGGAAAAACTGCGGCATTCCGGGTACAATCCGCTCGGTCATCCTCCTATTTTCCCAAACTTGAAGAAATTTGTTTCTGGGAAGCGCTTCGCATTCAATGAAGAAGTTGAGAGGACCTAGATGATCCAGACTCTCACATCCGGGAAAGAATACTAAAATTGAAGAAACGCTAGACCAAGTGTGGTGAAGTCAAGAAAGATTATATAGAAAAGTAAAATAATTTTTTAACTGAAAGTCGGAGTATTTTCTTGTTAGGTCGAGAATTGATCATCTTACACTCGCATATGAATTTTTTGACGAAACAATAGTATCACTCCTGGCGAAGGTCCATAAAATTAACTTGCTTATGCCTCGAGACTAAGTTGCCTTGATTCCAACAAATGTGGATTTCAGAGGTCGTCTAGGACGCACGTTTTTTTCTACAAATATCCCCAACAGCTACGCTACGCCACATGGATCAATTGGAATGAATTGATTTTCTACTTTCCTTGTCGTTTCATAAGGTTAATTCGAATTTCATTGTTTTATCCACCGGAAATAATTGTAATTTTCACATCTTAATTTGTAGATAAAACTGAAGTATATATAAAAGGCATAATCGCCGACCATAGGTATGTTCTATACAAAATGAGGACTTTATTGGTAGTGTGTTTGATAGTTGCTTTTCTGGTCAGCGTTGTAGAAAACAGTAAGTACTAAACAGTTGTTTCTTCTGTATCTTTACATTAAATGTATGAAGCTTTTGGCTGTTTTCTTGACGAGATCTTTAAGAAAGAATTTTCCGCACAAATCGATATTTTGGAAAAAATTGTCAACCGGAACATCAAGGATCAGGCAATGGTGGCCTCGAAGGTCGTTTCATAAGAATTCATTAATATTCATTATCTGAATTCGAAACGTTAATAAATATTATCGATGTAAGGAAAACGGTATGGGGACATCATTCTGAGACGCATTTCTTCAATTAATTTTCAATTCCGAATCAGATTATTTCTAACGTTTGTGATGTATGGCCAGGAACGCTTCTTACTTTCCGCCATACTCACATTTTATACGGAAATTTTCTGCTTTTGGCAGTTTTCGACAATAATTTTCGGTACAAAAATACTTTCTCTGAATTTCAGTTAAACGTTTGTGAGGCTTTGAAAAATAAAGTCAATCTTATCTCTTTTTTCAGGCAACCCTCAAAATGTTCCATCACTTGAAACGAATGACTTATCTACACATGCTAGAGTGTATCGCATGGCATCAAGAGCACCGAGATTTATCGGGAAAGAGACCCTCAAAGATATTGGAAAGAAAATACTAAACAAGTTGGTCGACAAATTGTCGAAAAAACAATAACGAAGATTTTGCCTGGGAAGAAGGATCAAATGCAGATTTATTGACATATTTAGATAAAATGTTTCTTAAATTTGCATTCAAAGGCAGATTGTAGTGAATTAAACTTGCGCGTTGATTTGAAATATTCAGTTTTTCTTTTTTGATTTTTGCATGCAGAAAGACGGTAAGATTTGTGAATATTATTTTCTCTGTTTTCGTTTATTAACTTCCCAGTATATAAGATGTTCTTGTAATCGTTTTGAAAATCGAAATTGAAAATTTTCACATTTCTTTACGTTTTACGGTCTATAGAGTGTATATAAAGTGTTTTAAGAAAGAGAAATGTGTGTATTTGTACGTACGTACGTACGTGCGTTCGTGGACAGTTTTTTCTACGAGCCTAACACACGTAACCAAAGTCGCAATGACTTTGTTAAGGTGTCAATCAAAGCGTCGTCGCAATTTTCAGAGCTGATCAGTTTTTGGGACACTTCGGTCGGAGTGGTTTCATGTTTTCATTCTTCGAAGGTCATTTCTGTCATGCGTTATATCTCGCGAATCAAACATATGATTTGCATGGCTATGGTGTCAATCGACGCGTTTTGACACTCAATTTTAAAAAGTCTTTGGAGCCGTTGTTTAATTTATTAAAAAAACAGTGTACAAAATTAGGTTTTTCATGAACAGTAAATTTTTAACCAGATTTACAAAACATAGTAATAAAGGTTTATACAATTTATATACTCCAAACAGTTTTTGTAAAAAACCCAGCAAAATTTTATTATGATTACGGAAAAAACTATATTAAAAATAAAAAATCATTAGAAGTCATCATGATTTTCAAGGTCACTATTATCATTCATCATATCTCACGAACCAAATATGATATTTGGATCATTAACGTGTCGATCTACGTGTATTAACATTTTTGTGATGTTTTTAACTTAATAAAGAAAACCGTTTCAACCGTTTTTTAATTTAATGAAAGCAAATGCGACAAATTGGGGTTTTTTCATGAAAAATTAATTTTTAACCTGATTTGCACAGCTCAGTAATAATTGTTTACAAAATTTGTACATCCCTATCAGTTTTTCAAGAGAAACCAGCAAAACTTTTTGCCATGATTCTGAAAAAAAAAGTAGATTAAAAATAAAAAACCATTCTAAGTTACTATGTAAAAGGGGCTCATACGAAGGATATTACTGTATATGTTTTATTTTAAAGCCATTGTTGTAAATTCAATCCAAGTTTTATAATATTTGCATAATATGAGCAGATTTTGAATAGTTCTGACAGTGTTTTAATGTTAATAAAAAAACTGCTTAAATTTTGAAAACCAACAAAAATTCAATCAAAATTGCATTTGTGGTAATCAACGCTTTGAATGGTAAAATGTTTTGTAGTCAATACTTTGCAGGATCATATGCGTTAAAAAGCTTTCATCAAATAACAAATTGTAGTTTTTGGTAGATTTATTCTTTGGGGTTCGTAAGATTTCAAATACTTCCTCCATCATTATGTGTAAAACATTTTACTTTTTACATGCAAATAAACTGATTATTGACTGCATATTCAATGTTTTTCAAGACCAACTGGAAATAAGAAATAGTTATTGGTCTCATTGATGTAAAATCGTGAAAAAATACAAATTCAGTGATTATGCAGAAGTCATGGCAATTTCGAACAAAATTATTTAAAATGGCCACCTCACGAAAAATCTCTTCAGTGGGCGTTATAATAAAAGGTGGGGTGCTATCACCCCTTCTATGGAACTGAGTGGTGGACAAACTCCTGTCAACAATAGAAGCGACTGGCTACAAAGTCGTAGCCTACGCCGACGATGTTGCAATAGCAATATCGGGCAAATTTGTCAACACACTATCTGAAAGGCTAAACTTTGCCCTAGGTATTCTCACCAAATGGAGCAAAGAGTGCGGTCTAAAGATAAATCCGCAGAAAACGGAACTTGTGCTCTTCACGAGAAGCTACAAAATTCCACGATTTGTTCCACCTAAACTTGATGAGACAAGTCTCAATCCATCTCATCAGGTCAAATATTTAGGTCTGATTCTAGACTCCAAACTCGCGTGGAAAGCGAACATAGCAGAAAGAGCGCGCAAAGCGGCATGCGCAATCTGCTGCTGCAAAAGAGCTATTGAGAAAAGGTGGGGATTGAAACCCAATATTGTATCATGGCTCCATACGGCGATAGTGGAACCAATCCGTCTGTATGGCGCATGTATTTGGTGGCCAGCTATGGCGAAGTCATCAAATGTAAACCTGCTGAACAAAGTCAGAAGGATTGCAGCTATTGCAATCACCGAAGCTCTACGGACTACCCCGACAAAGGCATTATTTATGCTGTTAAATTGGCTTCCGACAACGACAGCAGACTAACGAAACAGCAGGTCAAGTGCACTGCTGTTCGATTGAAAGCTCTGCGACTCTGGCATGAGGACAACATTGGTCACTCCACAATACTACGGAGAGATGGACCAACGTCAGGGAAAGTGGACCTTGCTTCGCTGATTCCCTGTTGTTACCATGGTTTCAGGTCTGTCATCCCGAGTAGGGAGGACTGGACCACAGAAAGAGGTGGGATACAGGAATCGGTCGAGACCTACACTGATGGATCAAAAATGGATGGAAAAGTTGGCTGTGGCAGAAGTAGCCAGTTTAAATATTAGCTGCGTAACCGGCTTCATACGAGAATCTATATGGTTCTCGTCACCTAACAGGTTTAGTGCCGCACCCCCTATTTAAATGTGGTATCACAATGCGCCTATCTTGACCTAGGTGAGCCACGTTTGACGAAAGGGGCTGCCACTACAACCAACCAACCAAGAAAAGAAAACCATATGACTACCTTGTAATGATACTTACTGGATGAAGTGTAAAACCAAATTTCCAATTCAAGAAGGGAAACTTTTGGAACACTTTTGACGAACACCAAAAACACATTATGCTCCTCAGTAGAAAGAGGTGTAAAACTAAAAGAGAGACGGGAGTGTCGCGACGAAATAGAGGGATTAATTACTCTTTCGAAAATGAATTCGGCCATACGGCATGGTAATGTAAGAAGATTTTTGGGAACTTTAGGACATGTGGAATTTAATGGGCAGTTTCTCAAAACAGTTATGAAAAACATGGAGCGAAATGCGCCATTAGAACAGAAGAAAAAGTCTCTGCCAAACTATCTTCACATCAAAAACGGAAATCAGACTCGTCGCTGAAAATTATTTGACGATAAGAATGCGGTGTAACATCGAACTCATGCTCAGGCTATTCACCGAACGACAACGTCAACGATGGCCCAATGGCTGCTAGTTTAGTCCAAGATCATTCTTCAAAATTGTCCATATTGTGGACAGACAGAGGTCAAGTTGTTGAGAGTGGCGTAGAATTGATAAGTTTTGAATCTCAGTCATACTATCCTCTATAGCAGCGATAGTTGCCTTGGCACGCACTGTACGAGCTCGTGATGGATGAACATTGTTCAATAGAGTCTTTCCATCGTACTGAGTATGGGCAATAAATTGGACGAAGTGTCTACATGTTTGGCGAACAGAACACGAATTTCTGAAGTAAACTGACACTTCTTTGACAAGTTGTATGGTTGTAAGGCATTGTATGGTAATTTTCCAAAGGAAATGAAAAATAATGCCAAAATGAGAGCGAAATTTGATAACTACAATGACAAATATCTATATTGAAAATTCTTTACCTCTAAGAAACACTATATAGTAGCAGCCCGCTTAGCAGAGAACTATTACCTAGACCTCGGTTAGCCTATTTTTATCCCACTAAGAAAATAAGGACGGCACTCTGAAAAGCTTAGAACCATTTGGATTGTTTAATGATGCTGACAGACGAGAGACTTCAGCCTTCAGATAGTATGGTAATGCCTCTATACATGAGGACAGAGCGCTTGTCACCACTCTTAAAGAAAGGAGTTATAAGGCAAGATTTCCAATAACTCCCCTATGGCAAAGATTTATCAAAAAAAAGTGACGAGGTACTTCTAGCTGGTTCGTACATTGTACCACAAAAATGGGGAAAGTAAATCGGGGCTGGGACTCTTATTAACGTCAAGGTTGTTAATAGCTTGAGCAACATCTTCCCTTGATAGTAACATGTCCATAACCAGTACCATTGGATTAATTTTAGAGGACTCCCTATCTACCGAAATATTTGGTGGTGAAAAAACTTCTTGAAAATTGTCAGCAAAAAGATCACAGATTACTTTCGGAAAGGAAGAAACGATATTATTTTGGGTTATTGACGCTGGATAACTCTTGAGATTAACAAAATCAAAAAACTTCTTAGATTCTCTGATTATGTTTTCGCCAGTTTAATTTACGTAGCGTTCATAGACTTCGCGGTATTTGATTTTGTAATCTTCTGACAAATCAAAATATCTAAAAAAAATTCAATTCTCGCTAGCATTGTTGTTAAGCATTAGCAATTTATAGACTTTGTTTCTCTCATTTCTCCGTGCGCGCAGATTGCTGTCTAGCCAGGGCGCAGATAACTTTTTTTTCTTAATTTCAGATACGTGCCTCTCAACGGCGTCCAGAATTATTTGGTAAAATGTATCCTCCTCGTCTACGTCTAACGTTGAAAGAGTGCCTAACCAGTCAGCACTTTACAGGTAAAGTTTAATGCTTTCGTATTCGGCATTACGAGAATCGTATACAATATTACAATTGTATGATATAAGAGTTTGAGCTTAGGTAGTGGAGGCTTCAACTGTGAATACCGTGGGGTGAGGGTTGTTAGTGAAGAGATGCTCCACAGCATTAGTAGGACTGACCACGACATCGTCATAAGTGTTGGTGAATATTAAATCCAACCAATGACCGTTTTGGTTGGGACTGGGAGCGATTTGCTGCAAGACATTGCCATAAAAAGCACTTACCAGATTCATATCACAAGAGTCGAGAACATTTGCAGGGAGAAGACTGTTATCACCTCCGTCCGTCATAAACGATAGATTCGAGCGGTTGAAATCACCTAACAATATTATTTTGTCATCTTCATTTAAGGATGCGGATAAAGAAGAGATTATCTTGAAAAGGTCGTTGTAAACGGCTTCGCCAGACCTGGGAGGAATGTAGAAAATTTCGATGTTTAGGTAGTTTTTCTCGAAAGGAACCCTGACAATGATAAGCTGGAAACTCTTATGAGGAGTAGTGCGGACAATTTCGCTCGACATACTGGAATTAACTGCAATTAAAACACCTCCCCCTACTATAAACTTTGACCAGTAGGATGTCAAAATTCGCGAGAAGATAGCACATAAGAGTGCATTGACGATGGAAATACTGTGGGATTCGGGGTACAATCCGCTATCATCCCCCTATTTTCCCAAACTTGAAGAAATTTGTTTCTGGGAAGTGCTTCGCATCCAATATGGAAGTTGAGAGGACCGTAAATAATCCAGACTCTCACTTTCGGAAAGGAATACTGATATTGAAAAAACGCTAGACCAAGTGTGGTGAAGTCAAGAGAGATTATGTAGAAAAATAAAATATTTTTTTTACTGAAAGTCGGAGTATTTCCTTGTTAAGCCGAGAACTTTTCATCTTACACTCGCATATGAATTTTTTGACGAAACAATAGTATCACTCCTGGCGAAGGTGCATCGAATTAACTTGCTTATGCCTCGAGACTAAGTTGCCTTGATTCCAACAAATGTGGATATCAGAGGTCGTCTAGGACGCACGTTTTTTTCTACAAATATCCCCAGCAGCTACGCTACGCTACATGGATCAATTGGAATGAATTGATTTTCTACTTTCCTTGTCGTTTTATAAGGTTAATTCGATTTTTTTTTTTGTTTTTAACCGGAAATATTTGTAATTTTCACATCTTAATTTGTAGATAAAACTGAAGTATATATAAAAGGCACTTTCGCAGACCATAGGTATGTTCTATACAAAATGAGGACTTTGTTGCTAGTGTGTTTGATAGTTGCATTTCTGGTCAGCGTTGTAGAAAACAGTAAGTACTAAACAGTTGTTTCTTCAGCATGTTTACATTAAATGTATGAAGCTTTTGGCTGTTTTCTTGATGAGATCTGTAAGAGAGAATCGATATTTTGGAAAAAATTGACAACCGGCACATCAAGGATCAGGCAATGGTGGCCTCGAAGGTCGTTTCATAGAAATTCATTAATATTCATTATCTGAATTCGAAACGTTAATAAATATTATCGATGTAAGGAAAACGGTATGGAGACATCATTCTGAGACGCATTTCTTCAATTCATTTTCAATTCCGAATCAGATTATTTCTAACGTTTGTGATGTATGGCCAGGAACGCTTCTTACTTTCCGCCATACTCACATTTTATACGGAAATTTTCTGCTTTTGGCAGTTTTCTAAAATGATTTTCAATTCAAAAATACTTTCTCTGAATTTCAGTTGAGCGTTAGTGGGGCTTTGAAAAATAAAGTCAATCCTATCTCTTTTTTCAGGTAACCCTCAAAATGTTCCATCACTTGAAACGAATGACTTATCTACACATGCTAGAGTGTATCGCATGGAACCAAGAGCTTCGAAATTGAACCGAAAAAAAATCTTCAATAAGCCTTCGGACCAAACTATTAAACAAGTTGACCGGCAAAATATAAGGAAAAAAATAACGGAGATTTTGACTGGGAAGTAGAAACAAATGCATATTTATTAACATATTTAGATAAAATATTTCTTAAATTTGCATTCAAAGGCAGGTTGTTGAATTAAATTTGCGCTTTGATTCGAAATATTCAGTTGTTTTTTTGATTTTTGGATGCAGAAAAACGGGAAGATTTGTGAATATTTTTTTCGCTGTTTACATTTATTATCTTCCCAGTATATGGGAAGTTCTTTTAATCGTCTCGAAAATCGAAATTGAAATTTTCGACATTTCTTTACGTTTTATACCCGGTTTCCATCTATGCCAAATCTCTAGATTTTGTCGAAATGATTTGGTAGTGTTTCCACTTACAAATCGGATTTTGGCTGTCACTGTCATTGCATGACATGACATAAAATTTTGAAAGTAGATAATTCTCGTTACTGAAATCGTGGTGTGTGTTTCGCGATTGCATAGTTGTTAACAATTGGTAGAGACTGGAATTGCAATGCATATCGACGATAAAAATTTCGTTACTTTTATGTGACACCAAAATGACTTTTCATTCGTATTCAAAACACAATTTGACACTTGCTGACTGTGATAAAATACAATTATTTGCAATGCTGCCACACGCAACCATGAGATTTTGAGTGGATTTCTATTAAATCTAGAGATTTGGCGTAGATGGAAACGGGGTATTAAGGTATATAGAGTATATATAAAGCGTTTTTAGATAGAGAGATGAATGTGTGTGTGTGTGTGTATGTGTGTACGTACGTGCGTTTGTGGACAGTTTTTACTTCGAGCATAACTCACGTAAACAAAGTCGTATTGATTTCGTCAAGGTGTCAATCGAAGCGTCTTCGCAATTTTAAGAGCTGATCAGTTTGTGGGACGGAGTGGTTTGATGTTTTCATTCTTCGAAGGTCATTTCTGTCATGATATAACGCATGACGCGATCAATCAAATCAAACATATGATTCGCATGGCTATAGTGTCAATCGACGTGAATGAACATTTGTGTGAATCTACTCAATTTCTAAAAATTCGTTTGAGCCGTTTTTTAATTTATTAAAAAACAATGCCCAAAATTAGGTTTTTTCATAAAAAGTAAATTTTTAACCTGATTTGCACAGCTTAGTAATAAATGTTTACAAAACTTGTACATTTTTATCAGGTTTTCAAGAGAAACCAGCAAAACTGTTTGCCATGATGCTGGAAAAAACTAAACTAAAAATAAAAAACTATCCTAAGTATCTTTTATTTTAAAGCCATTGTTGTGAATCCAATCCAAGTTACATAATATTTGCATAATACGAGCAGATTGTGAATAGTTCCGACAGTGTTTTAATTTTAATAAAAAAGCTGCTTAAATTTTGAAAACCAACAAAAATTCAATCAAAATTGCATTTGTGGTAATCAAGGCTTTGAATGGTAAAATGTTTTGTAGTCAATACTCTGCAGGATCATATGCTTTAAAAAGCTTTCATCAAATAACAAATTGTAGTTTTTAGGAGTTTTGTTCTTTAGTATTCGTAAAATTTCAATTACTTCCGTCATCATTTATAATACATATATTTTACTTTTTACATGCAATTGAACCTATTTTTGACTGCATAATCAATGTTTCTCAAAATCAACAGAAAATAAGAAATAATTATTAGTTTCATTGATGTAAAATCGGGGAAAAATACAAATTCAGTGATTATGCAGAAGTCATGGCAATTTTGAACAAAACTATTCAAAATGGCCACCACGCGAGAAAATCTCTTCAGTGGACGTAATAACAAAAACTGCATTCATTTTTTGTTAGCGCTCCTTTGTCCTTCAAGCATCGATATAAAAATAACAAATAACGTAAAAAAAACTATGTAGCCTGCCCAATTCGATTGACCCGCGTGAATATGCAATCAAACTAATTCACCAAAATCCTTACGTAAACATTGGGCGCTCTAGTATATGATATGATTGATATTAACTCTTTTCAATTACTTTTATAAGTACCTCTCATTATTATTATTCAAAGTAGTATTGTTTTCATAATTATTTTTGTGTTTAATATTTTTAATATTTATGTAGATATTACTGGAAAGTCGACCGTGTGAACCTCAAGGATCGCGCCTTGCAGCTTGTTTTTTTTTTGATGAAAGTTTAAAGATAAAGAAAATTTTCAAAATGAAAATGGAAGTTTGCATTCTAAATTTATGAAAGAGGAAATTGTTGATGCAATAAATAGAGTTGAAACTCAATCCAACCAAATATCAGGAAGCAACACAAATTTTACAGATGTCATACGTAAAAATTTTACAAAATAAGATTCTCTGAACAAAAAGAAGATTCGATACACTCTGGATTGCAAGGAAAAAGCTTGGAATGTAAGAAGAGAATACTATATGACTACCTTGTAATGATACTTACTGGATGAAGTGTAAGACCAAATTTCCAATTCAAGAAGGGAAACTTTTGGAACACTTTTGATTAACACCAACAACATATTATGCTTCTCAGTAGAAAGAGGTGCAAAACTAAAAGAGAGACGGGAGTGTCGCGACGAAATAAAGGGGTTAATTATTCTTTCGAAAATGAAATCGGCCATACGGCATGGTAATGTAAGAATATTTTTGGGAACTTTAGGACATGTGGAATTTAATGGGCAGTTTCTCAAAACAGTTATGAAAAACATGGAGCGAAATGCGCCATTAGAACAGAAGAAAAAGTCTCTGCCAAACTATCTTCACATCAAAAACGGAAATCAGACTCGTCGCTGAAAATGATTTGACGATAAGAATGCGGTGTAACATCGAACTCATGCTCAGGCTATTCACCGAACGACAACGTCAACGATGGCCCAATGGCTTCTAGTTTAGTCCAAGATCATTCTTCAAAATTGTCCATATTGTGGACAGACAGAGGTCAAGTTGTTGAGAGTGGCGTAGAATTGATAAGTTTTGAATCTCAGTCATACTATCCTCTATAGCAGCGATAGTTGCCTTGGCACGCACTGTACGAGCTCGAGATGGATGAACATTGTTCAATAGAGTCTTTCCATCGTACTGCGTATGGGCAATAAATTGGACGAAGTGGTCTACATGTTTGGCGAACAGAACGCGAATTTCGGAAATAAGTGTCCACTACTTTGAGACGTTGTTTGGTTGTAAGAAATTGTATGATAATTTTCCAAAGTACAATAAATTAAAAATAATGCCAACGAAATTTTATCCCTACAATACCAAATACCTCTATTGAAAATTTTATACATCTAAGAAACATTCTATAGCAGCAGCTCGCTTATCAGAGAACTTTTACCTAGACCTCGGTTAGCCTATTTTTATCCCACAAAGAAAATCAGGACGGCACTCTGAAGTGCTTAGAACCATATGGATTGTCTAATGATGCTGACAGCCAAGAGACTTCAACCTTCTTTAGGAAAATGCTGGAGATTGGGGCAGGAAATGATGAATTTGGTCTTCCTTTTCTTCAGAACTGCAACTGCGACAAAAGTTATTGATAGGAACACCTAATTATATCATCGTATCTGCCTATCAGAAAGTACCCCATCAACGCAGCTATAGTGAAACCTATTGTTTCAAGACTAATATTGAGGAGTTACTTGATCCATTTGGACCTTATTTTGAGCTAAGTCTACAGGTTTCCTCTAGTAGCCAGGCTCTGTTGGCAGCCTCTATGAGATATTCATCAAAACATAGCTTCAAAGAAGCTAGAGGGTGACCGATCTGAAGGGTCAGTTTGTCTACCTTACTCTCCGAACAAGGTTGCAGCAGCAACATATAACCGCTGGACGATAGCTTTGGGCGGACAATGGCAACCGGTACTGGGCCAAGACTCAAAAACAGTAACGACCCACTCTCACATACAACGAAAATGTTACTCGGTGAATCAAAATTGTCAAATGCCAAAATGAAATTGGCGACAAGAGCGAGTGATATTAAAAAAATTCATATAAAGTGAAATTAAATTTTTATATGGAATCCATTGCCCGGCATATAGAGATGACGGGCCGGAATCCATTTGATGAATATTTTGTTGTTTTTGCCACCGAGAATTGGACTGTTAAGTCATGGAAACAATTGACAGTCCACATTCGGAACGTTCAAACGCTTTGTAAACAAAACTGTCAGCTAAGTATCAATGATAAATTGTGCGGACAACGGCTGCCAGTGCTGGCCGAGTAATTCTACCAGTGTTATCCCAGTACTGGCGATCGACACTGGGCCAGTAGATACTAGCCCAGAGTTCGGGGCGGTTACTGCATAATAAAAACTCAATCTGCGTTGTAAATAAAAAAGTCATGAATGTCGCTTTATTGTGGCAGGAAATATAACGTGGTTTGTTACATTAGATATTCAAGATACGTAAAAAATGTACTAGTCGTCCGCATATTGACGGATATGGTCACCTGTTTTGAAAAGAAAACGGACACTTGCCCAATATCTCGAAAAGCATGACTCGCACGAAGATGTTATGATTGGCGTTCATGAACAAAATTTAGTAGGCCGCAACTTTTGCATATTTTTCTTGTTCGTAGCGGCGAAAGCTGAAAAGTTTTGTGGTAATGTCAGCACGAAATAAACCAAGCATCATCTTTTGGAGGTTACAGTTACGATATTTTCACTTTTATCACTAAATTTTTCAACCATTTTCTATCGAAAGGACAATTTGAGGCCTAACTGTTCGGATAATACACTACAGTCAATTTGTCCATCCATTTTTGATCGAACTGTGTGAATTTCGATCGATTCCTTTGACTCACCTCTATCCTTACGTCTTACCTATTTGAAATTACTGACTTGAATTTTAGATGGAAGGGAGTCAGAAAAGTAAAGTCCTTCTCTCAATCTTGGCATCCCTCCGTAAGTTGGTGTAATTACCTTTGCTTCAAAGTATTTCAATCAAACTTAGGTACGTTTAAGAATATTATAAAACAAAATTCAAGTACAGAAACTTAATGCTATACCTATAGAAACGTTGTCACCGATTTGAATATATATATTTTTTGCCAAATAAGGACATCAAAAATGTTCGACGTGAATTTTTTGAAGTTCATTCTAGAAAAAATTATCGCGTAAATGAAAATATTCCCGGAATTTTGCGAAATATGCCTGAAACGGAAAAATTATTTCGAAAAAATTAAAAACTACATGATTGTCTAATCGAATCGATGGTACATTGAAAGAGAACGGTTTAGCTAATTTATCTGGCGCATTATTTACAGAATATGATTCAGATTTGTTAAAATCATCTTTGAAGGAATAACTATCAATAGTTGACCCGTGAAACCAAACTCTCTTAGTTCAGTGGACACTGCCTCTGCTCTCCTGAACAATTCATCGAATATGGACTAACCGTACCTTTGCATAACACGCCTCATACGAGGTAAACAGTCCATACATGCTTTAATAGCGATTCGGGAAACACCTCTGCTTAGTATTCACCCAACACCAAGTCGTGTGAACGTAACTTTGTTATTAACGAGTTTCGGTATCAAATTAACGAGGAAAAACAAAAACAGTTACTGTTTATAAACAGAAACGTATACAGAGGATAATTATAGCGTGCGAAAATACCTCTACTGCCTGCAGCTTTAATACAATTTACTCAACAACAAAAAAAGGAGCAATTCAAACAAAACTTCCAGAACGAAACATTTTCAATTTAACTTTCGCCGATAAGTGGATATTTTGGAAACCATGCAATGTTTATTCAGATTTTCTTTTTTGGTAATCTACATCCTGGGGCGATATTTTTGCCATGATTATGACCTGACGGCGTGACATTCGTGCACGCATTATAATTTATTGTTTTGTTTTTGAATATTCTCACCCACGATTTTCAGGCCAAAAATAACGATGGCAAAATGCCTTGTGACAAGCTGGGAATGTTAGTTACTAGAAAATTACAAGACTTTATGTATGTAGGTTTGTTTGTAGGAAATAGGACTTCTAACAAAGGTCGGAAGCATTTGAAATATAGAGGATACGGAAAATAAGTTCCTTAATTGCTAAGGGATGTCGTTTATAAGAGTTTTCTTGTTGTTTTGGAAATATATGATTCGAAGCAGTTTGGATGTTACTTTGCATGAATGAAAGACAGTAATAGATCCTTCAGTAATGCTGTTATGGCTGTTGAATGTCGTTATAGTTTTAGTATTGTCTACTTAATGAATTTATTTTGTGAAAAATTATTATTTAACAAAATCCTACATCCAACATTTCAACGTACAATCATGATGTAACAAATTAGTGACATCGGAAAAAAAGTCACCGTCATTACAACACAAGTCACCCTTAAGCATTTTTTAGTTTTGCTCTCCAATTTTCCATCCAATTTGAATTCTACTTCAACTACTTCCTCCTCAATACCATAACGTTGAATGACTACCGAAAATATGCCTGCAGTAAATCAGGGGTAAAAAAAATCGAAGGTTATTTTGATTAATATGCTTTGTGGATGACTATTAGGACGATGTCGATGACGACGACGAATTAATAGAGTGCGTAATTGCCTCAGCAAAAAAAAATGGTGCATGTTGCCTGAAAAGAAGAAGCATGAAAAATTATTATGGAAAGCCCATAGTGCCGGAGGTCATTTGAGTGCTACCAAATCTGTAAATGCCTGACGGATTGTTTGCGAACGGGGTCAATCGTGTGTGTATCATATGTGGGGAAAAAACGTGAGGGCGAAATCGTTATTTAACTTCTGAAAGATTTGATGTTGTTGTTCGGTTTGCGTATCTGCAAAATCGTGTCGAATTTTTTTTAATTGAAATGTTTAACGCGACCAGTGTGAATGCAATTGTTTATATTAGGCTGGAGGCAGTTTTTTATTGGTAATGAATTTAGGAGTGAACTAAATTAACTATACAGGGTGTCCACAAATTGCCGCACAGGCTCCTCACCACGTGATTTTTTGGACAATTTTAAGCAGAAAATATTATGAAATTTTTTTTCGATTTATTAACCCTTAAGCTGCCACAGGCGTTTTAAAAATTTGAAAAAAAATGACGTTCTTTAATTAGTAAAAACGCTATCTTCACAGTTATGAAAGATACAACACTCAAATAAACAATAAAACGCAGAAAATAGTTTTTTGCAACTATTCGAAGCTATTTTGTGAAGATGAAGTGAGCATATTGGGAGCGACAGTTCTCGAAAGTCGAAGAAATGTTTTTTCTATACGAAAATTTTGCATTTTTCCTTATTAACTTCCCAGTATATGGGAAGTTATTGTAATTGACTCGAAAATCGAAATTGAAATTTTCAACATATCTTTACGTTTTGAGGTCTTACGAGTATATTTTAAGTGTTTTTAGAAAGAAGTATGTATGTGTGTGTGTGTGTATGTACGTACGTACGTACGTCCGTACGTACGTGTGTGCGTTCGTGGACAGTTTTTTCAAAGAGCGTAACTCACGTAAACAAAGTCGTATCGACTTCGTTAAGGTGTCAATCAAAGCGTCTTTAGAATTTTAAGAGCTGATTAGTTTTTGGGACACTTCGGTCGGGGAAGTTTGCTGTTTTGCCTGATTGAAGGTCATTTCTATCATGCGTGATATCTCGCGAACCAAACATACGATTTCCTTGATCAAGGTGTCAATCGACGCGTATTAACATTTATGTGATTCAAAGTCATCAAGTTTTAAACAAAATCGTTGGAAGGGTTTTTTAATTTTTTTAAAAAAGATGCAAAAAATTGTGTTTTTTTTAAACAATAAATTTTTAACCTTGTTGTCAAGTCCAAGTCATCAAAGTTTATATAATTTACATACTCCAAACAGTTTTTATAAAAATGTCATCAAACTTTTTACTCATGATTACAAAAAAAGTCAAATAAAAAATAAAAAATCATTAACAGTCATCATGCTCTTCAAGGTCATTTCTGTCATGCGTTATATCTCGCGAAACAAACATAGGATTTGCATCGTTTAGGTGTCATTGTACGCGTATTAATATTTTTTGTAAATCTGTCGCATTTTTAAAAAAATCTTTGGAGCAGTTTTTTTAATTTAAGAAAAAAACTGCAAAAAATTAGGTTTTTTTCATAAACAATAAACTTTTAAGCTGATTTGCGAAAATTAGTAATCAATCTTTATAAAATTTATATAGTGCAAACAATTTTTGTAAAAGCACCATCAAAACTTTTCCCCATGATTACGTGAAAAATTAAATTAAAAATTAAAAATCATTAAAACTCATCAAGATTTTCAAGGTCATTTTTATCATTCACTATATCTCACGAACCAGATATAATATTTGGATCATCAAGGTGTCAGTTGACGTGTATTAACATCTTCGTGAAGTTTTCAACATTATAAAAATTCGTTTCAGCCGTTTTTTTAATTTAATAAAAGAAAATGCGAAAAATTATGGTTTTTTTTATAAAAAATATTTTTTAACCTGCTTTGCACCGCACAGTGATACCAGTTTATAAAATTTATACATTCTCATTAGTTTTTGAAGAAACACCGTCAAAATTTTCTTCCATGATTATGAAAAAAACTAAATTAAAAATAGAAAAATCATTCAAAGTTACCATGTAAAGAGGGTTCATACGAATGCTATTACTTTATATCCTTTATTCTAAAAAAATGTTGTAAATTCAATCAAAGTTTTAAAATATTTGCATAATTGAGCAGCTTTTTAATAGTTTTTATAGTCTTTTAATTAAAAAAAAACTGCTTAAATTTTGAAAACCAAATAAAAATTTCAAGATCAAAAAGGCCCCCACCGATTGATCCGCGTGAATATTCATCGACCAAAAACCTTACGTAATCAATGGACCCTCCCGTAGACGATATGATTCATATTAACTTATTCCTGTTACTGCTATGAACACCTCTCATTGTTGTAATGTTGTTGATGTTGATGTAGATATTACTGGGAAGTTGACCGTGTGGACCTCAAGGGTCGCACCTCGCGGCTTGTTTTCCTTTAATTTTCACGTCCATAATGCAAAATCTTTTTTCAAAAATTAAATCTCTGTTGTGTTATTGTTAAAAGGTTAGAACATCATTTTATCCTTATTTGCCAATTTCTAATAGTTACACGCCTGCAAATTCTAAAACAAAAATTCAAAAAGGTGCCTAATATGCCTACTAACAAAAACCGAGCAGGTAGAACCTTCACAGACAACTCTGGTAAACGGTGTTTGGGATTATTTAGTGCTTGAGCTGATTATAAGCAGTCATAAAACCTTTGAAAATTAGTTTTTAATTGATTTGAAAGCATTTACATTCGGATATAATCAGTCAACACTTATGGGCTACAAAATTCGCATCCATAAATTAGGATGGGGCAACGCTTGGTCGTCATACGATGATAACAAGTAGAAAGCAGTATTTTACGAGACAAATACCTTTTTGTAGAGTTATTCAACAGTTTTTATTGATTGGCTACTAAAGATCAGAAATGGAGTACTCAGCCAATAAATACTTCGACATGATTCTTGTGCTTGGTGCATGTGAAACAAACAGTCAGCGTGCATCCGTCGAGTATAGAAGACGATTCCCTAACAGACGACATCCAGATGCCAACGTCTTCCGCAGGTTTGAAATTCGGGGACGAGAAACAGGGAGACTTGCTCAAGGTGCGCGATCGAACGTGGGCCGACCTAGGTCTTCAAGAACACCTGCCGTCGAAGAAGCCGTATTCAATTTCGTTGTGCAAAACCCAACTTGCAGCACAAGGGGAATAGCAAGAGAATTGGGGCTTAGAAAGTCGACAGTGCAAATCATTTTGCTTAGTTTAAATTTGCACCCTTACTACTTTTCGAAGGTGCAAAAATTACATACAGAGGATTACGCAAAGCGAGTGGATTTTTGTGAATGGCTACACAGAAAAATTCTACGAAGCCCGAACTTTAAAAAAAAAATATTGTTTACGGACGAATGCCTCTCCACCCAGGAAGGAATTTTCAACTGCCACAAATCCCATTGGTGGAACGAAGCCAATCCGTATATGGCACGTGAAGGACATCACCAAGTTCGATGGAGACTTAACGTTTGGGCAGGTATTATTGGAGATCAGCTTATAGGGCCATATATTCTCCCGGACCGCTAAACTGGCCAAGGCTACAAACATTTTTTGGAGAATGTATTGCCAACATTATTGGCAGCCTACCACTTTCAAGGAGAAGGAGGATGTGGTTTCAACATGATGGAGCACCTCCACATAATTTCGAAAAGGTTACAACGTTGCTGCACCAAGAATTCCAGGATCGCTGGCTAGGGCGTTATGGTCCCGTGCGGTGGCCTTCAAGATCTCCGGATTTAAACCCGTTGGATTATTTTCTGTGGGGACATTTAAAAGAAATTGTTTACAAGGAGGCTCCTGACACCTTGGAACAACTTTCTTCGAAAATTACCAATGCCGCCGCTGAAATAACAAGCGAGATGTTGTCAAGTTCGATACGGAGCTTAAAAAAGAGAAGCAGGTCTTATTTGACAATGGAAAGAAGCCACTTTGAACATATGCTGTAAATAATTTTAATAAAAACATTTCAAATACATACTTGTTTTATTGTTCATTCAAAAGATTGTGATTGAAAGCACTTTCGTGTGGGGACAGCCGAATACTTAATTCAGAACGCAAATTTTATTTTAGCCGCGAATTTTTGGTAAAAACTGTTTGCATTTATAGTCCTTTTGCAATGAAAGTTTGATGAATTAGAGTAAAATGATGTTCTAACTTTTTAACAATAACACAACAGAGATTTAATTTTTGAAAAAAGATTTTGCATTATGGACGTGAAAATTAAAGGAAAATAAGGAAAAATGCAAAATTTTCGTATAGAAAAAAACACTTCTTCGACTTTCGAGAACTGTCGCTCCCAATATGCTCACTTCAAATTCACAAAATAGTTTCGAATAGTTGCAAAAAACTATTTTCTGCGTTTAATTGTTTGTTTGAGTGTTGTATCTTTCATAACTGTGAAGATATTGCGTTTTTACTAATTAAAGAACGTCATTTTTTCTAAAATTTTAAAACGCCTGTGGCAGCTAAAGGGTTAATAAATCGAAACAAGAACTTCCCATATACTGGGAAGTTAAAAAAATGTCATAATATTTTCTGCTTAAAATTGTCCAAAAAATCACGTGGTGAGGAGTCTGTGCGGCAATTTGTGGACACCCTGTATACGAATATGGAGTAAAATGGTATATTGAAACGAAATTTAGCATTTTAATCTACAATTCAACTTTGGACATTGTTCAAATAGGATATCTAAATGTGTCAGCAATTTCTTTATACAAAAAATATTTTTGATATGAATTGCTCAACATTGTCAAGACTAGTAACATTATGTGGGGTGGTTTAGCCCATTTTCTCGGGCAATCGAAAGTGTTTTCCATTACACAAATCATAAAAGTGATTTAATGTTTAAGGGGGAACACCACTGTAGGATTTTCAAGAAATCAAAAAAAAATTGTTCATCATAGAAATCATGTAGAAAAGTTTCATATAGTAGAAAAGTCTGTAAGTGTTCGAAATTTTAAATTAGCGCGGCGCCTCTCACTGCTCTTTCGAAGCGCAATCCGCGCGTATCCCCGCGCTTTTCCTCGCGCGACGTTGGTATTGATATTTAGAACAATTTTAAATATAAATTTTTCAAAACTGTACACGTGCTCTCTTAGTTGCACGTTAGCAGAAAACGCTAAAGTACGTATTTTGCAGACTAAAGGAATCAAATTTATTAATCATTTTTCTATAGCTTAATCTTTAAATGCGTTTATCTCGGAAGAACGTTTTTCAAACTGGCCGGACTCTTTTCTCAAACAGTTTTTGTTCGATTCACTTGAAATCTGCATGGAAGTACGTAGGATTGTTTTTATATATTGCATATTTCAATTGTTATTAACAAATTTCGCGTTTTTCCCATGTTTTTTACATTTTTTTAAAAAATGACGCCATTTTGTCAAAATTCAATTTTTGAAGAAAAAAAAATCTTGCGTTATTCTTTGCCTGTTATTATGCTTTATCGGCAATTATTTGTTTGATAACCATAATCTTAACATTTCAGTGGGAAGCGGTCCGGCCGCGAAAGCATTACAAGCCGCGAAGTGCGACCCTTGAGGTCCACACGGTTAACTTCCCAGTAATATCTAGATAAACATTAAAAATATTAAACAAAATAATAATTTTAAAAATATTACTACTTTAAATAATAATAATGAGAGGTATTCATAGCAGTAACAGGAATGAGTTAATATTAATCATATCATCTACGGAAGGTTTTTTTGGATTTCCAACATTTAAGCAGTTTTTTTTATCAACACTAAAACACTGTAAAAACTATTAAAAATCTGGTCAAATTATGCAAATATTATTAAACTTGGATTAAATTTACAACAATTTTCTTAGAATAAAAGATATAAATAAATGTCATTCGTATGAACCCTCTATACATAATAACTTTAAATGATTTTTTTATTTTTTATTTAGTTTTTTTTACAATCATGGATTATGGTTAACTGGTTTCTCTTCAAAAACTGATAAAAATGTATGTATTTTATAAACATTTATTACTGTGCTGGGCAAATCAAGTTAAAAAATTATTTTTTATGAAAAAACCTTAAAACCCTAAAAGCCTAATTTTTTGCATTTTCTTTTATTAAATTAAAAAGCGGCTGAATCAATTTTTATGTAATGTTAAAATAATTGCAGCAATGTTAATACACGTCTATTGACACCTTTATGATGCAAATATTATATCTGGTTCGTGAGATATAGTGAATGATAAAAATGACCTTGAAAATCATGATGACTTTTAATTATTTTTTATTTGTAATTTAATTTTTTACGTAATCATGAGAAAAGTTTTTGCTGGTTTCTCTACAAAAATTGATAAAATTTTATAAATTCTACATACATTTATTATTACGATGTGCAAATCAGGTTAAAATAGAGTTTTTTTATGAAAAAAACACTACTTTTCCAATTTTTTTTTAAAAATTAAAAAAAACGCTTTAACGATTTTTTTAAAATATAAAAACATCACATAAAAATGATAATACGCGTCGATTGACACCTTGTTCAAAAAAATCGTATGTTTGGTTCGCGAGGTATAACGCATGACAGAAATTACCTTCAAACGGGCAAAACAGCAAACCCTCCCCGACCGAAGTTTCCCAAAATCTAATCAGCTCTTAAAATTGCAAAGACGCTTCGATTGACACCGCAACAAAGTCGATAGGACTTTGTTTACGTGAGTTATGCTCGTAGAAAAAAGTGTCCACGAACGTACATACGTACGTACCTACAAACACACACACATACATCTCCCTTTCTGAAAACACTTTATATATACTCTATAGACCTCAAAACGTAAAGAAACGTTGAAAATTTCAATTTCGATTTTCGAGGCGATTACAAGAACTTCCCATATACTAGGAAGTTAACAATGTACACTCTTCTTCTCAAAAAAAAAATCATTTTAAGAATGCTGGGTGAAAACGTGAACGTTGATTGTTATGTTCCTACTTAGCTCAACTTCATTGAAGACTTTTTGAGTTTCGGTGCACATCAAAACTAAGCTATTTTTGCAATAGAATCGAAATAGATTCTTCAAACAGCACTTCAAAGTACCATTCTGACTTCTTCACTAAACTAGTTTACATTAGTTTTAATTGAAGATCGAAAGATGATGGGATGAAAGTACCTTTCCTGGTTCCCAAGCTCACGATTGCTACTTACAGCACTCAATAACTATTTATGCAAAACTTTCGACGAGCTCCACTCTCCCACGATTCACAATGGGTTCCAATGGTGCCCAGGTCGACTTCTTGGTGCACCGACTCTCAACCATTTTTGCAATGCAAACAAGCATCGAACAAAGAAACAAACCAAAACCACCGCAGAAAACTACTTCATATATTTGCTAAGACGTTCTCTAACAGTAGCGTCTCCTGTTGTCCCATATTTACTGTATGGTGCATGGATCTTGTTCTCGGGAATAACAGCGTGCAGCGGTTCTTATAAACTTTTTCTTGACATTTCCTGAATAACGTCTTGGGCATATATTTATATATGCAGGCATTCTGCTTCCCAGCGTCGTCGGTAAAACGTTTCAACGAAGATGTCACCGATGTCGACGTTGGTAAGATGTCCCATCAAATGATGATGATGATGATGCCGACGATAATGATAATGATTGCATAAGGATATTCGCCATTTTCCACCGCACCAAAAGATACAATTCATAAGGCTGATGATGGACGATTAAGAAACTCGTCTTGGCTTTTATTCCATTCGACTTTCCGCCTTGAGAAATTTCATAGAGTTTTTCAATTTGGCTGATGGCCATGACAAGAACAAAACGAAGATGACAAAAATAGTTGGATATCTTTTTCTTTCATCTTGAAGATACAATGTTAAGTAAGCCAGCTTGCTGGTTGGTTGGACGGCAGACAACTTTGGATGCTTGCCGAACTGCCAAACTCAAGAGCGCAATGACACTTGTGGAAAATTCAGTGCAATTATGTATTTGCTGTAATTCAAAGCAATTCGTTTCGTACCGTGAAGAAATTTCGTTGGAAATTTCATTGAAATTTCGCGGTCGGTACGTAATGTTGTTATGAGTTTCTTGTGCAATTTTTCTAAATTTTTACAATTGGCAATTTCGTGTAATTGTAGCACAATGAAATCAGATTGAAAATGGATTTCCGAAGACAATGTTTTTTTCTCGGTGCTGAAAATTTGTTAGCTTTTACTTTCGCCGTTCTTGAATATTTTTGGAATTTCCGGTAGTTAATTCATCGTGATGAACTTTCAAATCAAGCAAACGAAACGTGAAAATGAAAAGCGATTGGTTGTTGTGATTGCTTTGTCATTATCTAAAACTTTTCCAAGAAATGGATGCAAAAATCTAAGCATGTTCGATGAATGAAACATTTGACAAGAACGATTTTGTTTTCTATTTTTTTTAAAAGTGTCAGAAAACGAGCAATCACTCAAAATTTCAGGGACTCTTAATATTTTGCCTAAAATGCGCAAAAAAAATAAAAATTTAACAAACACCCAATAATGTCAAACATAATCAAATATACTGACAAATTCTATGAACGAAAAAAATCTGCACAGAGAATTTTTTTTGAAATATTTACAGTCATGAACATAAGTCTACGTACCCCAGCAATTTTCATGAAAAATATCGATATAAAGATCTGACTTCAACAAAAAATATAAAAACTAATGAAAACAATGAACGTTTTTTTTATCTAAACCCCAAACAATATGTATTCATTCAGTGCAACTTAATACCAAACAAAAATAATTAAATTCCGTACAATAAAAAAGAACAAAAGTCTACGTACAGTCATTTTTAACATCAGTTATCTTAAAAACTAATATTTGGTAGGACGTCCTTTAGAAGCAGCTTTCAGTCGGCTTAGCATAGATACGACTAGATTTTTAGTGATTTCTGGGGTAATTTTATCCCATTCCTCATAAAGAACGGAAATAAGTTCGAATCTGTTTGAGACTTTGTGGTTTTAAATTTGGCGCTTCAAATTTTCCCATAAATGTTCGATTGCGTGCAAGTCGGGAGATTGGGGTGGAGAATGGAGTTGTTTTGGAATATTGAATATCAACCACTCTTTCACAATCTGCACGGTATGTTTGTGGTCATTGTCTTGTTGGAACACCCCAGATGGTCCTAGCCACAATTTCCGCGCAGATTGCTTTAAATTAGCTTTAATTATATCCAAATATACCATACGGTCCATAATACAGTCGATAATAACTTAATTTCCGACATACACCCCCATATAAGAACACTTCCACCCCCATGTTTTACTGTACCAATTAAATTTTGTTTTTTGAGGCCTTCGTTTGATTTCCTCCATACTCGTTGCCTTCCGTCATGTCCGAAAATATTGAACTTACTCTCGTCGCTAAACAAGACGCTATTCCAAAAAAAATCCTACATGTCTTCATGTAGTTTTGCGAATTCGAGTCGTTTTTTTTCATTTGCCTTACTAATGCATGGTTTTTTCTGCGGTGTCCTCCTAAATTAGCCGTTGCGGTGGAGAACTCTACGCCCAGCTAAATGATGTATGTGCTTGTCCTTAACATCCTTGATGCCATCAGCTAAAGACTTTGATGACGTACGAGGATTATTTTGTATTTCTGCGAGTACACTTCTTTCTTCACGATCGGTCAGCTTTCGCGGTCTTCCACCTCTAGGCTTATTTTCAAATGATTTCGACAATTGGTAATTTGAAATGACAGTTTGAACACTCGACCGCGGTTTGTTCACTATTTTGCTGATTTCACGATAAGATCGTCCTTCTTTTCTAAGGCTCGCAATTATTTTTCGAACGTCTTCAGAAATTTCTTTCCTAATCGGAGCCATGATCACTTTGAACAATTTGAAAATTACTTGTCAATTCACAATTCAATGAAAACATGCTCATAGAAAATTACTTGTGTATGTAGACTTTTGTTTCATTTTTGATGCCAAAATTTCTTTTATTTCCTTTTTACAGTTGCTTCGATAGAAAGAGTTCAAATTTTTACGTATATTTAAGCTTAAATAAAGCAAAAACAAAATTACAGGAATTGAGAAAAATGCTCAAATATAGGGGGTACGTAGACTTATGTTTATGACTGTATGTAGAACTACAAAATAAAACTATTGAAAAATATAACTACAAAAAAATTATATACGAAAACCTAACTACAAAACTTCACATTCATTTTTTGTCTTGTGTCAAAAAATCTGAACATTTCAATCAAGAAAAAATTTGTGACGCCAAGGATACACTCTATTTTTTTGAAGATTTAAGAATGGGTTCAAAAGAGTCTCATTTTCTACGGATCTGTAAAAAAGCGACTACATTTGGCCGTTGAGGGGGAAGGGGCTCAATGATTTTTGCCGGAAAGTTGTGGAATAACTCGTATTACAATAATTGACTTATCTTCCCTCTCAAAAAAGTCGGGAACATTAAAAAAAATCGAAATGTTTAAAATTTTTTTTTAATATAAAATCGCGTTATTCCTACTTTTCTCACTCCTAAATTTAAAACGGTTCATTTTAAAGCAAAGTTGTGTGGGATTAAAAGTTGTGTAAAAAAAATTTCTGTGATATAAGATTGGTTTAGATCTCAAACCATTTAACCCTTGTCGCAAAATGACAATAAATATAAAAACGGGGGAGCGGGAGCCTTTTTTCATTTAATTTTTTTATCACTTAGAATTCACTTCAAAAATTTTGAAAGCTTGCCAGTCAGAAAATTAAGCTTATAGAAGTTTGAAATTTTTTTGAAGTTTTTTTACATATAAGAGAGCACTTCTCCTAACAAATACATTTAACAAAATGAAAAGCGGATTATTAGGGCAGCCTCAGGATTTTTTGCTAAACTTGGTAATAAACTTTAAAACAGTGCTGGGTGGCTGCGGATTCAAATTTCTACAAGCTTAAGTTTCTGACTTGCAAGCTTTCAAAATTGTTGAAGTGCATTTTAAGTGGTAAAAAAATTAAATAAAAAAGCTTTTTCCCCTTCTTTAGT
This sequence comes from Oxycera nigricornis, assembly GCA_963942545.1. Taxonomy (NCBI): domain Eukaryota; kingdom Metazoa; phylum Arthropoda; class Insecta; order Diptera; family Stratiomyidae; genus Oxycera; species Oxycera nigricornis. The sequence continues at coordinate 19,794,956 of OZ012661.1, forward strand.
TTTGAGTATAAAGGACTGTACGGGTCTAAATTTAGAACAATAAAAAATTTTTTGACGATTTGGGAAACGTTTTTTTGATTGAAAAAAGCAAAAAAACTGGATAATCAATGTTTTAAAGTATACCTTTTTTTAATCGATTTAGGGCTCTAAATTTAGGCCCGTGCAGTTCTTTATACTCGACACTAACAAAATATTTTTGGTAATTTTGTCCAGGAATTTACGAGACGCAATTTGCTATTCTTTCGGCGGTGCTGCGGCGATTGTCGCCATTTTGTTTTTTAATAATTTTTTCAATGAAAATGTTGAATGTTAACCTCAATAAAGATGCATATAAAATTTCAAATCGATATCTTGAATAGTTTTTTTTTGGTAGCTGTTTAAAAAAAATCATTTTGACAGTGGACTAACCCCTTAAGTGCTGCGTTAAGATAATATTTCTCATAAGAAATTTGGCGAGAAAATTCAATGTTTCGCGGATGACAATACATTGAGTTACTCAAAAAATAGAACTACAATATCGAAAATTACTCCTAAAAATTCAGCTTGACAGTTAGAAAAACAGCCGAGGCACTGCAACATCCTTACAAGGGAAGTATTTTTCGTCGAAAATATTATAGTGATGGGCGATGAAAAATATTTCAAGTGTTCTAATTCTGTTTACGGAATTAGAAATGATGCATTTTTTACCAGGAATTTAGAAACAACATCTGAGGCAAAAAACATACACGAAAATCAAATTTTGAACTAAAGATCCTTGTTTATTGTGCGATTTCGTCAATTGGTAGCTCGGACTTTTGCATTGGCAAAGTGCAAGGCGAAACGTTGAATGTCAGACTCTATATACAGAAATGTCTACCAAAAATGCAAAAAACTAAACATAGCAACGATGACAAATTCTTATCGTCGATTTCGTGCCATTACGCAAAAAACACAACTCATTGACTTCCTCAGAAAAATGTAAGTTTTGTACCGAAAAAGGATAATCCTCCAAATATGGAACTGGCATCACTCATCGAGCACTTTTTGACTTTATTCTGCAGGTTCGTTTATGAAGAAGGATGGGAACCAAAATCCGAAAATCAACTTCAAAGCAGAATCCGGAAAATACATAGAAAAATGCACATGAATATCGTCCAAAATATGATGACACCTTATAGAAGCGTCTGAATGAAAAGAGAAACCTCTTAAAGAGCAGAGAAGCAGCCAAAGTAGAGTTCAAAATCTTTTGTTTGGCATTTGCGAAATGTCGGACCACAGCATCTTGAGGATCGATTTAATGCGGGAATTCGAAGCGCGATTGAGATGACACCGCTGAAGTGCCCTGCAATGAGTAGCACGAGTCCTTACAAACAGATACAATTTGGTACTACCCCAGCTTCTATCGACTACGGTGAAGACTATTCAGTGGAGCAGTTGTTCAATATCCACATTGTGAGTAAAAGCACGGAGTAAGCCTGGGAGTGATAGACCATGTTTTTTTAGAATCGCTATATTGTATTTGTCTCAAAGGTAAGAAAATCGCTTTCAGAATATCTCTATCCCTGACAACAAGTTTATTTATACTCCTTGAAAGTAGACTTAAGGGGGTAGTACCGGTTGGAATGCTAAAAATCAGCATAATTTTCAATATATTTTTTTCAGCTGCTTTATTGTATATAAATTTTAAAATTTGCATGGGTAAAACACATTTTGAAGATTCAAACTAGATATTTCTTTTGGTTTTTCTATTTTTCTACTAATTTATAGAAGCCACCAAAGTCTCGAAATATGTCTCGTCCCACTGCGGACAGCTAATCTCAGGAATGAAGGATTTGAAATGAAAAAACCAAACCGCATTTTAAAGATAAATGTTTTTTACGTGGTAACCTACCTTAAAATTTTGAAAAAATGATCAAAAAAATAACGGTTGTTTGAATTTTTTTCTCGAAAAATCGATTTTTGTACTTTGTTTCGCTTACAAAATTTTTTGGGATTGATTTTTCGCCTATATTGTGGTTGATTATCACACAAAATACTTGAATGAAGTAGCACACCAAATTTGACTTAAATCGGTTCGGCCGATCCGGAGAAAAAGCATCCGCAGTTGGAAAAACGTCATTTCGAGAAAAACGCGTTTTAAGTTTCGATTACCAAAAATTTCGCTTACAAAGCGATTTATTTTTGGGAATATTTTAATAAAATTTTAGAGACGTGATTTATGAAGGCATAATAAATTGAAAAATGACAAATTTATTTTTCAAAATTATAACCGGTACTACCCCCTTAAGCAGCACAACTCACAGTATTTTCTGCGAATCACACGACTAAACTGGTGGTCCATCTTTTCTATAAGCACTGCTCGACCTCGAACATCTGTTCAACGATCATTCGAAGTTATACAGGGTGGGCCATATAGCTTTTGGTATTTGAACTGCCGGTTATTTTGACTTTCATAAGTTGACGGAAAATTTGCTTTATGTTTTACATTTACTGAATGGGTCGCTTAACGCTTGAAGAAAATTGGGAGACATTGAAATCTTACTTTCAGAGTGGTGAGTCTTCCACCCAAACTGCTCGAAATTTACGTTGAAAATTAGGTAAAAAACAACTGCTTTTAAAACAGTTTGTGGATCAATTTGTGAAGCGAGTTCATGAAACAATCTAAAAATTGGGTTGATTGAATAGAGGACTGAAAAGCCAGCCCTGGATATCATTTGAATGAAATTGTGTTCCCCTTTTAATGATGATGTATACTCTTTCCAATAAAACCATAATTTTTTTTAAAAATATGCAGGATGTTTTTTTATTCACAGTCAAATTAAATTCGAAATTTTAAATGGCCCATCCTGTATTATTCATCGTGCTACTTATTAGTAACAGGGATACTCTGATCCACAGACCAGCATAGTTTTACTGAAGACATCTTTACTCTGGATGGAAAACAGTTGTCGTGTAACGTCGTTGTCAGCGTAAATTGAACCACAGGCTCACATGCTGCAAACAGAATGTCACCGTTCTAACCTATTCATCCATGGAGGCAGTTGATTAACGAAGAATTGAGTCAAAAGAGATTTGGGGCTCGTAATAAAACAATAATTAGCTTCAATTTTGTACAAGGGATATATAGAAGGGTTCGTGCAGAGTATAAAACCAAAAAGCTGGCTTTGTGTAAGGTTCGCGTTGGATACAATATTGGCTACCATATTGGAAACTAATTACCCTACAAAAAATATGAATGTTTTCTATTGCTGAAATCAAATTTTATATCATTTATGTCTGACACTGTTCGTTAATTTTTAAACTTAACATTGTTATAAGTTTCTTTGAAACGTTTTTTGTTGTTAACGGAAAACATCTTGAATTACTGATATTGAATATTAAATTGTGTATCAAACTTCATGGGGGTGTTTTGGATTGTTACGAATTTCAATGCAAGAAATGTCGTCAACGGCGATGAACGCTATATAATCTCGAACTCTTTCTCTGGTCTAGGTCCTAAACGGAAAAGCCCGATACAGCTTTATATATTTAAATGGTGTGGATATACTGTTCTGTTTAATAATTCGAATAGCTTTTATAGAGCTAAAGTTTGAAATTACTTGACAAATCTATTTGGAGCTGCCGTTCGCTACGTAATCAATTTTAAAGGAAATATGTTAGCTAACATTAGATTGAATATAATTCAGATAGAATATTCTAGAGTTCGCTCAAGATTATTTTGATGAAGGCAAGTGTCATAACTTTGTTTGAGTAAGAGAATGTTCCCATTTTTGAAAAAAAATTCTTATTTCTTGAAATATTGTCTTACAACCGATATCCTAATAAAGTTAGATTTATTCGTAAATTGTTAATTATGTTTGGCGCCACCAACAATCTTCGATATTTTAACTGATCGTTGAGACTTGAACACAAACATAAATATAAAATTTCAATCTTAAAAGCACTTAATTTTGTTTCCAACAATACTGATGATATTTCAAATTCGAGTGTCGAAAATACTCAGCAACGAAAATGTTCGTAACATCTTCATCATTAAGTGTCTTTTTCCTGAGAAGTTTCAAAGACATTCTTAACTTTTTGTATCTAAATAGATGTATCTACTAATTAACATTCTAGAAATCAAAACTAATGACCACCTATGGTACATTTTTCTGCATACAGTGAAAAAAAACACTCTCTTAAATATTTAGAATCTGTGTGAAAAAAAGAGGGCACACAAAATTAGTTGAACCCAATTATGTGTGTCAGAGCTTATGTTTCATCATCTCAAGAGTACCTGCTTTGTATTTATAACTTATCTTAAGAGGACAATTTTAGTCACATCATCCAAACAATTATTTTTGAAATTTCCAGAAAGATGTTAAAGTTGATGCTCCAAAAAGGTGTATTGCACCACTTGTTGTCATACAACATTTAACATTTTTTGGACCTCATATAACTTTTCACCGACGGTCAATGAAATTGCTTTGTAAATGTTATCTGTTGATAAAGAGAACACTTAAGGATCATATGAAAATAGAATTTGAAAAATTGCCTCGTCGAAATATCTAAAAAAAATTAGAAAAAAGAGAAGACTTAATTTTAGTAGGAAGTGTGGTTTCGGCGTGTCGGATGGCATCCTCTTAATGTGCATTAAATAGTGTTAGCAGAGTTGCGAAACAAAATTGCACACTTGAAGACAATGTTGTTGACTAGAGTAGGAGGTTCTAACGCATGTTATAAAATAGTAAACGTAGGCATATATACGAACCCATTGTCGGTCGTTATAATTCGCAGATGTAAATTATAAAATAGTCGAAATATAACGAGCTTAATCCATCAACAAGCCAGCCGTGGTCGTGCTGTCTCGTGACGGATGGCAAATGACAGCACCTGAAGAGGATGCCATCCGACATGCCGAAACCACACTTCCTACTAAAATTAATTAGGAACCAGCCTATAATCTGGAACAAAAAAGAACCTCCATTAATGTGCATTAAATAGTGTTAGCAGAGTTGCGAACCAAAATTGCACACTAGAAGACAATGTTGTTGACTAGAGTAGGAGGTTCTAACACATGTTATATTAGCAATTAGGTTTTTATAAAAAAAATTAAGGTCGATTTTTTCGTCAAAATTTCTAAATTTAGCAAAACGCAAATTTTTTGAGACCTATGTTTAATTTCATGCCAAAACTCATTTTGACAATGAAGCAATTTTATAATTTTTTGTAAGTGCCAAAATTTATCAATTTTGGTGCGTGGCGATTGGTAGCATGTGAAATAAATTTGAAAAAAAAACACATATTTTTGAAAGCGGCGATACCCAATTAATAATTTTCTAAGAATACTTTTGATTGTGTTTATAGTTCCTTAAAATACGGGAACGGGTTTCAAACAGTTATTATATCCCTCAAGAACGGATGTGCTCCAGTTATTTTTATTTTAGGCCCTCAACGCTGTATTTGACGATTTTCTTTGAATGAAATTCAATGATATTCCTATTCAGAGCAAGATTCTTAAGGAGGGAAGATACAAAGCCAATTTCAATACAAAAACTATTACTAAATTTGTGCATTTTCCTCTGAAACTACCGATCGAAAATTTTCAGAATATCGACAATAGAATCTCTGTTAGAAAGGTTAGAATCCCTCTTGGCTCTCTTGGTCTTGGCTAGCACAGGAAAGTTATGAATTCTACAAATTGATTTAGGTTCCCAAACTAGCACTTAATTTGATTTTATAGAATGCAGTATGGTTAATTGCACATTGTGAATTAAAAGAAAAATGAGCAGAAAAAGAAGAAGAATAAAATCATTATAAAATTAAAACCTTGAAATTTGTTGACTCACAAATTTTTATTAATACGACGCGTTTCGATCCTAAGATCATCTTCATGTTACATACTGTTTACAAATATTTCCTGGTTTTATTCTTAAATAATTAATGGTTGAAGGAGTGGTGATTGGAAGGGAAGGGTAATTTAATTCAGCAGGTTTTCCTTTCTCTTTGTGGCTCGCCTAATCTCAAGGCATTCCAGGTAGTCCAGATTTTGCCCCTTGTGTTATGGAGGATATTAAAAATTGTGTTTTTTTTTTAAATATTTTAAAAAATTACTTTCCTCAGCTAATTCTGTTCTTTTCGTTATCATATTATGTTTCTTGCGTTTGGTTGCTGATTTCCCTTTCTCACGATGCATTGTCAACTTTTAATAAGTAAGTGAACAAAAATGTTTACTTGGAAACGATATCAAGAGATTTTTCCAAGGAAACACCTGAAGCTTCTTCATCGCTTAAGACTGAAATTATATGTTCATTTGAAACCACTCCTGTGTCAAAAGCTTTTAGTTATGCTGATCAGAAGTCTCAGTTTGCGCAACTTTTTCAAAGTTGAGCCCGATTGGAGCAAATAAAATACAATTTCAAAGTGATTTTAAGTTTTTTATCGAAATAACTGTAAAGGACCTTTCTAATTTGTATGATCCCAAGTGACATGCCGCGAGAAAGGATATTGGATGAATTTTTTTGGAGACTTTTAGCTTTCAAAAAACATTTTCGAAGTCATTCTTGGATGCAGAAGAGGCTGAAAATTTTTCAATTACCTGCTCCCCTCAAAACAATTACCGGCAAACTCAACCGTAAATCCGTTGACAACAAATCAAAATCACCTGCACTGTGACAAACTTGAGATTTGATATTATATTACCAAATTGCACCATCTGCATGCCGTACTCAAACCAACAACAAATGGGACATTACCCCCGGCCCAGAAGGTGGTTCGCACCTCACATCACATCATCACCATCATTATCTTCGCCACCGTCGTTGTCATCATTGTCGGCAAAGATTGTCGTCTTGAACCCAACCCAGTCCCGAAAAAGTATACATTTTACCGTAATAAGACACCCATCTGCAATGAAATTATGTTAAATGAAACTTCAGACAATGGCCACCCAAAAATCAAGTGATGTGTGTGTGTTTGTGTGCAAGTGTACTCAGGATGCTTGGGCAGCTACTGATGCTCTTCCTATTGTTGCTGAATTTCTTCCGAGTCATGGTCTGGTTACAAGAGCTCAGGTAACGTTTTATGGGTCCCACAATGGGAAGACATATGGAACAGTAGAAGCACATATGACACGGTTAATGGTTAGTGACAACAACGATAGTACAGGTGATGGTTTGTGGTAACCACCTGTCATTCAAGCCAAGCGTAAAGTTGTAATTTTGATGGTCATTAGGGGAGAGAATTGTGTTTATGTTGCAGCCATGAAAATGATTTACGATAGTTTTTCTGGGAAATTATCACCTTTTTCGGGAATGATTGTTAATTTCCAAGATAAAACTAAGCTTTGCTCAAAGCTATTGAAGGAACGTTAATTTCAAGAACGTATGTTCTTTACTTAAGACATAAATTTAGACTTGATTTAGCATCAAGCACTTTTTGAAATACCATTTAAAAGTAGGGAATAAAATGTACTTTTTTAATTAACAATATTTTTTGCTGCGTTTTTTGTCCATTTTATTCGAAGATTCGCTCAAATCCAAGGATGGTAAAACTTTTCGCGAAAAGCGCCGTATCTAACAGCACAAAATTGTCACAGGAAAAAAGGACAGTCGTACTCCACTTGGGCTTTACAGTGTTTAATCAATTGTGAGAAAAATTAATTTATCTACTAATTGGTGTCCGGCCTTAGTAACCTCGAAACGTCCAATTTTATGGATGAAGTTTTAATTGTGCACTTTCAATCTTTCTAGCAATTTGTTTTTGGGACGTCTAGGACCGTTGTTTGCTTTCTTATGATACATGCACATGAGTCTCACCATTTGGACTTCCGTGGTCCAACGCACAGAAAGGAATCTTGCATCGTTTCCGCACAAAAGAGCTAAAGTCGTTCGTTTCAAAAAAGCTATCTTCAAACTGTACGTGATGCTATCCGTCACACCAAAAAATCAAATTGTCTACTCACCTGTAGCCGTTCCCACTGTTCTTTCTGAAAAAAGACGAGCGATTACATCCATGCCAAATTCATGAACTTTTAGCTTTCTATCTAACGTTTTTCTGAGAGGTGGATACACTTAACTCGACAACCATTTGCAGCCCATCAGTCTTGAATGCACTCGTATCCGTGTTACATGTAATGAATGGTGGAATCGGAAAGTCGTAGTAGGACAATTTTTATGCATAGAGGCACAACACTGCCGCCTTAATTAAAATTATTCCTTCACTACCGACAATAGGTCAATCAGGACGTCATCTTCAAGGAAGTAGAATGCACTGACGACTAAATTTTTTTAATTTTAATCCTGCTTTGCTCTGAAGCAGACAACAAGGCCTGAATTGAAGGTATGACAATCAATAGGGTGAGGCATATAGTCCGCACAACCTACCCTATAAATGGCGATCGATCCGGAGTTTTCCAAACGAAACTCAACGAAAGTGGGCACGCTTGCAAAACCACGAAACCTTACCAGGGGTATACTGGTACCAAGGAAGCTGGAGCCCCAAAGTGAGCGTCAATAAGGAACCTATTGGTTGCATCTTGGTAGCTGTGCTCAATAGTGGGTGGGTGCGTCACTATGACTATAGTTTGGAGCTGGTACCTATTCGATTCTCCTCCTGTATTGTGATGCATAAACGTGCTGTTATGTTTTGATGAGGTATACAACGACCCATTGGACGACAAGGATGTTAGATAGGTCCGATTTGTACCAGAAATATGAAGGAACCCGAGCAAGCTCTGAAGAAAACTGGTACCTAGTTCGGAAAAACAGCGCTCATATTTTTGTAAGGTTTACTTACTGGTATATTTTTAAGGTTTTGGTGCGAACTTTTTTCGTAACCCGTGCCTAACAAACCGTGTTGTTAAGGTGATAAAAACTAGATAACCACGGAAAAGCTATACAGCGTTTCTCGTTGAAGTGTTCGTGTTTGCGACTGCTTGATAGTCTTACTCTTATTGTCTTTGTGGAATTTTTTGTACAGCAACACGCGACAATCCACAAATAGTTGATGTTGCAATGATGACGGAGTCTAGTTATGATGCGTTTTCATCCCGTTCGTCTGTTCCAGAACACCGCATGCTATTTGGCGTCTGCTGGTTTGTGGCAAAATTTATCCTTCCATGGTGTAAGAGCGCTCTTAAAGCGCTACAAGATCGGTTAACTTTCTGGGACTTCCATTTATTTTCAAATTCATCCCATTCGTCACCGTCTTCAAATATATATCATGCGTTTGTATCAGTCATCGCTTCCTTAAATGCCCGATAGTGTAACTAACTTTTGAAAATTTGAACATCTTCAACTTCGCACCTCTTGCTCAATTATTCGAGTGCTTCTTGATTTCGAAGTCGCTGTTGATACCGGTTTTGGTGCGAGCGCTATCTAATAAATCTTCCCTTCGAAAAATAGTGCAAAAGTGGCTTAAGGCTTAACCTATCTTCAAATAATACATCCATCCATACAAAAGTTACTTTAAATTCAATAATATAATTTGAATCGCTGCTCTATTTGGCGAACCTCAGTGGGGGTATGGGGTTATAGGGGTATACTGTTCCTGGGAGTAGTAAGCCTAAGCTTTCAGTAATTTTCGCCTCGGGTGAAAATTATTCAATGCATCTTTTTCGAGTTGACCGGCAGCAGTGAGTGGCGAACCACAACAAGATTTATAAATTTAAATCATTTAATGAAGCTTACAAAAAATCAGAGAGTATGTCTCTGTTGCACTCCATTTATTGTGACATTGTTAACATCTTCATTTTGAGAGACGTAAGAACCCATGCCTTCACTACTTCAAATACACAGCCACTCGTTAATGATGTATCCATTCATTTATACGATCTTTCATATTTATAACAGGCGCATGGATGTCACATGTCTTCAACACGCGACGAGATTCAAAGGCACCGATCTGTCTTTCGTTAGAATTTGGCATAGCGTGGCACGATATCTAAGCATAATTGCTTTGAGCTCTTAACTAAATCAAAATTAAACCCAATTAAATTATTGGTTCAATTTTCGCGGTATAATAAAACAAGTTTAATAGAAATTAGTTGGAGAGTCTTGTCGAAGGGCTTAAATTGTGTTTATGTTTATTGTAGTAAGTAAGAAGGCATATTGTATGTATAAATAAAGGCATAAAAACTGGACACGAATATAACAACCAACATTTTTATTCGTTTTTTTTTTATGTAAGAAACATCGACAAAACATTAGCTTAAATGATTTATCTGCAAAAGTGGACACCTATACTATCACTTTTCTTGCAATATTCTATTTCTATTGTTTCGATTCAGCTTAAGGAGAGGGTAAGGTTAATTCGTACAAAAAAGACATGTTTTTGTGAATTTTTTGCGACGAAACAGTTAGAAACTCTGTATTAAAATCAATGGTACATTAAAGTATGACATTTGAAGAATATTGTATAAAATTTTCACGAAAAAATATTAAAAAATACGGCAATGGCAGCAATTATTCGGACGTGACTCGGAAAAAAAGTAGAATTCCGGTGCACATCATAACTTGGTGCTGGATCATTTGACATCAAAAAATCAAAATTCATTTGTTAGATAATAGTTTTCCCCAGGTAACGCTGAGAGGGTTTTTGGAAATTTCAATTTTTCACGTTTTTGGAACACTTTGAAGAGAAAAACGCGATTTTTGGCGAAAAAATCGGCTAATTTGTTATTGTAAAATATAAATTATTAACAAATTTGAAAAGCGTTACCTTGTAAATTATGTGCAGAGATGATGTTCAAAATTTGAAAACGATCGGTGAAGTAGTTTTGAAATTTTGAGGGGCACCGACTTTGAAAACGTGAGTTGTGGGGGTAACGCTTTAAAGTTTTGAACACTAAAAAATCTGGTATAAAATGTTCATAAGCGAATTTTATCATAGCACATAGCTTCGTCAATTTTTCGCCAATCGATTCGAAATTTTGACACAATATGCTTGAGATATTATACATTCAGTTACTATTTTTTAAATGCTTTACAATATCTTACCCCTTGCCCCCCTTCAGGGGTTGACCCTCTTTTAGCAGTGTAAAAATGGGTTATTTTCAAGAATTTTTTTTACACTTCCGAAATATACAAAAAAAAACATTTTTTATTCGTTTATGTGAGTTTTATCAATGAAAAATGGTTGAAAAAATGTCGAAAAAACGAGAAGGGGGTGCACTGTTGATGAAATTGTCGAGATGGTTGGTCTGAAACAAAAAAATCAAATAGTTTTAGGTTCAGTATGTTAATAGCTATAGCGCGAATAGAGCGATTTTTAATTTTTGTAAAATTGACAAAATGGCGAACATTTTTCCACAAAATACGAAAAATCATGCTTTTTTTCACCGTTTTCGGCCAAAAAAATACTTTTAATCAGAATTTCGAAAAATTCCCATTCGCGATATAGCCGTAGTTATAAAGAATGTCTGGTAAAAATATGATGAGAATCGGTTCAGTAGTTCCCGAGATTTCATCAACGCGGTGTCGAAAAACGATGTTTCGAGGAAAACGCGATTAAAGTTTTTTTTAATGAAAAATTTCGCTCGGGTGACAAAGTTAAAGTTACCCAAAAATACAGTTAGACTGCTCCTATCTGTATAAAATTTTCACATCATATTTCTGTATATATATACTTTCCAAAAATAAAATAATCGATTTTTTGGAAATGATAAAGAGGGTAGACCCCTTAAGATAGATCTTAGATTCATATGGCATGTGTTGACCACTTGATGCTCCAACGAGGAGGACTTCAGTATAACTTTTTAATGAGTTTCGTCCTTCCCTAGCTCCCTAGTACATCTAGCACCCAGCATGCCCTACATTTCCTCATTAAGTACTACGTTTACATTTTATTTGAGACAATAAATGAGGGAATGTCTTTTATGAGCATGCCGTGATAACCTCCAGACTTCATCAGCTAAGCTTCACCTGAACGTCTGACGATTATACACATACGTGTGTGTGCCGCTATGAGCATATGTTGCTTCAGATTGACACAAAACTACCATACCTACTTGGGAAAGGCTAAAGGCTGACAGCAATTATCTTCAGCTATTTGCGAAAAAACGAACGTTCTTGGCTTATGGATGGTAGACACAAAAGATGGTTGCGTGTGATGATGGCGAAAATGTGTAACAGCGAATGTTTTGCAAGGAAAACATGAAATGGCTGCAATAGGGAATGTAAAAACGACGACAGGTGTTGTTTAAGATGCCACCGCGACGACCTATTGCTCTTGGCTGAATTTTCAGAACGGCGTTTAACGGTTACTGCAGCACATTCTAGATACTTGCAAATTTTCACACATTTTATAATTTGCGCAGAAACGCAAGTTAATGTTATTTTGCGAGAAAATGGAAATGTAAGATGTGTGGGATGTGTGGATTGGATAATGGGTCATGTCGTAGAAATGAGGTCAAACGTAAAATAAAAGAAAAATTATGAAAGGTGTCAATTTATAGAGGTTATCAGCATTCTTTGATGGGCTAATTTCAATCTTCTGAATTGCGATTGCAAGGTCACACCATAGCTTGGAACCATAGCCATAGAACTTTAGATCTAACAAATGGAATCACATTGAAAACAAATTATTTCTAAGATTCAGGATCAGATAATGTACAAAATCTGAACAGAACAATATTTACTGAATTTCATTATTTGCTATTGGTGAAATTCAACAAACGACATAAACCAAAAAAATACCATGGAAGTCGGAAAAAAATTTAATTTCAAATTTTGGAAGGCAAGTTTTGTTAAGAAGTGTTTAGAATTTTTATACAAACCAATGTGTCACAGAAATCCTTTGTTGTATTGCAACGACAATGACAAAGGCCACAGTCGGCAAAGCTCACGATCGAAAAAGGGTACATATCAGATCAATGATCAATATACATGTTCAGCATATTTACTAACGAACCTTTTCTATTTCATTCGAAAGCAGACAATTTGATACGCAATAGGACTCGCAATTGGAAACTACAACTATTGACACTCTGTGCCAGGACAATATTTGTCAATCAGCAGCATCGCCGCCAAGAGCACTCAGCTCAACACGAAGACGACAACGATTTGGGGCAAAAAACACACAAAATTTGTGTCTCGGATCAATAATCGCAACAGCATAAACAAAACAATCCTGATCGATCAAAAGTGTGAGCCAATCGGCACTATTGGCTTCTTCACATGAAAAAAGGTGCATTCATAAAATACCAGTTCATCAAAATCATCTGTAGTCGAGGTGAAACGCAACCACCTCTCCAAAAAAACTTTAGAAAAGGAACGTTTTTTGAATTGAATACAAGCAGGTGATTGAAACTGCTCGCGCACTTTTCATGCGAATAACGGCGGCCATAGGTGAGTGGGACTTGTAAGTACGATCAACGACGCACGAAGCGCGTTTAGCTGCGGTCAATTGACCTATAGCGTCCTCCTTGATACAGTGGTTGACGACACAGTGTGAATTTGAAGAAGAAGAAATGTATCGAGATTAGAAATACAGGCGTTCACAGGATAACCGCAAATAAATCATTCATGGAAATTCTACTTCAAGGAGGGTAGAACAAATATCCGTGAAGACGATGGCTAAATTTTCAAAAAAAAAAAAAGAGTTATGCAAAATGTCTATATTTAACATAACGTGTGGAGGTTAATTGTGAATATTCGTTGATTTAATTTTTTTGCTAAGTGAGAATATTTAAATATGAAAAAAACATTTAACGGATGATTAACACAGTCAGTTTAGAGTGTGGTTAAACATGAAAGATATTTGCTTCACTTGGATTCTTTTGATGAGAAAATCAGCTGTGTAATTAAGGTTACAACAAAATAAATACAAACAGGCGGCGAAGTGCCACCCTTGAGGTCCACACGGTCAAGTTTCCAGTAATATCTACATAAATATTAAAAATATTAAACCCAAAAATATTTCTGTCAATAATCCTAATTTAAATAATAATAATGAGAGGTACTCAGAATTGAATTGAGCTAATATCAATCATATCATCTACTGGAGCGTCCATTGATTACGTAAGGCTTTTGGTGGATGCGGGGTGGATTGGTTTGATTGAATATTCACGCGGATCAAGCGGAGGGGGCAGACTACAAAGCCTTTTTTACGTTATTTGTTATTTTTATATCGATGCTTGAAGGACAAAAGAACGCTAGCAAAAATTAATGTAATTTTTGTTACAACGCCAACACTGAAGAGATTTTCTCGCGAGGTGACCATTTTAAATAATTTTGTTCAAAATTGCCATGACTTCGGCTAAACCATTGACTTTGTATTTTTTTACGATTTTACATCAATGAGACTTATAACTATTTATTATTTTCAGTAAATCTTGCAAAATATTGAATATACAGTCAATAATCAGTTTAATTGCATGTAAAAAGCAAAATGTTTTATACATAAAGAAAATAATTGAAATCAAAAAGAACAAAACTATTTAGAACTACAATTTTTTATTTTTAGAAGCATTTTTAAAACATATGATATTGCAAAGTATTGATTACAAAACATTTTACCACGCAAAGCGTTGATTACCAAAAATGCCATTTTGATTGAAATTTTGTTGCTTTTCAAAATTTAAGCAGTTTTTTTATTAAAATTAAAACACTGTGAAAACTATTCAAAATCTGCTCAAATTATGCAAATATTATAAAACTATGATTGACTTTACAACAACGTCTTTAGAAAAAAAGATATAAAGTAATATCATCCGTATGAACCCTTTTTACATGGTAATTTTGAATGATTTTTAATTTTAAATTAAGTTTTTTTCATAACCATGTTAAATTTTTTTGCTGGTTTCTCTTCAAAAACGGAAAAGAATGTATAAATTTTATAAACATTGATTACTGAGTAGTGCAAATCAGGTTAAAAATTTATGTTTTATGAAAAAAAACCCACTTTTTCGCAATTTTTCTTATTAAATAAAATAATACAGCTGAAACGATTTTTTTATAAAGTTAAAAACATCAGAAAAATATTAATATACGTAGATTGACACTTTAAGGAAGCAAAAGTCATATTTGAGTAGTGAGATATACTGAATGATTAAAATGATCTTGAAAATTATGATAACTTTTTATGATTTTTTATTTTTAATCATCATGTAATCATGAGCAAAAGTTTTGCTTGTTTTTTTTTTACAAAAAACTGTTTGTACTATATAAGTTTTATAAACATCGATTACTGTGTGTGGCAAATCAGGTTAAAAATTCATTGTTTGGGAAAAACCCTAACCTTTTGGAATTTTTTTAAAAAAATTAAAAAACGTCTTCAACGATTTTTAACAAAATTCGACAGAACCACACAAATGTCAAAAGACGTCGATTGGCACCTTAACAACGCAAATCGTATGTTTGATTCGCGAGATATAGCGCATGACAGAAATGACCTTCAGAGGTTCAAAACAACCAACCCCCAAACCGAAGTGTCGCAAAAACTAATCAGCTCTTAAGATTCCAAAGATGCTTCGGCTGACACCTCAACGAAGTCGATGCGACTTTATTTAAGTGAGTTATGCTCGTAGAAAAACTGTCCACGAACGCACATACGTTCGTACGTCCACACTCACATACATCTCTCTTCTAAAAACAATTTATATATTATCTAAAGACCTTAAAACGTTAAGAAACGTTGAAAATTTCAATTTCGATTTTCGAGGTGATTACAAGAACTTCCCATATACTGGGAAGTTAATAATAACACCGCAATAAGCGATGTGACACAAAATAGTCAGTTTGTTAACAAAAAGAATATGCAAGAAATAAATGAAAGCTTTACATACTTACATACATCAAGCAATATATACTTAGTGTGTTAAAATTCAAAACGTACCTGAAATGAGAAAGAAGAAGAAACATTAGAAAATCTATTTACAAACAATTTGAAAGAAATGATAGCCTACGAAGCCTAAAACACATCCATTTTAATTATTCTGATTCAATAAAAAATTCAAAATAATCTCTTTAAGTGCAAATATCAGATTGACTATGCCAGGGAAAATTCAATAATAATTCATTTATCAACCCAAAAACCCCAAAAATTTCACTTATAATTATTTTCTGGTAAATTGACAATTTCCTAAATCTTCTTTATTTTCGCTTAGCTTCCTCTCCTTTTGTCAATCTGATGAGTCTTTAGTGAAATCATCTCTCGCCTATATCAAATCTGACACAATTCATTGCTATAATCCTGTCAAGACACCGTCTTTTATAAAATTAAAACTTGGAAAATTTCATCGGACACTTTGAGTGATTTCGAATCAAAAACAAATTTAATTATCATTTCTTTCCTTTCATCCGAACAAACCCCTTAACTTTCAAACTAACTACAATAAGGATTCTTATGTTTGCATTTCACCAAATACAATGGGTCCTTTCCTGTTGATGTAACGATAACGATAAAACAAAAATAGCTTAAGCGTAAATAAAACAAAAAAAATTGCTGCAAACACAAATCGCATAAGCTGGGAATTCTTCTCTTTTTTTGTATGAAGGATATTATCGCGTTAGAGCTTTCGCTCCTTGCGGAGTGTAAGTTTATTAAATCAATTTGGAGGGTTCGGCGGGAAAAATAAAACAACGAGACGTGACTTGAATACGAAAATCTTAGTAGGTATGTATGTAAATAGATAAAGGGATGCCGGAAACGGCTGATGTTTATCTAAATTGAAAGAAATGTAGCCAATGAGATGTTTTGTTTCGTTGAAATTCGAAAATAAGGAGGGGTTTCATTTAATTTTGGGTGTTTTTTTTATGTTCGGTAGTCATTGACAAGACCTAAAATGAATTCGTTCTGTCGTTGGGCAAAAATTGAATTGAGAATTGATTGTTTGATAAATTGGGTTGAATGATTTCTGCTAAACAGATTAGAATGATTTAGGTTTAGGTTGGTATATTGTTTGGTTGAATGATATACGAGTATGTGCGTTAAAGGATCGAAAATGTTGATGTAAAACAGAGTAGTATAGTTGGAAATCCTGAGATTTGTAATTTGCTTCGGTTTTTCCCAATATTTCTATGAAATGACAATACAGAGAAAATAACTGAAGACGTAAAAAAATTTTTTGGGGAAAATGTAGAAGATAGGAGGGAACACGTTAATGGGTGAGTATCGTGAAGATAGTATTGTTTGCGGCAGGCAGCAGTTAGCGTATTTGACTTTCGCGCACTTGACCTGGATTCAATTTTACTGGAAATATAGTGAACTCCAATTAAGTTTTTAAGGAGAGCGTATATTATGCGATCACTCGTGGCAGGCCATGGAAGAATGGGCCCAAGCAGTAACACTTACGTCCGGCGAGCCCAGCTGGGAGCCGTCATTCCAGTGTGAATGTAAACTCATTCGAGGAATTAGATGGTTTACGTGTTTAATTTTTGTTTGCGTGATTTTCTTTCCGGGATAGAGGCAGGGATGAATAATAACAGTTTTTTGCTAAAGACCTTGTACTGCGATAATAAAGCTGGTCTGCACGAAGATATATAAAGGTGCCTTAGGAGGTGTCATTTGGTGAATGTATGATGACTGGTATTGTTTGTATCAGTATCTGGTGATTTTGAGTAGTCTTGTAGTTCGTGGTAATTGAAATAAAGGTATTGAACCAAAGTGAAGATAATGAACAAAAGCTTCACCTGAACAAGCTTCGAAGCAATTATCAAACATCTTGTTTTCGTGGCCAGACGAAATCGTCAGTTTGACACCTAGTATTCCTGATGCAGTTACTGGACTGAACTTTCTCAAAGTTTCCAAAACTTAATATCGAAGAACCTTGTCAACTGAATAATAATTCATTACCAGCTTTGGAGGATATACGGTAGCCTTCAGCGATAAGTTTGTTTAAAAACTGATATTTAGTACATAAAACATTCTAAGGCACAGTTTTACAGATTCTAACGCTTTGTGCTTTTTCCTTATAGTGGCCTTTTGTCTCCGAAAATATAACTTCAAATTGATGTTTTCTTTTTCGAAAAGTGGTTGTAGGGGTTGCATCCCAAAATTTAATTACGGCTTCGTTAGACATGGTATTCAGGTAGTCAGTTGCAGTACAGAAGAAAAGGATTCTTGCGGGTACTGCAACGAAATATGCGAATGTGTCAAACTGTGAATAATCTACTAACGCAGTTGGTTCATGAAGCTAAGACTCATCTCGTGATGATTAGCTAACCATATCGGAGAAGAAACCCCATCACCTTCTATATCCATCAATTTGTATCGCAGATATCAATGGATTCTGAACTGATCCTCATAATGCGTTTGTTTGGATTAAGAGTCGAGGTATGATTGTTATGATATGATATTTATCTAAAAATGATTCTATGCAGCAGTTTCGGGAAAAGATGAATGCGTGGAAGGACATGACCCGAGACCTTATCTGTAACTTTTTGGTTGTGGGTGATTACAACACAACGTTCTTGAAATGAGGAATGCTAACAAAAAATATCCTTGGTGAGCCTATCATAGAAATGGTATTCACACTAAATTTATCTGTCCTAAATAGAAAATTAACGCCGATTTACTATGGACCAGGATTTGGCAAATATATGTTCGATATTATCATTGTATATATGAAGTTTCAGTAACGTTCGCACGCGAATAGAAGAGGATTGAAGAGTATGGCAGCGACCACAACTTTACCAATTTCTATCTAGCTGAGGAAAAACAGTCTCAAATCAGCTCTGCCTTAAAAGCGCTCGTCTGAAATATAGCCAAATTATACAAGAAGACTAAATCCGTATATAGCAGTCTTGCGCCTTTCACTGCATGCGTCCTCGACTGAATGAGAGTGAAAAAGCTGGTATGCCAAACAATTTATCGTGTTCAGCATAAGATACGCCATAAGACCTTCTGAATTAACACCTGAACTAAATGTTGCAATAAGCAAATCGAGGAACTATGAAGCCTTTGCATGTAGGCGTGGATCAAAGTTTTCCTGAGATGTTTATAAACGAAGAGTCTGAACGTTTTACCGGCTATAAGTTAAAAAAAGGAGCTAGAAAAAGCCCTACAACAGAGGAGTCACTCAGCAAAGCGGTCAACACTGATGCGTGAGGTGAGTGTTACAAGCTTGTGGCCCGGAAACTGATCTGCGGGAAATTTGCTTTCGCTGGAAATGTGACCAACTTACAACAGATTGTGGATTCACTGTTTCCAACAGATTCAGTGAGAACATACATCAGCTGATCCACATATAAAACGTTCTAGCCTTCACAAAGGAAGGATGAGAAATCGGGAGGCAGCTGGTCCTGATGGCATACTAGCGGTAGTGTTGAAGGTGATGATGGTGGAGAGACACCGCACGTATAATGCAAGCTTTGCAGCGGCGATCTTTGCATCAAACTCGAAGGAAGCACAACTCGCGTTAATGAGCAGAGTGAAGAGGCTCAACGCTCGCCATCATCGTATCAGCCGTTGGAAACTCTAGGCAGCTCTTGGAAGGACTCCTTAGGTCAAGGTTAAACTCAGCGATATATAATGGTGCGGGCTTGTCGAACTATGGATTTCCAAGTGACAAAGCGACGATCTACGCCATTGTTAGGATAATTAGAGCTTTGGAATGAGTCCAAACCACCTGCTACCAGGACAGCCCTATTGTCGTTCTGGTAACGTTGAATGTCTGAACTGCATTCAGCATAGCGAAGTGAATTGATCAATTTGCGGCTCTTAAGTGAGACTTTCCAACATACAACAACATAATTCGAGATTACTTATGTAAATGATCGCGGGCTGCTGTTTGAGACAGTAGATGGGCCGAGGTACAAGAATATCATAGAGGGAGCAACACAAGAGTAGATTCTAGAACAAGTCTTGTGGACTGTTGCACCTAGAGATGTCCTGGTACGTGTTTTTGGTAGTTTATGCAAACGACGTCGCAGTTGTCATCACATGAGAGAACGCCGAATGCGCTCAGCTCAAGCTTAATCAAGTTATAAGGAGAGTAAAACAACGGATGAAACGCTAGGGGATACTGGTTGATTTTACAACGACCGAGATTATCATACTGAGCAAAACGAGAGTACGAACCATGATCCTGTTTGGACTTGGACTTATGTCGTCATCTCTTTGTAAAAATTGATGATGAATATCACTAGTCCACGGGTGACGCGACACAGGCTCTTGGTGGGAATGATCCACTAAATCCTGCTATATGGATCCGATAAATAGGCTAACATAACATAATCTCCATGAAATACAGGGCTATGATTACAACTGGTGAGCGCAGAGAAGCATTGCGTATGATTGCGTATGACATGCAGTTACCGCACAGCTTCAAAGGATGCTTTGTTGGTTATGTAAGAAGTTATCCTAATTGACCTGCTAGCACGGAAGCGCAAAGTAATGATTCTAACAAACATCGAGCGGAGAAGGAGGCGAGCTGAAACTCAAGGACGTGCGCAGACGCTACAGCGTTAATAACATTGAAATGCAAAGACATCAGAGCGATGGAAGCCTAGAATGATCGGCAATCTTTATCCATGGATCAGCCGAAATTACGGAGAAGTAAATTTTTACCAAATCCAGATTGTAGCTCACTTCTGGGGAGGGAGGTGGTTTGGAAGTTGTGAATTCTTTATCTGAGTTAGTTTCTGACGGAAGCCACGAATACTTCGGGACAGGCTTGAAAAGTAAGCAAGCCGTTCTGCTGATGCTCTAAACACTTTCTTTGCATGTTGCCGGTTTGGCAAGGGAAGGTTGCACTGATCTTTGCGATCGATCTGGTATCTCTAGAAATGGTGGTAGATATGGTCTAAAATGTCACGACATAGAAGGAGAAGGGTTATCTGACGGACTCTTCGACAGACGGGTGTGGTTTAAACCTCATGGTCAACGTAAGGTGAAAACTCATAGCCAGATTGAGGCAACGCAAAAGCATACCAGCCCAAACTCCTATGGTGCATAGGTGTGTTTTTAGTGGATCGTCAGGAGATAACGCGACATAAATTGGAGTGCGGAACTTTCATTAAACCTGCAAATAAGTTTTACGACAGTTGCGTCAAAAAGCTAGTCCATTAAAATACTCAATAAATTTAAAGATAATCGCAGCATATCAAGCGGTTTGAATGAACTTATTTATTCAAAAGTTAGCGTTTTGAAATGTAATTGTTCTCAAAATTTGCAGTTTAGGCAAGAACTTTGCCTACTTTAAACTTATTCGGCTACCCACAATTCTCAACCTGAATTCGTTCAATAAAAGAAATTTTCACTAGACATGAGGTCGAACTTTTATCACAGTGACCTGCACTGCCTGCCAAACGAACATAGAAATTTCATTTTCACAAAGAATCCTCCATTCGTTGTTGTTATTTCTACAAAACTCACGTTTTCGGAGACCCCAATACATTTTGCAGTTAATCGAAAATTAAACCAACTAACGCAAATCACTTTACAAAGATTTAACTACGACGGCAAAAATCTTAACGTGCTTGAATTCAATTTCAAAACACTCACGTTTTTCTATTCTTCTCGGTCGACAAGCGGGATTTCATTAAGAAAACCGCTACGAAAGCATGTCGGCCAAGAAGTTATACCTATCTTATGCAGAAGTCGTGCAAATTACCATTTACAGTCATGCTACATTCGATAATAGACTACCTATTAAAGTGGCGTTTTACTTTTCACTGACCATCATCAGCATCAGCATTTCAGCTTAAGCAAGCTCATATATTTTTCTCGGACACAGGAAGCAAGATTCTTTCAAAACTACCAACAGTTGGTAGCTATCGTTAACACTTATCGATCAATCAACTAAGTACCAATTTTCGATCGATCTGAAATTGTATTCAGATACATTCATTGGATGGGTAACGAGCACTCAGATACGCCCGTTTAAAAATCCAAACGGTAGCATTTCATCTTAACGTCTTACAAATTTCGACAAAATGCAACGGCATTGTTGATGCCCTTGATCTTTTCTTTGGATTAAAACAATCTTTCGAGTGTTTTTCATATAATAAACAATGACTAGCCCACTCTTGCGTCTAACTCTCGACTTCTGGACTGACCACATATTTAGATATTAAACGAGACCTCGAACTTTTAACTGTGTCCATGCATTACACCCAATGTGGTCCACACAATGAGCATGTTGTATTTTTTTTTCTTCGTCGTCGTCACTCATTTACGCATATACACATATGTTGGGTATATCTAATTTACTTAATTATGTGCTTGAAGGTCTTGGCGAAACCTACAATAGAGTTTATTTTGGTGTTTTTTTTTGTTCTCCGGTCGATTAGGTATGAATTGGTAATCTAACAGATAGTCTAGCGGTGGATATAATGGCTATTGTGACTGTCAAATCGTGACGAGGAATAATTGGACCGCTAAGACAACGTTCGATGCTAGCTTGGAGCTTTGGTGACATCATATTCGGTTAGAGAAAGGAGTTTCGGAGGTTATGTGAATAATTTGTGGCTGAAATTTTTATAGGGTGTTTTTATTTTTAAACTGAGCTATTCATTATCATGCGTGATTTCAACAAAAAAAATTGACTTCCTGATTTGCCGAAAGTTCTTAATTGCGGTAATGATCGACATGATTGTCGATTAGTTTTTAGGTCCACATATGTATGTATGTGATATACATTAACCGCGTTTGGTATTGGATTACTTTATTAACTTCCCAGTATATGGGAAGTTCTTGTAATCGCCTCGAAAATCGAAATTGAAATTTTCAACATTTCTTTACGTTTTGCGGTCTATAGAGTATATATAAAGTGTTTTTAGAAAGAAGTATGTATGTGTGTGTGTGTATGTACGTACGTACGTATGTGCGTTCGCGGGCAGTTTTTCTACGAGCATAACTCACGTAAACAAAGTTGTATCGACTTCGTTGAGGTGTCAATCGAAGCGTCTTTACAATCTTAAGAGCTGATTAGTTTTTGGGAAACTTCGGTCGGGGGGTTTGCTGGGTTGCCCGTTTGAAGGTCATTTCTGTCATGCGTTATATCTCGCGAACCAAACTTACGGATTCCTTGATCAAGGTGTCAATCGACGGGTATTAACATTTTTATTTGAGCCGTTTTTTTTTAAAAGTGCAAAAAATTAGGTTTTTTTTCAAAAACACAAAATTTTTAACCTGATTTTCAATCCTAAGTAATCAATGTTTGTA
Organism: Oxycera nigricornis; assembly: GCA_963942545.1. Taxonomy (NCBI): domain Eukaryota; kingdom Metazoa; phylum Arthropoda; class Insecta; order Diptera; family Stratiomyidae; genus Oxycera; species Oxycera nigricornis. Next base: position 19,818,020 of record OZ012661.1, read on the forward strand.
TTATTTATATACTCCAAATAGTTCTTGTGTAAAAATCAACAAATTTTTTTTTCATGTTTACAAAAAAAAATTAAATAAAAAATAAAAAATCATTAAACGTTCAAGGTCATTTACGTCATTCATTATATCTCGAGAACCAAATATAATCTTTTCATCATTAAGGCGTCAATCGACGCGTATCAACATCTTTATGATGTTTTTATATTTTAAAAAAATTGTTAAAGCGGTTTTTACGATTTATTAAAAAAATTTATTAGAAAAGTAGTGTTTTTTACATAAAAAATTCCATTTTTAACCTGATTTGCACATCGTAATAATAATTGTTTATAGAATTTATAAACTTTTATCAATTTTTGTAGAGAAACCAGGAAAAACTTTTCTCATGATTACAAACAAATTAAATTAAAAATAAAAAATCATTCAAAGTCACCATGTAAAAAGGGTTCATTCGAATCATTATACCTTAACTCTCTTATTCTAAAGACATTGTTGTATAGTCAATCAAAGTTTATTAATATTTGCAACATTTGAGCAGATTTTCAATAGTCTTCACAGCACCATGTTTTAACTTCAATGAAAAAACTGCTTTGTAACCTGTCCCCCCTCCGATTGATCCGCGTGAATAATCAATCAAACCAATGCACCGAAATCATTAAGTAATCAAATGACGCTCGCGTAGATGTTATGATTAATACTAAGTCATTCCAATAACTTTTACGAGAAGTACATTTTTATTATTTGAAGTAGTATTATTTCTATAACTTTTATTGTGTTTAATATTTTTAATATCTATGTAGATATTACTGGGAAGTTGACCGTGTGGACCTCATGGGTCGCACCTCACGGCTTGTTTTGGTTTTCCTAGTTTTTAGGCGTCAGTTTTAAAAAATTAAACCAAGATATGTACAAATTGATAGATTGCTCTTCATGCAATCATTTCAAATCGACCTCCGATTACGGACATGTTGTAATATTAAGAAATTTCAAATCATTTCTGTTTTGTATCAAGCTCTGGATATACCAGAGATTTCGAATGATATTTGCCAACTCTTATCCTTTCATTGGTAGTTGACAAGAATAAGATTTGTACAAAGGATAAGAGTTTGCAAATTAATAACGTCTATTCAACAAGTTGGATTAGACCTTCCGCATACTTTATATGCGAATCGACCTTCTTGTCATTCAAATTGAAGGACAGAAATATAGAACTGAAATAACTATGTATGTATGTCAGAAAACAGAAGAATTACGTACAAAGCTATTTTGCAAAATTGCGCTCAACAGGGGAAGAAATATGCTGTTTGAAATTAAATCAAAAATTCACACACTAATTAGAAAATGAAGAAATTTTCGGCAAACACAGATATCGTTTACACAACAAAATATGGCTCTCAATTACCTTCTTTTATATGCCCGAATTCTTAAGGGAGAACATCATACCATGATTTTAAAGTTAGGCTTATTTGAAACTAGCAACTATGTTGAAAATTTTGAAAATCAGTGTGACTATTCTATATGTTCTTGTATTTTTGAAGTACACCTGCCCTACCTTAATATTTCTTATATGTTAGTTCTGCTTGCCATAGTGTTTTGAATGCAGCTTTCAACAAATTTTAAAAACAAAGTATGTATCCATCTCAGTAGAAGCGCGAATTTGCAGATATCAATTCTACTTGGTTGTTGGAGCGACCGCGTTCAACCATGCAGTGACGGAAACGGTACATGCTGACAAGATGGTTGCATGCTGTCAGGCTCATTTCACCCTCTAGCTCATTTTCTATATCGTGCCGTTGTACGCTTTTTGTTTTTTAAGGGAGAAAACTACTCCTAATTCTAAAACATTATAAAATGACATTTTAAACCTTAATATGGGTAAAATTTGGTTTGGATTGGTTAAATAATGATTGGTTTATGTTTAAGATATAATATTTCAGCCCTTGTTAGAGCTTAATTTCCCCCCCCCCACCCTAAAAATAAAAGATTAATTATCATATTGAATTAATTGTTGTTGTTTAAAATATGTATTAAGTTCATTTTGTTACTTTTCAACCCTTAAAACTACCCTACACAACATTGCAATTTTTATAAACTAATTTAATCGATATAAATGGGGAAAATAGTAGAATTACATACAAAAAAAATATTAACACAAGTATGCACCGCATATTCACATACATTTACACATATAGACACCTAAATTTCCAAATACAGATAAAAATAAAAATAAGTTTTCTAAATGTCTCTCTGATTGATTCGATCTTCATCGTGGTCGATGTCATCTTCGTTTTCTTCGATCACTGGTGGACTATTATTATAGTCTTCACCCAAGCACCCAGAACAAGTGGAATTACAATACAATCCAACTTTTCTGCAGCCGCATAAAACGCCGCACCCTTTTTTGCATTGGCAAAAATCATTGCTCCCAAGTAGGATATTCGAATTTTTCAGAAAAAAAATTGATTGGTTTTTGAAACATAACTCCTTAATTTTTAGTGATCGAAAGTTTTTTCAAAAACAATTTCGTAAGGTTTTTCTATAAGACTATATGAATTAAATTCCTTAAGATCCCATAGAATTTAAATGGGGTGAGTTTAAAGGGCTCGAAACAGGTGATGTTCACTCGTAAATAAAGCGTTTAAACGGCTACATCGCGCCAAATATTTACTGTACAGAAAATCTACGCACAGAGAAATTTTTGTTATTAAAAAAGCTTCAATTTGGTACTGCGGCATTTTTTTCATATCTCCAGTATTTTCGGAGATATTTTGAAGGAAACGGTGAAAAATACGAAATTGCGAAAAATCGTTTTCTCGTTAAACTCCTTTTTCCCAAAATTAGCCATTTTAAAATGGTCAAACTTCTTGGATGTGTTGATAATACATATATAAAGAGAATCACAGAATGGTGTAGACCAATTTTAATTAAATGGGTTGTTAGTGGGTTGTTTTCACTGATATTTTTCGTAGAAAAAAGTAGGGGCTTCATGCTAGAGACTTTTTTTTTAAAAAAAAGTCTAATTATATACTTCAAAAAAGATTCTATAAATGTTCTTCGAAAAATGCAAAGTTTTCTCGTTATTTGACTTTGAATCTTTCAAATTTAGCATTTGATGAAAAAAGCTAACCATTAACATGCCATGTTACTTTCAACCGCGAATAGCTCGAAAAATATTAGTTTTCCGAAAAAAATGTATAGAAGTTTTTTTTTACTTAGAATTACTTTTTCCATCGATTCCTGTAATGTAATGAAAAATTTCCATCCTCGAGATGGGCTGGCAACCACCGCCAAGGTTTTAACGTACAGCGGCATGATATAGAAAATGGTCCTTGGGCCATTCGCTACCTTCTGTGAAAATTTCAAGTAAATCCATGCTGGACGAAAAAATTGCGAGCTAAAATGCTTCATTTCCTGTACTAAAAGGCAAATAGCTGCCGATATCGCTGGCAATTATGAATTATGTAAAAAAGATAATAGCGAGGTTGTTGTGAAAAAGGGAGGGAATTTTAACGCCAGCAGAAAGGTAGCAAATGAAAAACATGCACATACTCACTGGAACTGAAATACACTTTTGTAAAAATAAACAGATCACGAGAGACTTTGCCATGATTAATTTATTTTATATTTGGTTCAATTTCTGATCCGAATAGAGTTCAAATATAATTGAAGCCAAATATATATTTTACAGTTCTGCTCAATATTAGTAGTATGTAGAGAGTGTATCGAAAAAAGACCTTTATAAATAAATCTCTAAATGTGGTATTAATTGCTTCATCGAACTAATTTTTTCGTCTTTTATTATTATATTATATAAACTAACATTTACATAAAAAGTCAATGAATTTACAATTCTAAAAAAAAAAAATTTCGGACCTTTCCGTCAACTTCACGCATTAGGTTCCGTACAACGGCATCATCAAATGCTTTTCGGTTTAAACAATTTTGTTTGTTTTCTTTAATGTTTTCTTCATTTCAGCCCAATATCTTTCGATGGGTCGAAGTTCTGGACAGTTTGGAGGGTTAGTTGCTTTCGGTACCACGAAGAGGCTGTTGTCCTCATACCACTTCATTGTTGATCGAGCATAACGACTTCTCGCTAAATCTGGCCAAAATGTTACAGATGCGTCGTGTTTCTCGATAAATGGTTTTAGTCGCTTCTCTAAACATTCTTCGATATATCCTGCTGAGTTGATGGTACCCTTCGCTACAAATTCCTCTGATCTAAGACCACATCATATACCGCTTAGGAAGTTTCGCGCTTTTTCGGTTTCATGTTTTGGGCTAACACCACCCTTTGATCCTGCTGTATAAAAGTCCTGACCAGGCAACTGTGCGAAATCGGCCTTCACGTATGTCTCATCGTCCAACACAATACAATCGAATTTAGTCAGGTAATCCTTGTATAGCTTTCGAGCCCCATTTTTCGCTACTTTCTGTCCTTTTCCTCGGATCGAGCGGGACCTTTTTGGACTTTATTTGATCTAAGATTGTAATACTTCTTAATCCTCTGAATCATTTCGTTCGATGTTTGTACTTTTTAAGTCATATCTCGAATGGATGTGTTAGAACTCTGCACAACTTTCCTCTTTACCTTTGCTTCAAATTTGTGTCGGGTGGACCTTGTTTTCTATCGGATCCAGACTTCCTAGCAACAGGTAGGCCCTTTTTGTTCCTTATAATCGATGGTTTCACTGTTGCAATCGACGAATTGGTCTCTTTTGCTACTATTGAATATTTACGAAGGGGATTTTTCAGGTATTTGCACACAATTATACTACCCACTTTTTCTTGATTTGATGATATCTTTTCAAGAGCGATCTTACAATACGAATGGATTGGACGTTCTTTTTTGTCTCATTTTATAGCTAATTTTGCATACCTGATGCAGACTTTAACTTATTCAAAACAGAAGCTATGCAGGAGAAACTAAAGGTCATTGTTTTCCGATCCAGTCCTTGATATGCACCTTAGAAAAAAACGCATGCAGCACACGACCAACAGTGTGCCAACGACTTGTTTATGGGTCAGAATGTTTTGATATTGTCGGGAAGAGATTTAGATTAAACTGTCGCACAATCACCTTGACTAAACAGATATATTGGGATTCAGTAAGGCCTTCTTGAAACTTAGTTATCCAGCTAGGTGCTACTTTGCTCCTTGGAGACATTCGTTTGTATTTGCTGGACATATCTATATCACATGCTCAGTCGTTTCAGCTTCTATGTCGAAGCTACAGGTGTTTTATGGCACTTCAAATGATATTTAACCGGGCAAAGCCCAACCAGACCACCATTTAGTATGCTGAGTGTAGGTTTCTTAGGCTTCAGAACCGTATAGTCCAGTCAAATGGGAGTTTGACCGTACATTTTGGGTAGACAGAGAAATTGTTGTTGCAATGCGTGGGCAATGGTAAAGTTAGCTAAAGTCCAATATCCTGGGGTTGCAGCTACTATCCTCCGGGATCCATCTTAAAAACAAAAGAAAGTGTGACACCCCCATATCTCCGAAACCATGGCTTCTGCAAGAAAGTTGTGTATCGAAAACTTGCGTAGAATAAAATTTTTAGCAAGTCGTCCGTACATCACTTTTACATGGTGTCAATAATAAAAAAGTTACAAGTCAAAAACCACACCCAAAAAGAGGGAAACAACTTTCGGGCGCCACAACTTTTTTATGTTCACGTTTAACGCGAAGCACGCTAGCATACTTTTCTAAGGCAATTTTGTTTCCACTCGTTTGCGGTATTGAATGTTCCAACCACTGTACATTAGCGAGAGTTATTTCATCCCAAAGGCGAGAAAGTCGCGTGCAGGACGGGTTTTTAAGGCCAAATAATCGGCTTTTGATGGTAAACCCCCCGTTGCAAGTCTCGCGGAGCATTTTGGTAGGCAGGCAGATTTTTGGCGCAATGTGTAGTATGTCTTACTGTGAGTTCAAATCCAACTTTCTGGGGTCGCACCCCCAATCCTCTGGGCTCCATCTTGAAAACGAAAAACAGTGAGATGGCCACATATCTTCTAAATCATGGCTCCCATGGAAAAGTTTCAAATGGCATATGGATACGCCTGCTTGTGTAAAATTTGATTTGCAGGAAGTCGTGCATACATCACTTTTACGTGGTATCAACAATAAAAGAGTTACACGCCTAAAACGACATCCAAAAAGGGGGGAATATCTTCCGAGCGCCGCAACTACATTGTTTTCATTGTAACCCCAAAACACATTGAAAATAACTTTAAAGCAATTTTGTCGCAAGTCGTTTGCATTCTTGATTGTTTTGATCGCTGTACACTGGCGGAAGCTATTGCATCTCAAAAGGGGAAAACTCACGTGAAAACGCATTTTTAGGCCAAATAATCGGCTTCCGATGCAAAATTCAAGCAGCATTTTAGTGGGCAGAGTTTTTTTTAATTACAATGTGTAGTATGTCTTAATGTCAGCTTAAATCCAAGTTTCTGGGGTCGCAGTTCCAATCCTCTGGGCTTCATCTTGAAAGCGAAAAAAAGTGGGACGGCTCCATATCTCGGAAAGCACCGCTCCCACAAAAACACAGGGTACCGGGCCATAGTGATATACTAGGAAACTTCGAAGCGGATGCCTTAGCGAGACCTGGCACTGAGCTGCAGGAGTATACACTCACAACCCAAGTAGGCCAAACTCTAGCTTCCATTAAGCTGGCATTTGGGGAGCATTATATGAAGGCTGCAAGAAGAGTCTGTTTGCTGGAGTAAATCAGGTAAACTTGGAACGCACTGAATCCCAGACGCAGCAACCAGCTCCTCAACATGAGTCGTGAAACCTTGAGTTCTATCGTGTCCATACTGACGGAACATTGTCTAGTTGGCAGACACGCAGAAAGGTTGGGCGTTCCCTTCAACGATTTCTGCCGGAGTTGGAGATCGGAAGAAGACGAAGAGAAGACAATCCAACATTTTCTGTGCGAATACCCAGCACCGTCCAAGAAACGCATGAAAACTTTGGCCTCATGGAAGTAGCTGATTTGAACATCAGCTGCATAGCCGGCTTCATACAAGAATCGAAATGGTTTTCGTCACCAAGCAGCTAGGTTATAGTGCCGTCTCAATCTTCTGTGGTATCACAATGGGTCTACTATGGCCTAAGTGAGTCATCTTTTGATAAAGAGGGGCTGCCACTACAAACAACCAACCAACCAACCAACCATTTATGCTAAATAAAATATGTGTGGGTAATTCTATGCAAGACATTATACTGAAAATCATATGCCTTGAGCACTAGGACGTGTTTTGGAACTCACAAAATTCGTAAAACAAATTCTACTATATCGGCACCCAAGTTCTTCCAGCGAACTTTACATATATCACAACGAGTTTTCATTTATGTGAACTGTATTTTAGATTCTATCTAAGCTTGCATTATTAATAATTGTTATTAATTTATTGGCGTTTCATATCACTTGCGGATTCTTCATAAACCGTAAATCCAACACATCTGCACATCATCATGCATACAAAAACTATCCGTTATTGGTATTATTATTTTTTGGTCTGATCCACTCAAAAAACATTGACCCAATCGATTTGCATTCACGTTCATTTCGACAATATCGTATGGGTGATGTTTTTTTCTCTCTTTCGTGAATATTGTTTAAACGCATGCTAATGCGAAATTTATTCGAAACAAAGAATAAATTAGAATCGGATAAAAAATAAAGAGGCTAAATCGTTTTGCACAAATAAAAACAGCCCAAAATTCAACGCACAGTTGCGTTATGAAATGCAGCCATAATGTGAATAATTACCATGAATGCTCGCTTAAATTCGCTCCTGTTCTTCATTTCTCGAAATTAAATTCCCATAAGTAATTTACATAATTTTTTGTTCACACAGCATGTGTTAATGTATGATTCTCATATGTAATTAACTTAATGACTAACTGGCGGATGGTGGATTGCAGCGAGAGACTACGTTAACTTTTCAATTTGCAGAAGATCTAGCGGAATGTTTATAGTTAAGAGTTTTGGGCAACTGAAATCGACAACACAAGAGGTAGAGGAAAGTTGGATGTGAGATTCTTAACACTTTTCAAGTTAATATACAGATTAGATTTGAATCTGGGTTACTTTTTGGTTGCAACGACAAAGATTTATTTGTCTACATTTCAATGTCGTGGCCCCCGTAAAAAAATGGGTAGCACCTTTCATAAAAACGATATCAAAGCCGGTATCACGTTTTTTTTTTCAAAAGTAAGTTGAAATTCCAGTCGCTAATATATGCATCCATGAATAGACGATCGACAAGGTACGAAAAAAACAACAACTCTCCGGAACTTGTTGGAGCGTTGAAATCTCTTATGATCTATTAATTGCCATCATTGAGTTTTACGAGCAAATTCAGCATTCGAAACGATCAAAAGATTAAAGATAACCCAAACTAAGTTCAAAATAAAGGTAATACATAGTCGTTTGATATCATCGCTTATCGATGAACCAATGGGCAGAGCATCGATTCTCCCATATCTGCTTTGTGCTTGATGTGTATCTAATAAAGTCGGATTCCATTCAAATTACATCATATATCAATGAAGTTTGTTTCTAATTTGACTTGAATTTTTTCCCGATTGCCGATTTTTCATATATGGAACCACGGCGACGATAAGCTCTCTCTACTCATTTGTATCTTTGTGGGGAGTCGTAAACTATCTTACACAATGGCATCCTAAATTGCTTATTGCTACAATTTGAAGGAACTTAAAAGAATTAAGATTGTCATCGCTTTTCAGAACGTTTTGTTTTCATAAAACCCATATATAGTCATCAGCAAACTAGGAGAAAAAAACACATAAGCAGCATCAGACGAGATCTTTTCTGTGTATGAAAAAAATACCATATCTGCTACCTAAATACAGCACAAGCCTTCACGTCCATTTTTATTTTATTTTATTTTTCTGTTGTCGCTCCAACCGTGGATCATTTACATATTGAGATTGTGAGATCAAAGAGCAGATCTTTGTTTGTTAGACGATCTTGTCTAATAGAATTGTTTTTCGGCCAGTACCCTTTCGGTTCGTTACGCTCATCTCGGGGCTAGCCGGTAAGCTAAAGCTAACCGATATGCTAGCCGGATCATCAACTTACCTACCTACCTTCCTACATGCATGAAGTGAAGCAACGAACTCGACCAAAAAAAATTTTTTTTCTTCCACTCTGGACTCTTGTGAACAAAATATTTAACAAGTTGGCCTTTGGCACCTGGTCTGCATTGGATGCTTCTCGTGCAGATCATGAAACGATCATGACATGATCAATGGTTTGCTAAGCTCGGGCCCAGGCACGATTGGCCTGCTTTAAATTTGATTAAACCATTGTTTCGATTAAATTGTTTAGTCACCCTTGACCGCTTCTTGGTGGACCGATCACTGTGGTAAAGCGGGACATACCACCGCTCGACGAGATCATTGCCGCCAGGAAGAGGCGCGATCACTATGCTGATTGGCATTGTTTTCAATCCGAGAGATTGGATCGTGACGACTATTATGTCGATCATCGTTAAGTAAAGTCCGAACGGAATTGTTTCGATGTTTCCTTAAAAAGTTGCCTTTTTTTGTTGTTTGCTGCCCACGAGGAATCTATTGGGCCATTGATTGTCTGGCGGACAGCTAGGACAATTGGAAACTATGACTTGCTAATTTTTCTATTGATAATAGCATGGCTTTTTTTCGGTATGCTGGCGCTTATGCAAAGAAAATGTAGGATTGAGAAAATGGCATCACAAAAAAAAATTGTTTGGTTCAATTGCGTAAGGTAATTGGATACAAATTAGGGTTTCGATTTCAACAGTAACAAATGGATCACGATCAATTAAAATATGTAGTTTAAATTCATGCAATTTGTCTGTACATCTAAAGAGTGGACTATTTGTTTAATTTTTTATAAAGTGCATGTTATATCGACATTGGCAACAGTAACGCGACTAAAATATTGACAGATTTGCAGTAGAGATAGTTTTACGGTTGAACAACAGTGAAAATATAAATTGGAAAATGCAGTCGATTGCGAGATCCTCTTTTCGGATGAAGTTCACCTTCATCTTGTGAGTTATGTGAATAATAAGCACTGATTTCAGGTTCAAAAAGCTACACGTAGTTGTAGCCAATGCTTCCATTCTGGCAATCACTCGTTTTGTTTAAAGGGTGGATCATTTGTTTAAGTTTTTTATAAAGTGCATGTTATTTCGACTTTGGTCATAGTAACGCGACTGACCCGTTGGCATATACTGTCATGGACATTAAAATAGAGACACCTAATTGTTGACCACGAAAACATTAAATTCGAACAATATTGTTGAAGATGGGGAACGCTATCTCGTATTTAAATGCCATAATACATTTGCTATCAAAACACGATTGCTGTACTCCATTTGCGTTTCCTATGTCTTTAGGGGAGTCCCCGAATTTTGTGAAAGTAAGTTTTATGTTGGTCATTAAAATAGAGACAGCTTGAATTAGTAGTGCTACTATTAGTCGCGTCAATAAAGCCTTTTGGTGGAAAGTCCTCAGAAACAGCTCCGATTTGGATCATTTTTTTTTTGAATTTTTGTTTTTTTTTATATTATTTAAAATCAGAAATATTTCATAGGGGGGAAATAATTATTTGTATTGTTTAAACAATATGTAATTTATTTATACAAGGAAACAAATTTTTGCATGGTTTTCGTTGAAAAAAATTATTAGTGTATTAACTTTGCTGTTAAGAATAGTTGTTAAATGTACATTTGTTAGTAATAAATGAATATTTACATCTTAAAAATTTGCTGTGTGGGTCAAAAAATATATGAAAGTTTCAGCTACTGCACGTAATTTCTAATCACTATTAAAAAATTTAATGAAATTAATTTTTTCTTTATTATAAAAAGCAGATGTAGTGTCACATCCAGTGAATGCATGAATGAAGAAAGATTATTTTTGATAATATTTGGATTTTTATTAACATGATTTTTGTCGAATAAACTCGTTGTAAGACATTATTTTCGACTGGTTTCAAGAAAAATATTTCTTTATGATCAGGTGCTAAAGCCATCAATATCATTAACACATCAATGTCCTCTGCTACAACAACTACATCATGGAAGGAACTATCAAGAGCTGATTGTACAATTAAACGATCTGCATCACTTTTTGCTTGGGCTGCCATCCGTCCGGGTTTCCCCGGATTTGTCCTAGTTTGGAACACGTCCGGGGAGCGTCCGGGCGGGGTTTAAATTGTAGTCCGGGTGCAACCCGGACTACAATTTAAACCATTGCCATTGCATTTGTGGCGGAGATAATTTCTCTCATCTCATTTCCCTCTTGATGAACTTTTGGGAGGCATTTGATCCTAGGGAGTATCGGGTTGTTAACTCTTACTTTGGTTAATTCTGCGATTATTGCCTTGCAACTTTTAATCGTCTTCTCAAACCGTTTAATCGAGTCATCTATGGTATTTTGACGTAGTTCAAAGAACGTTCCGTTGTTCAATTTTTCTGTTACCGCTTCATTATATTTGTCCTTATCCATAATGACGACTGTATTTCCTTTGTCTGCCTTGATGAAATACACCGGGGCTCTTTTTTAGTCCAATGGCTGTGGCTGCTTCTGAGCTGTGCTTTGGTTGTCCTACTCCCATAATCGCTTTAGCTATATTTCTCCTTGCAGAGGTTTTTAGCACTTCCGGTAATTTGCTCATAGCTGCTTCCATTTGTATAATGATATCTTCTTTTGGAATCTTTCCTGGTTTTACCGCATAGTTTAGTCCCATGATCAACCGTTTCGTTTCGTCTTTATCGAAGCTCACCGTTGACTTATTAACAACTAGACCTGGAATTTCTTGCACTTCGAAGTCCTGGTAGTTTCCCCGAGATGCTTCCTCCAATTTCGATAGCTTCTTAGCATGTGTCTCTCTTTTTCTTTCTTTCTCGCATATCAATGCACGATCTGCTTTTTCTAATAAATCTTCCAGTCCTTTGCCAAAGTGTTCATTAGTTGTAGGTGTTTCTCATAAGTTTTAAGTGTAGTATCGTTCAGTTTGGAGTAAAGTTGCTTAATGCTAATTTTGAATTGGTTTCTTTCGACGATCTGTTTGTGATTATTTGCAAGGAGAAATATAGCTAAAGTGATTGGGAGTAAGACAGCCAAAGCACAGCTCAGAAGCAGCCACAGCCATTGGACTAAAAAAGAGCGCCGGTGTATTTCATCAAGGCAGACAAAGGAAATACAGTCTTTATTATGGATAAGGACAAATATGATGAAGCGGTAACAGAAAAATTGAACAACGGAACGTTCTTTGAATTACGTCAAAATAGCTTAGATGACTCGATTAAACGGTTTGAGAAGACGATTGCTGAATTAACCAAAGTGAGAGTTAACAACCCGATACTCCCTAGGATCAAATGCCTCCCAAAAGTTCATAAAGAGGGAAATGAGATGAGAGAAATTATCTCCGCCATAAATGCGCTTACCCAAAAATTGGCCAGATGGCTCGTGAAGGAATTCAAAGGGATGAACGGAATAGTGAGCAGCTCGGTAAAAAAACAGTAAGGAGTTCACCGAAAATTTGGACCACCAGCAGAATATGAGATTATGGTTTCATTCAATGTAAAAGCGCTCTTCCCTAGCGTACCAATGCTGGAAACACTTGGATACATCGAAGAATGGCTGCTAAAACAAGACGATTCACCATCATGGAAGACCAAAACTAGGCAATATGTTACACTCTGCACGCTGTGCATGACTGAAAATTATTTCACCTTCAAAGGGAAATTTTTTAAAACTAAGAAAGGAGTAGCGAGGAGAAACCCGCTGTCACCTTTTTTCAGTGTAATTTTTATGTCGAGATTGGAAAAGAGATTAAAATCAAGAGGCAAAGTACCAAGATGCTGGTTCCGATACGTAGATGACATTAACGGATCTTAACAACGCACGTCAGAGTATCAGCTTCACAATGGAGGAAGAAATAGGTGAAAACCTGGCGTTCTTGGATGTGCTAGTACAACAAAAAAGGGGGGACATAAGCTTTAATATCTACCGAAAAGCAACGCTTACGCAAAGAACGATCCCAAACACTTCGAACCACACACAACGAATCAAAGTTTCTCCCTACAGAGCTATGAAACACCGCATGTACGATTTGCCACTTGAAGAGGAAGCCAAGAAGAAGGAAATGCAGTACATTCTCCAGACTGCAATTTTAAATGGCTTTGAACCAGCAACAATCACAAGAATGGCGGAAAAAATCAAAAAAAAACGACGTACGAAAGAACGGTCAAGTTTACTAAACCCTGACTCAGAAAGGGCGATTTGGAAGGCCATCACCTACCACGAAGGTGTCACTAACGTAATAAAAAGGAACCTAAACGGCTATGAATCAATACAGCTCATAGAAACGAGTGGCAGAAACCAGCTCAAAAACATATTTGGATCGACTAAAGATAAGCGACAACCACACGAGAAATCCAGGATCTATAGGGTTGAATGCCCCACCTGCCAAGAGGTATATAAGTTAATTAAAGTGTAAAGGTTTCTAATAAAAAAATACCAGGGTTGAATACTGAAACCGGAACTTTATTGTTACAACTTTAATCGATGAATACAAAATGTGTTTAATACTAATTACCCAGTTACTTTTATTAACTAATGTTGCTTACGCTATGTCTGCATATGCAACGTGCAACGTTCAATTGCCCTAGCCTCGATATTGTGCATTGATTTGCACAATCATCACTTTCGGACTTGCGCGTGCAGGTAAGAATTCCGGTTTGGTCGTTAACTTATATCGGTCAGACAAGGAAACTCATCAGTACTAGGATGAAGGAACACTTAGAAGAAGCGAAAGCTGCAAAGAAGAGGCATGACAGGCAGTTTCAAATCAGCTGTGGCGGAGCACATCGTGACTACAGGACATGATATAACTATGGATGACGTAGCACCAATAAGAGAAGCGAGTGACGTACGGGAGCTAGATGCCTTAGAAAGCTTAGCCATTTATAGGGAACAAAACCCCGTAATGAATCATGATGAAGGCAACGTTAATTCATGGCTTTTTAAATTAATCAGTTATTCTTAAGAATCTCCATTTTTTAATAATATTCTCTCAATTATATCCCTCATTTATTATATCTTTTGTAATGTTAGAATTTGAAAATATCATCTTAATTATTATTAACTATATCCCTTGTAAAATTAGTATATAAGTAGAGTACTTAACACTAATAAATTCAATCGCTGAGGAAGACCGAACGATTACGGTCAAAAATCAATACCTAAGAAGATTAAAAAATAAAATTACTCACTTGTCGTCACAACAACGATTAAACACACTATTTCATGCAACAAAAGAGACTTAAAACTAAAGTTTTCTTCTATCAAGTACGGAGTCAAATATATTTTAATCAAGATGTAAGTGAATGAAAAAAGTATTGAAATGTCCGGGGTGAAAGCTCCAAAATCCGGGGAACTTACGTTTCCGGTCCTGGGGGGCAGGTATTAGAGATGGCAGCCCTACTTTTTGCTTGACTCCACTCAACATTTTTTTCGGCCAATTTTTTGAAGAGAAGATTGAAAAATCTATTTTTATTTTTGCTGTTTCCTAAAAATTGTTCTTTTGTTGTAGTAAGAGGCATATCTTCTTCAAAAAAATAATCGATTGAAGTATTACTTTTATATCTACGATTTCTCTCAGACGCTTTGGTTCCAATATAATTGTATGCATCAAAAAAAAACTTTAGCGTTGGTACCATAGTCATTACGTAAATATCTGATGTACTGTTGAAAAATATCGACAAACTTTTTATTTTTTCCCCATTTTAATCTATGAAGTAACATGCCACCATCAATAATGTAAAAAAAAAATTGTAACATCATTAACATCCGTTTCACATTGCTGGAAAATCTCGTATAGCGTTGATTTCGTAGTTTTCCTCATTCCACTGTTATCAAAATTGAAAGAAGGTAAGGAGCCAGCTCATAGTTAAAATATTGACGAAGTTCATCATTACTCTTCCTCAAAAAGCATAAGCGTTGATTTGGATCCACAGGAACTTCAGTATTATTAACTTTAATGTTACTGCTCATGCTCAATAAAAATTTAGCTATATCTTTTGTTGTCAATTTTATATCTTTAAAGTTTAAACCTTCCATTTTTCTTCGTAAATTAATTCCTTTGTCAAATGCCATATAACAATCAATACTTTCGTTACCTACAATTCCTGTGGAAATCGACATTATTTTCTGTACGTCTGGAAAGGGGTTGTGAATTTGAAATAATTCTACAATTTTATTTGCTGCTGATGAATCTTCATATAATCTGCTATCACTAGCGTCAATATGCTGAAATGATGATTTAAAAGAAAGTCCACAAAATTCTTTCATTCCATCCACTACGTCTGTTGTAACTAACGTTGCTCTTATCCATTTGTAAAGTAGTAATGATTAGAGAGAAAAGTCCTGTATCTGACATGACATTAAACATTGCAATGTTTAAGTATTATTAAAATACTTTACTAATGAATGATATATAAATACCTTCTCCATGATATTATTGTGCACTGTTTCTTTCAATTACAAATTGATGTTTTTATAAATATTTAATGTCAATAAATACACTTTCACTTAATAAATAAATGCAAACTGTACGAAACGTGCGTTTACTCCAAAAATCAGATGAATACTGAGTGACGCGAGCGGTAGAAACAGGGACTTTCCGAACACCTGCCCTTGCATTCTTTTACCAGGTAAAGAGTACCCAAACAAGGAAAGGTCAAATTATATTGTGCGTATACTAGCATAACTGTAAAATTCAATGTCAGATACACATAAATACATATATACGTGTATAGATAGCAAAAATCAATATATATAAAGTACCTATACACGTAACGCATATATATTTTTTGACCCACACAGCAATTTTTTAAGATGTAAATATTCAATTATTACTAACAAATGTACTTTTAACAACTATTCTTAACACCAAAGTTAATACACGAATATTTCTTTTCAACGAAAACCATGCCAAAACTTGTTTCCTTGTATAAATAAATTACATATTGTTTAAACAATACAAATAATTATTTCCCCCCTCCGAAATATTTCTGATTTTAAATGATATAAAAAAAACAAAATTTTTTAAAAAAAATTATCCAAATCGGAGCTGTTTCTGAGGACTTTCAAAGATTGCCTGTTTTAAGGCTTCATTGACGCGACTATATTGAGAAATTTGATTTAGAAATTTGAATTTTTTATATTCGTGAGTGTTTCTATGTATTTAGTAGATACAAGGTATTCATTCGTAGATAAAAATGGGTCGAGGAAAACACTGCACCCCAGAAGAGAGTTATTATTTTAAATTTGCGGAAATTGCTGTAATTGTCAAACGTTCGAAGAAGTTGGTTGAAAATGCCTTGAAAACACCAAAGGTTGAAAAAATGTTTGGTCAACCTAGAAAAACAACTTCTCACGAAGATCGAAAAATTGTGCGTGCTTCGAAATGTAGCCCTTTCAAGTCTTCAAAAGATATTAAATTAGAATTAGGATGGAATGGTTCTTCAAGAACCATTCGTAGAAGGCTTGTAGAAAGTAATTTGTATGGTAGAACTGCAAGAAAAGGGGAATTATTAACGAAACGAAACATAAAACAACGAATAAAATTTGCGAAAGACCATCGAGATTGGAGTGGGTCAACCGGAATCAAGAAGTGGAGAAACGTTTTGTGGACTGATGAAACTAAAATAAATTTATTTGGAAGTGATGGCAGGCAAACTGTCCGAAGACCACCAATGCAACAATTCAGGCCTTAATATACAAAAAAAACGTGAAGCATGGAAGAGGGAGTATTCAATTATGGGGATCCTTTTTTTGGTACGGGATTGCGCCGATTCGATTGATTGATAGCAATATGGACAAAATTCAGTATGTTAATATTTAAAGGTATACAATGCTACCTCATGCAGAAGAGCATATGCCTCTTAAATGGGTCCTGCAACAAGACAATGACCCTAAACATACATCCAAATACACAAATAAATTCATTCAAGATCAAAAAATCTACCTAATGGAATTGCCATCTCAATCGCCCGATTTGAACCCCATAGAACATCTATGGGGGGACCTGAAAAAGGCTGTTGGTGGACACCGGTTAAAAAATAAAACAGAGTTATGAGAAATAATTCAAAGAAAATGGTCTAAAATTCCTATTGAGCGATGCCACCAATTAATTGATTCAATGCCAAATAGACGCGGATGTACTTAGGAATAATGGTCACGCAACTAAATATTGAAGAACTTTCTATTTATATTTTATAAAATGCCCAAATATATGAATTATTTGATTTTTTTCGGTGTCTCTATTCTATTGTCCAATGCATTTTGCATTTTTTTTAATTTTATTGCTTTTTCAAGTAAGCTTAACTGAAGGAGTTCAATTTGTTTGTATAGCTTTTCAGTAGAATTATTTATTAAGCTGTAACATAAATTATGATTCTTTTTAATTTTAGAGATTTAGTGTTTTTTTGAACAATTTCATTGTGTCGTTATGTCCATGACAGTATGTTGTATCAAACCAAATTGGAAAATCTATAGTTGCAAAATCATCTTTTCAGATGAAGTTCGTTTTCGTCTTGAGGGTTGTGTGAATAAAATGCATTGATTTAGAATTCAAAAAAGCTTCCTAAAATAGTGACTAGTGTGGATTTTAATGAGGATTAAATAAGTTTTTATTCCAAGGATCAGTTACCTGGCGTCTGCATCTTGAGCAAGCGGCTAATAAGGCCAGAGATGCCATATTCCTCCCCAGTAAAATGTTGAGCAGCACGTGGAGGTTAAACCCTAAACCCTGGTCTGGGGCTGTATAAGCTCATCGTGCGACCAATCATTAGCTACGCAGCACTTGTGTGATCAACACTTGTACTTAAGGAGTAACGCTACTCTAGATTATCCAAAAAATCGATTTTTTATTGGCTTAAATTGTACTTTAGCGTCATAAAAGTGAGATGTCAGTAGTTTTATAGCGTGGAAAAATTTTTAAAAGGCTAACTGAGCGATTTTGCCGCACCGCGTCCCAGAGCCCCGCGCACGCTGTAATAAATAAATACCTCTCGGGATAATAAGTAGTCTTGTTACCTACATCACGTGAGGTATTTATAGTTTGAAAGAAGGCCAATAGATGTCGCTCCTAAGACGTTTATGTTTTTGACTACTTAACAGCTACAAAAACTTTAAACGCGTTTTTCTCAAAATACCTTTTTTCAAGCTTACCGGTAAGATAAATTTGGAACGGGTGCAAGGATCCATTTGAAATTTTGACAGTAACTTTGAAATACCAAAATCTAGTGAAGTACGTAGGGATTTTTTGATTAATTGTTTATATTTAATTTTATAAAGAATTTATGGCTAAATTTTTTTGACAAAAATAGTTGTTTTTTTCAAAACAGCGCCATTTTGTTCAAAATTAGATTTAAAAAAATCTCCTACGTATTTCGCTAGCTATTAGTATGCACTTCAAGAAAAAAATTAGTTTTCTGTTCTAGGAGCGCTCGTTCGAGAGAAAAGTTACCGGTAACTTTTTAAAGGTGGATCACACAACAGCTGAATACGGGGTCCTGTGGCCGCCATTTTGAAAAAAATTTACTTTTTGAGTTATACAATATACTACCATAAGTAGATTTGGTATTTTTTAATTTATTTACTAACGAAAAATCATGAAAAAAGGGAGTCTCTAGAGTAGTGTCACCCCTTAAAGAGGGCGAGACTTCTTTAACAAAACTATTGAAATAGGTTTCGAGTAGGCAGGATCGCCACGAACTACGTTTATTCGCAGGATCCCCATGAAATAGGTTAGCCTTGGCATTTTTATTGTAAGTCTTAAAATTTACCAAGCAAGCGCCAAAGATAATGGAAG
The DNA here is from genome assembly GCA_963942545.1 of Oxycera nigricornis. NCBI lineage: Eukaryota > Metazoa > Arthropoda > Insecta > Diptera > Stratiomyidae > Oxycera > Oxycera nigricornis. Next base: position 19,836,924 of record OZ012661.1, read on the forward strand.
GCAGAAGCTGCCTATATTTCCAATACATCGCAAGCGTCGCAATGAACAAACACGAGAAAGAAAGAATGCCCAAGTCGACAGTCCAAGTTCCCTTGTACGAATGTTAATTTATTTATTCACCCTCGCTTCTTTTATACAAAAATCATAACCTAATTCGTATTTACAAATCATTTACTTACAATTATTTTCACACGATACCGATGCATATCGTTGCACTAAATATATAATTTATTTTCATTCTTTAATGCTAACGCATGTGGTTGCAATAATTTACCGTACCACACACGTTGAGCCATTCCATATCTCAAGGATTCAAACGCCTTGCAAGTGGTCATCAAAAGAGCGCCGTGTCCATTTGACACTTTTCAACCACATTTGGATTGGCATAGCTCTGTATTTAGTTCATACTAATTGACCTTTGTAATTTATGTGTTTATGTTGTTCGTGGGTATATTTTGAGCAAGCGTGGCATAATTTAAATGGCTGCAGATGAACGAGCATACGTTGCATAATACAAATGAGTGCAGCTGACCATGTGGTTCCACTACACTAGGAAGAACAACATGCCTCGATACAACTGAAGCGTCACTAAGTTTTCTAACCCAACCAGCAATTTAGATCATTCTTGATCTGCGGCCTTGCCAATGTTTATTGAAAGCGGAGCAGCAACGAAATAATTAAACAACCTAAATCTACGCGCCCACAGAGGGCACTTGTACATTTAAAAAAAAAACAAAGCCCTTAAAGATAAAATCATAAATGCAATGGCAACCAATTAGAATACAACTGTCGGCCGAGCAAAGTGGACTAGTTATGATAATCCGTTCTCGGTGACTCGCTGGTATTTTATCATCATCGATGGCCTAACTGATCGAATCGAACCTTAACCGCAGAAACTAGTCATATGCAGCCGTCCCGGATCTGCGACCTTTTTCACCAGCTGAAAACATCTAGAAGATATCTACTATCGGCATACACTGTACCTTCCTATCATATCCTCGGTTTCCTATTTCAAGTTTTTCTTGTAATCCACTCCTTGAGTGCGTCTGCGTTTTCGGTTTGTATCTATCCTTTGCGGTACAAAACAAAAACTTCGAATAGTTTTGTTTAGTAATGAACAAATTTTCACGGTGAAAAAAAATCAAAAGTCAAAATGATAGCGTGTATGCACGCAGCTTCAAAAAAAACCTGAGAGGTTACAAAAACAATACAGCGAGGACATCATCCAGCATCCGTAATGGTATGAAGGGATGTCAGCTTCGAAGATGTCACATAGCATCATTTTTGCAAAAATAAGCGTAAAAACTGCAGGAAATTTTCTTTTAAGAAGGATATCTATCAGGAGGGTGTGAAGCCATTGAACTCTAAGCAGTTCAACAACAGTCACTAGGTTTTCCAGCAGGACTCCGCCCACATCACACAAGCATGGTTGGAAAGAAATTTTCCAAAGTTTAAAAGGGTGACGAAATGTCCATCAGGAAGCCCAGATTCGAAGCACCTGGACTATAAACTCTGGGCAGAGTTGGAGAGGATGGTCTGCAGAAAAAAATCCAGCATAAAGAGCCGTAGGCCAGCTTTACGACAAACAGTAGCTAATTTTTTTTAGAAACAATGTGTACTGCCATAGATGACTGCCCAAATAGATTAAAAAGTTGTGTGAAAGATAATTGCGGCCATTTTGAATATATATATTTTTGTAGTCCTGGCTGTGCGTTGTAACAAAATTTCTTTCTTTTTGTCGAAAATTCTCTCTCTCGTTTATAAAAAAACATCAATATCCCTGTGACAGAACTTATGGCACGATTAGAGAGGCTTGGAATCGAAATAACAACATTAGATACCATTGGCGAGGGGTGAAAAATTAAAATAAACACTTTATATCCTTATAAAACTGAAGTGGCATTTTTGGAACATATTTGGAAAGGGAAGCCGATGGGAATCGGCTTATATGAACGGCTCGCCACTGTTAGATACAGAAAACATTATTAAATTTTTTGATGTACATAGCATTTACACAGCGTTATCTTTGAGTCAATTTTAATTACAGCAGACGATTTTCTTGAAGAATTTGTTGCCCGAAAAAAAAAAGGCTTTTTAATATATTATCTTCACAATTCATGGAAAAACAAGCCGCGAAGCGCGACCCTTGAGGTCCACACGGTCAACTTCCCAGTAATATCTAGATAAACCTTAAAAATATTAAACACAATAATTATTTTGAAAATAGTACTATTTTAAATAATAATAATGAAAGGTATTCATAGCAGTAACAGGAATGAATTAATATTAATCATATCATCTACGGGAGCATCCACTGATTACGTAAGGCTTTTGGTGGATGGGTGATGATGATTGATTACCACAAATGCAAATTTGATTGAAATTTTGATGGTTTTCAAAATTTAAGCCGCTTTTGTTAATTAAAAGACTTAATAAAAATCAGCTCAAATTATCCAAACATTTTAAAACTTTGATTGACTTTACAACAAAGTCTTTAGAATAAAAGATATTGTAATTTCATTCGTAGAGGGTTCTTGAAATGGTAGCTTTGAATGTTTTTTTATTTTTAATTTAGTTCTTTTCATAACCATGGAAAAAAGTTTTGCTGGTTTCTGTTCAAAAATTGATAAGAATGCATAAATTTTATAAATTGGTATTACTGTGTTGTGCAAATCAGGTAAAGAATTATTTTTTATGAAAAACATCCTAATTTTTCGCATTTTCTTTTATTAAATTAAAAAATGCCTGAAACAATTTTTTTATAATGTTAAAAACTTCATAAAAATGTTGATACACGTCTACTGACACCATAATGATGCAAATATTATATCTGGTTCGTGAGATATAGTGAATGATAAAAATGGGCTTGATAATCATGATGACAAATCATGATTTTTTATTTTTTATTTAATATTTTTTATAATCATGACAAAAAGTTTTGATGTGTTTTTACAAGCACTGCTTGAAGTATATAAGTTTTATAAAAATTGAATACTCTCCTTCGTAAATCATGTTAAAAATTTATTGTTTATAAAAAATTAAATATTTTGCACTTTTGTTCCTTAAATTAAAAAACGGCTGCGACGATTTTTTTCAAAATTTGATAGATTCACACAAATGTTAATACGCGTCGATTGACACATTAACCATGCAAACCGTATGTTTGGTTTGCGGACTTGACTTGAAAATAAGGTTAAAAATTTATTGTTTGAAAAAAAAACCATTTTTGCACTTTTTTTAAAAAAATTAAAAAACCGCTTCAAGAATTTATTCAGAAACTTGATGGAATTACATAAATGTCAATACGCGTCGATTGACACCTTGCTCAAGGAAATCGTATGTTGGGTTCGCGAGATACAACGCATGACAGAAATGACCTTCAAACGGGCAAAACAGCAAATCCCCCCGACCGAAGTTTCCCAAAAACTAATCAGCTCTTAAGATTGCAAAGACGCTTCGATTGACACCTCAACGAAGTCGATACGACTTTGTTTACGTGAGTTATGGTCGTGGAAAAAAGTGTCCACGAACGTACAGACATACGTACGTACACACACATACATAGACCTCAAAACGTGAAGAAATGTTGAAAATTTGAATTTCGATTTTCGAGGCGATTACAAGAACTTCCCATATACTGGAAGTTAATAAAGAAAAATATCAGATATAAAAACCTACTCTAAAATATTGAAAATACATTGCAACAAATCAATAAACATATCGTCAGAAAAAAAAGTCGGTATTTAAATGTATCATTACAAAATTGCAACCTTGAATTCGATGAAATGTGCGTTGAATATATTTACCATAATAAAACCAATAAAATTTACATAAATAATATAGCAATCTTCAAATATTTGTCAAAGTTGATTAAGTCAAGGTGTTTTACTGTGATTTTCTTTTATATAAAAATAAAGACTTGAATGATGAACAAATGACAATCAATTGGTCGATACTCACTTTCAAAATTTCACAATCGATAATAGTTTGGATCGTATTACAAGAGTTGAATAAATTATTAATTTTTTTCAACTAAATTTCGAATTTTTAAATTCCAGTTTTGTGCGTCAATAAACTGAATTAATTAACAATCATCAATAAGGATTGAGCAACCTTTGAAACAAGAATATCAAGAAATTGGTTGTAGTAGCGTGCTTTGAATTTTTTATGACCGACAAATTGTTGTCCCTGGATATGAATTAAGTTAAATCCAATTTAGAATCAATTTGATTAAATTTGGACAATGGGTGTTTAGTGACTTAATTAATTATAATTACTGCGAATGCCGGAAAGCTGTATAAATCAATATTCAGGAGCGATTAATGGAACACACACGAGTGCATATCCACGTTATGTCGATTCAGCACTTCGGAATAAAATCCTTTGCCAATGGATGTATGTTCTATATTATTTCTAGCTTTCAACTGTTTACATATTCAATCACAAATACAATCGATTCCTAATAGACATTCATATTTCATGCAGTTCCATCTATAGATGGCAAACAATAAAGATATTTCGCAGAACTTTACATTCCTAATTTTTAAGCAATTTTTAAGCTTGGCACCCCGTTATCCAATAAAAAATCTAGATTTTTTTTGTGTCCCGAAATTTTGAAGTATTACACCATCAATGGTTCGCCAACGAAACAATGTCAAAGTCATAAATTTTCACCATTTCAGAAGATAATATCTTCTTGACCACTCAAAAATCTTTCCAGCTTTTTTTAAAAAAAAATCTTGTGATGTGGAGGATTTCTAAGTTATTGATCTCTACAGGTTTTCGGACAATCAATAAAAATTAGAGATGGATGAGCAATGACGAGCTGGTGGTCATAGATTCATTGTGGAAAAAAATGAATGAAAAGAATGGGTCAGATGACATTCATATGTTAACTTACAAGAGGTTAGCATCGTCCCACCCACAAGTGGGACACAATAGCCAATATGGCTGGGTTATTGGTGGCATTTGAAATTCCAAGATGAAAAAAACTGTTGTTTTTCGGGTTGACGAATGTTTAAATTTTATGGTTAAAATATGGTAACGATCAAATTATGCGCACGATTGATGCAATAGAATTAGTGATCATATGATATGGTAATAAATGGAATGTTAAGCGGAATGAAATGCATTTAAGATGTCGACATAATTAATTGATTGTGGGATATTAATGTGTTGAAATAATGAAAATTTTGTAGCGAGTCATATTTAGAACCAATTTGTCACACAAATGAAGTCAATTTTTGACAACTGAAATACTTGATAATTTTGGAAACCTACTTATTGTCATTATTATAAATTATCCATTTGTTGTAAGGAATCGTTGTCGCGATGAACTAATTGCAAAATATGTGATTTCAAACCGCCCCTGTAAGAATAGTTATTTGCGTTATGAGTGCGGAATGCACTGTTTTTAACGAGTCAAACATGATGCGAAATGCACGAATAACGAATTCTATTTTCCTCACACTAGCATCGCATGCGAAGTGACGCGAGAGTGGGAAAAGGGATCCAGAGGTCTGCATTTGGAGTCAGTAAAATGTTTCACGCTCTTGAAAACACTCAGAGACTGTTGCACGCATTCGAAGATGTATTTCAGGCACTTGGAAAATGTTTCACGCACTAGGGTGTAAGAAATTTGGAAAATGTTTCACGCACTAGGGTGTAAGAAATTTGGAAAATGTTTCACGCACTAGGGTGTAAGAAATATGGCTTTAAGTCTTGAGCCAGACCGATAAACCGAGCGTTTAATGATTCAGCAATCATACGAAACACGGCACGAAACGCACGAATGGCGAACTCAATTTTTTGTCACACAAGCCTTTGATGCTTTTGTGACAAAAAAAAATTGGTGGCGCATTGGCGGAAAAAAAAATCCAGAAGGCGTGACACTTGCAGTCAGTGAAATGTTGCATGCACTCTGAAACATTCAAAAAAGTGTTTTACGCACTCAGAGACCTTAGGTATAACTACAATTGACTTAAGAACTCGCAAGTCGAGATCGATAAATTGACTAGGGGTAGGCTAAGTAGCTGTCAAAATATTGACGGAACTTATGTCAAATTTAGTATGGCTGTCAGTGACAGGGCCGGTATCATTACATGCTCATGGTAAATAGAAAAGTAGATAGTCTCAAGGATTGCTGCGGTGACGTAATGTGTTCGAGAGATTGTGACATATTGCCCAGTAGGAATTTCAGCAATACTTTGCGCAAACCAAATTTGATTTTCCTGCTGGGTGGAGTGACAAGTGTTGGAAGAATAAGATAGATGATGTGCATATGAAGCACGAGAGTCTGTAAAAATTGAAAATTGAATTATAATGAAGGTGGAATGTTCAAGACAAACCTGCATGGAGATATATGGCGTGAAAACGTTCTAGTAAAGAAAAGTAGCGAATTGCCGTCAGTTCCACAAGTAATGACCTTTTGAATATTCTTTGGAGAATATTTTTTTGTACCTTAACCTTTGATATTGACTACACTCCACATTCGATTTTGTTGCCTGAAAATTTTCTAAATTTTTATATGCAGCGTTGTAAATATAATATAATATAATTTTTTTGTGTGAACTTCGAATCAAATAAAAATCAACTTTGATTTTGGTAGCAAAATCAACTCTTCGAGTGAAGTTTATTTTCATTTTGGACTTTATATCCAAAAGCAGAACTGTGTGATTTTGGGTTATGAATAACCAGACAGTCGTAGAAAAACCAATGCACCCTGAAAGAGTCACACGTGAGAGAATGTACACCTAAAGCGACCACCAGGCAACATCCTTAAAGTTGAAGCGGGGTTGACAATGGTCGAACATCCCGAAGAACAATGCGGACCGGAAGGTCTACAAGGATATTTGAATAGAAGACATTTATCGAGATCTTAAATGTAAGCTGTATTCTGGTAGGAACAACGACGGAAACGCCTCACAATTGTTGGCATTTTTGACATGGCCGGGTGACACGGCTATGTGGACAAGAAGATCGATTTCTGATAGAAACCGAACTACTGATGTAATTCTGACATTGTAGAGTTACGAATCGTTTGGTTACGACCTTAGAGACGCTACAACTGAACGTAGGGAAAGCTTGAGCACGAGAAATGAAAGCAGTCGAACAAAGTATAACGAATTAAACTGAATCGCGGTATTAAAAGGACCAAAACGAAATGATTTAAACAAATATTTCATGAAGATAAACTGAAGATTTATGAGTCACTACTGTTCACGTGTCCAGCAATACCTCGGATCTTTGTGCAGGTGCCTATTGTCCAGCGGGAGTGCACGGAAACGATTTGAGATCTTTCAGTCGACTCAGGATTTATTTCACCGGTAACATAGGAAAAACTGAGCGATGCTTGTAGCAGGTTGGATGACAACGTGGCACCAGGCCCGATCGGTATTTCTAACAAATCATTGAAGCAAACGGCGAAGATCAGACCGAATATTTTTGCTAACACATGCAAGCTTGAGGGAACAGAATTCTCACAAGCCACCCGAAGAATCATATTCGGATCGTCCTATTTTCCTGTTGGATGCAACCGGTTAATGTCTATAATAGTATGATGGAGAAGAATCTTTTGAAATTTGAAAAGACATTAAGCGTGATTTATTCACAACTGACTGCTATATAGGTTGGTTGGTTGTAGTGGCAGCCCGCTTTATGTGGTATCACAGAAGATAAGGATGGCACTAAAACCTGCGGGATGTCGAGAACCATCCAGATTCTCGTATGAAGCCGGCTATGCAGCCAATGTTTAAATCAGCTACCTCCGTGAGGTTATCCAGGAAGGACGAGCCCAAGGTTTGCATGCGCTTTCTGGACAGAAAGTGTTGGATGGTTCTTCCTCATCCTCTGATCTGCAGCTTCGGCAGAAATCATTGAAAGGGACACCCAATCTTTCTGCGCATCGCAAGTTCAGTTGTGAGCGGCATTCCATTGCACTTTTGGCTGAGGTATGCACCCTGGATTGTGATTGGATAGCAGCTTCACTGTCAGAAAAAAATAATATAAAACAGTCCACGTGTTATGGAAACATCACTGTAAAGTCCGGATTACAAACCGATTGAGCACCATTGAGATTCCTTAGATAAACGTTTATGGAAACTCATGCTCATTGCTTTTCATACTTGTCTATTTTTTGCTGTACGTGTCCAGGTGATGCCGGCTAGCTTCCTTATTTCGTAGTCCCATCTAAGTTTCCGACGTCGTCTCGGTCTTTTGACTCCTCTTGGGTACCACTGCATGATTTTTGCGGTCCATCTATTGTCTGATATCCTTGCCAGGTGTCCTGCCCATTGCAACTTGAGAGTTCTAATTCTTTTGATCACATTAGTAACTTACGTAACGCTCTTATCCAGGTTAATCTTTTTCTATCTCTATGTGTGATGCCCAGCATATATATGTCCATTGCTCATTGGGCAACCTGGAGCTTCCTTATGATGTCTGTTGTTAGAGTCCATGTTTCCCAGCCATAGATCATGATTGGCAGGATGCATTGATCGAAAGCTTTTTTCAGGTGGCATTTCATTCTTGACTTGAATATTGTGGAGTTCTTCCCGAATGCACTCCATGCTAGCTTGATCCTTCTGTTGATTTCTGGTATTGGCGATCCCGAGTTGTGTGCTGATTGGCCCAGATACACATGCTCGTCTACAACTTCCAGTTCGGTGTTGTTAACTGGTAGTTCACCCTGGATTCTCGTTACGAACTCATTGTACATAACTTTAGTTTTACTACAGTTCAATTTTAGACCTGCTATCTCGCGCAGCGTCTGTAGCTCATGTTGGCTTTGGGCGATAAGGACTATGTCACCTGCAAATTATAGGTGGTTTAGTCGCTCTCCATCTACAATATGATTAGTCCTTTATTATGCAGACAGCAACACAAAAGAGCATATGTGAGCGCGCTTTGCAAATGTTTCAGCTTTAAACGCGTTTTTCTCAAAATATTGCCTTTTGACCATTTTGACACTATTTTGAAAAATCTAAATTTCGAGGCAACTAGAATCAAAAATTTTATAAATTTTGAATCCATATTTTAAACAATTTAAGTTGTGAAAAAATTGAAAAGTGCGCCTTTCTTTTACCCAAAAAGTTGAATTCTAGTGAAGGTCATAGCTACTCACTAATATTTCATAATGACGTCAGAATTTTTGTTTCAGACTTACTTGACACGAAATATCATGTAGACCAGTTTTTAATAGGGCTTCATTATGGTCGCCATTTTGTCACCATGGATGGAAAAAAATTAAAAAATATTACATATATTGTAAAATTCAAGGTCAACATTTTATTAAGCCAAATTTTCAAAACATTCTAATGAATGTTTTTCTATAAAAACAATTGTTAAAATTTTCATATAAAAAAATTGGCCCCTTCAGCGCAACTAGATATTAGATATTGAACTAATTCCAGTTTTGTTAACTTCCCAGTATATGGGAAGTTCTTGTAATCGCCTCGAAAATTGAAATTGAAATTTTCAACATTTCTTTAGGTTTTAAGGTCTATAGAGTATATATAAAGTGTTTTTAGAAAGGGAGATGTATGTGTGTGTGTGTACGTACGTACGTACGTTCGAGGGCACTTTTTTCTATGAGCATAACTCACGTAAACAAAGTCATATCGAGTTCGTTGAGGTGTCAATCGAAGCGTCTTTGCAATCTTAAGAGCTGATTAGTTTTTGGGAAACTTCGGTCGCGGGGGAGGTGCTCTTTTGCCGGTTTGAAGGTCATTTCTGTCATGCGTTATATCTCGCGAACCCATCGTACGATTTCCTCGAAAAAGGTGTCAATCGACGCGTATTGACATTTATGTAATTCTATCAAGTTTTAGAAAAAATTCTTGAAGCCGTTTTTTAATTTTTTAAAAAAAAGGTGCAAAAAATGGGTTTTTTCAAAAACAATATATTTTTAACCTTTTTTTCAAGTCCAAGTAATGAATGTTTATAAAATTTATATACTCCCAACAATGTTTGTAGAAACACCATCAAAACCTTTTCTCATGATTACGTACAATATTAAATTAAAAATTAAAAATCATTAAAAGTCATCATGATTTTCAAGGTCATTTTTATCATTCACTATATCTCACGAACCAGATATAATATTTTCATCATTATGGTGTCAGTTGACGTGTATTAACATCTTTGTGGAGTTTTTAACAATATAAAAATTTGTTTCAGCCGTTTTTTAATTTAATAGAAAAATATGCGAAAAATTATAGTTTTTTTCATAAAAAATATTTTTTTAACTTGATTTGCACAGCACAGTGACACCAGTTTATAAAATTTATTTATTCTTATCAATATTGAAGAGAAGCAAGCAAAATTTTCTTCCATGATTATGAAAAAAACTAAATTAAAAATAAAAAATCATTCAAAGTTACCATGTAAAGAGGGTTCGTACGAATGATATTACTTTTTATCTTTCATTCTAAAAAAACTGTTGTAAATTCAATCAAAGTTTTAAAATATTTGCATAATTTGAGCAGATTTTTAATAGTTGTTATAGTCTTTTAATTAAAAAAACTGCGTAAATTTTGAAAACCAACAAAATATCAATCAAATTTGCATTTGCGGTAATCAAGACTTTGAATGGTAAAATGTTTTGTAGTCACTACTTTTCAAGATCATATACTTTGAAAAGCTTTCATCGAATAAAAAATTGTAGTTTTTAGTAGATTCATTCTTTAGTTATCGTAAGATTTCAATACCCATCATCATTTGTAATACATTTTACTTTTTACATGCAATTGAACATATTTTTGACTGCATATACAAAATTTTTCAAGACCAAAAAGGCCCCCACCGATTGATCCGCGTGAATATTCAATCTGTCCTCATCGACCAAAAACCTTACGTAATCAATGGACCCTCCCGTAGACGATATGATTCATATTAACTCATTCCTGTTACTGCTATGAATACCTCTCATTGTTGTAATGTTGTTGATGTTTATGTAGATATTACTGGGAAGTTGACCGTGTGGGCCTCAAGGGTTGCACTTCGCGGCTTGTTTATCACTGTTTTCATAATTGCTTTTTTTTGAGTGATCTTGGGCAGATTTATGGATTTATTTTAGAGTTTATTTAAGTTTCAATTTATCTTGAAAAAAGGTTAATAAAGAAGTTTTTATTACTAAAATCAATGCTGGAAAGAGAAATATTTTATTTGAATTAGTAGAAGCCAAAAAATTAAGTTTCAAAACGTTTTCTCACCAGTCTGGATAGAAATTTCGTTGAGAGAGTTGAGTCATTTTTCGGTAGCTTTTTTTGCTTAGAATATTATTATTTTTCGGGAAGAAATTGTTCCGAAATTCCTGTTTTTACGTTACTAGATAACTGTCTAAAAATACAAACTTTTACATTAAGTAAAATAGATGAATTATAGATGGATTTTCTGCAAATCAATGAATTTATTGCTTTTCACCTTCTAATCAATAGCTTTTCACGATAAAACCTACGCAACAGCAAAAGAAACTTTCCAATTGAAAACATTTCCATTAGCCAACAAGTGCGAAGCACCTTACAAACTTCTAGCGCAATATTGTTAAGAGTAAAATTACAAAAGAACTTCTCAATTACCTGAACGAAAAGTTTTAATCAAATCGACAACCACATCGACTGGAATTTCAACGAATCAAAGCAAATCCTCTTGAAAATAGACTCAAACGAAATTATCAGCCTTTGGCGAAGAACATACTTGAATTACAATCGGAACTAACTCAATCAGATATTGGAGCTTCAGACCTCAGTCCAGGCAACAGGACCACCAGCACGGATATCGGCAAACCATTTCATCTGTTATTTAATTTGTCCATGGTAAGTTGTAGCCTTGGAAGCTGGGCCGACCACAAGCAGGGGCGGCAAGCATCTAAGATTTGTTGAGAATGAGTGCCGGGGCTAATCAAAATTTATCACCGTAACTTCAATTATGCAAATATCGGTCGGCCGCGGTCCAACAATGAAATCGGAGCCACAAGCGCGCCCAAATCTAGAGCGGCCACCTTAAATTTTGACTACAAACTCGGACTGAGGTGGCTAGCCTATGCTAGCCTCAGTTAGCTCTAAGCGCTCATGCATTCACACGGGGTCATTTTATTATTAGCTCCAGATACGCTTCAGGTCCACAATTCTGATTCAAGCGTTTCGACATTTTTCCTGACCGCCAAACGACACATCGCCGAAGAGATGATACCGATTTCGGGCGGCTTGAAAAGCGGATAATACGCTTTTCAAGGTTACGGATAAAGATTATTGGGATTATGGCCTTTTTTTCGTTGGGCCGACGATCTGACAAAGAGTAATCGAGAAGTCATTTATTACCGATTTCCGAGTTGTTTTCGTGGATGTTGGCAACTTTCGAGGGAGCAATGTACAAATTGATTTGGTCCATTCGGGCAGTTGCGTAATTGGCACGTTTCAAAGATATGTATTTCGCATTTTCAAGATTATCGCTAATTTTTTTTTGTTGAGCTTTTTATGTTTAGGTTACGCGATTTTGTTTGTATTTCGCCACAATGATTTTTCATAGCCTTGTCTTGATTTCCTGTATTTTTTTCGGCTAGTCTAGTAAATCACTCAATTATGGCATCAGTGATTAATGCGAGCAGCAATCGTTGTTCGCTCTTGATTTGTTCGATTTGTGGTGAATTATTTAGATTGAAAAATACTGGATAAACTAACAAATGCAGATAATGTAAAGTAATGTACAAATATTGGTTAAGCAAGCGCAAAATCGACTTAGATCGGTTTGTAGTTTGAGGCAATTCATCATTAAAGATCTAGTTTAGTTTTTCAATGAACTACCGAAATTCAAAGTAACTATTTCGCCAAAAAAAGTTTCATGTTTTGATTTGTACAGATGGACTGCAAGGAAAAAAGAAGCATAAATATTAATAAGATGGAAGACTGCTTTTCAAAATTAACTCAAAAAAAGTATTGATGACGTGAGGATTCAGGTCGCAGACTATCAGCAAGCCTAGCTATAATACTACAGATCGAAATATACTATACAGCATACAGGTAATATAGAGTTTATTAAGGTATCAAACTTTCAATAAGAATATCTTTCATTATAGCTATCAAATTTCGACGGCGACTTACACCCAAATAATGTCGCGAAATAGTAGAAATTTATTCTTGAAATTCGCGTTCTGTGCACGAAACGTATTGAGCACGTCATTCAATTTATGATGCTCATAGTCGTCCACCTGAGCAGCTCATATGCAATACGATGGAAAGATTTATTTCAACGTTTATCCAACACGAGCTAGTACAGTGCGTATCGAGACAGTTATCGCTGCTGTAGAGAGTAATTTGACCTCAAATGTATCGATTCAACACCGGTCTCAAGAACTTGGCCTGGACTACATGGAAAATTTTGAGGAAATATCTTGGACTAAAGACCTATAACAACCAACTGGTGCAGCAATCGAGGCCATTGGACCATCGTTGGCATCGTACGTTCGCTGAATGGACTGAGAAGAAGTTGGAATTTGTACCGCGTTTTCATTTTTGGCTTATTGACTTAATGGGTTCATGAACAAGTAAAACTGCCGCTTTTTTGTTAGGTTAATTCTCAAGAGACTTTGGAAGCCCCATAACATCCCGAAAAAGTCACTGTATGGTGCGATTCGCATGACTTTTGAAATCTGAAGACGGAACCAACTTTCCCTTAAGTGGTGATCACTACCGACAATTGACTCGTATTTTTTCGATTCCTAACACCAATGTCAGCGTCTGAAGGACAAATAATTACATAGTACAGGATGGGACAACATGCCATATAACGCGTGAAACCATTACTTTATTGGGCCGAACCTATGGTGAACGCATCATCTCCAGAAATGGACCTGAATCTCCTGATCAGAAACTGTCATTTTATCTGTTTCGTTTTATATTAGATGTAAGTCTCGTAAAAATCTTACGGTTTCAACTGCTAAATGCCTCCATCCAAACTTTTCCTGCTTTGTTATCCTTGAATATTGGCACAACTCTACCTAACTAATTCAAATAATCGCTAATCAACCAACATAAATAACATTTAGTGAAAAGCTTTACCACATTCTTCCAAGAATCAACGGAGACATCCTAGCTTTTTGGTATGCCACTTCTTTAGTTTTTTGAAGATAATCTTTCTTGATATATTAAAACATGCAACTGCCTCCGGATGTGCCATATTTCCGCTTCAAATTGCTTTCAAAAACAATTGAAGTTTGGTTTTATCATATTTGGGATATGGTTGCGAGCCCAGCTATTTAAGACCGTCTCTCGACATTTTTTACTTCTGCATTAAGGGGTCTACTTTCTTTTAGCAGTGTAAAAACGGGTTATTTTTAATATTTTTTTCGATATATTTAAATTATAAATATTGATAAGGCAGGGGTTACACACATTAAATTCACTCTCGTAATACACAAAAAAAATATTTTTAATTCATTTATGTGAGTTTTTATCAATGAAAATGCTAGTTGAAAAAAATAGAAAAAACGAGAGGGGTGTGCGCTGTTGATGGAATTTTCGAGATGGTTGGTCTCGAACAAAAAAATCAAATAGTTTTAGGTTAGGTTAGGGCGATTTTCTATTTTTGCAAAATTGACAAAATGGCGGACATTTTTCCAAAAATTACGAAAAAACATGCTATTTTTTACCGTTTTTGGCCAAAAAAATACTTTAATTAAAAGTTTTGAAAAATCTCTATTCGCGCTATAGCTGTAATAATAAAGAATATCTGGTAAAAATTTGGTGAGAATCAATTCAGTAGTTCCTGAAATTTTATCAACACGGCGTCGAAAAACGTTTTTTCGAAAAAAAAACGCGGTTAAAGCCTATTTTAATGAACAATCGCGCTTGGGTGACAGAGTGAAAGTTGCCCAAAGATACAGTTAGACTGCTCCGATCTTTATAAAAAAACTTATATGATATTTCTGTATACGAGTATATATACTTTCCAAAAATGTAGTTAAAAAAAACTCGATTTTTTGAAAATTATAAAGAAGATAAACGCCTTAAACTCAAATACAGCATTAAAGTTTTGATTTCTGATAAAACTGTTTAAAATAGAATATTCTTTCAACAGCGAAGCAAATTTACTTGTCTTACACAACCATCTCGCAATGATCAAAAGATACTGGGAACAATTTCGGTTCAAAAAAGCAAAAAATGTCATGGACAAAACTGTTTAGTAGCATTCCAGATCGCCTAGTTTGCCGTCATATCTAATATGCTTGGTTTCTAATAAAAAAATTTGACATTCGGGTACATCCCCTGCAACATTTAAGATGAATTGTTTTCCACCTCAGTGGATGAACCTGAAAAAGTTTGGAAAAATCTATTCTGCAACGTTTTAGAATGTGCAATTTTAAAGATTTCGTCCCATCACTTCAAAGGATGTCTCACTGCATTCAATTTGTCTTTGCAACATAAAATAATATGAAAAAAATATGAAATTGTTGTCCAGTGTGTAATACATTTTACTTAGAGCTCAGATTGTGAGCAGCTCTTTTTTTTGAATATGAAATATACTATAACCTTCCTCCCTAGCAATTAAGTTCAACCCACGTGTGTATGTACAACCTTCGTTTTGTCAACACCTGATCCACTTGAAGGAACCCAAGGTGCTTACTTTTATTCATGTACTCCTTAAATTTCATACTTCCTGACCCTATTCAACGTGGCTACGTGCTTGCTAGCGTCGACATCGTTCTCGTCTATATGAAACCATGATTCCATGACCTCACCTGCTTCCACCCCAATGAGCCCAAAAAAATGTCTAATCTCTGTCCGGTAAGGTTTCATTCAAAGCGCCATTAAATTGTTGGTAGATTTCATACCCCTGCGAGCTCGGTCGACACGAAATCATAGTACAATCATCGTGAAAATGTATCCCCCTAGAATGGAAATAAAGGTAGTTGGCTGCCTTCATTGTTGAGATGACAGTATGCTACACATTTAAATGTGAAAGGACGCGGATGACCATTCGAGCGAAACCATTTCAAACGTGCTAACGTTTTTCTATAGCAGTAATCGTAGTAGGTGATATGAGTATTAAATAATAATAAAAAATGAGAAGAATGCTAGTTGTGCTTGGTATTGGTAGTAAATGGTAATAGTGTGTCGTGAGTACAACATGACCCGACCAGGCTTCTTACATTAGACGTATGTATGTACGTAATTCTTCCTCTACACATTTCCTCTTTCCGAGTTTTCATGTTGCTGAAGCCATTGAACAGCATTCCAACAAGCGAGGAGGAATCGGTTGGGTTTGGTAGTCAGAGGAAGGCACTTACTTGCTTACTACTATGGCCTCTCGGTGCATTATATACATATAGTTTTTCCAGCGTCAATTCAACGAACCAGAACCAGACTGTGTTCTTCGACTATAATATTGATTGAACATATGTACATATGTGTCTACACTTGACCGGATTTGTTAGAAATCGC
The DNA here is from genome assembly GCA_963942545.1 of Oxycera nigricornis. Taxonomy (NCBI): domain Eukaryota; kingdom Metazoa; phylum Arthropoda; class Insecta; order Diptera; family Stratiomyidae; genus Oxycera; species Oxycera nigricornis. Next base: position 19,853,360 of record OZ012661.1, read on the forward strand.
CTGGATAATATACTTAGACTTGGTTCTAACGTATGTTGTTCTTCAGCAAACGTAGTTGTGGTGAACCTTGACGGATTTCAGTTCATCGATATTTTTAATGAAGCACAACAACCCATCTGTTCTTTCATGTATATCGAAATGAAATCAACGTCACCCTCAAGGAATGAGACTACTGGCCTACTGGTCTCACAAAAGGATGTGAAACATTTTTTATGAAACAATATACTGTCAAAGTAAACCAGGGCGGATCTGTAGAAAAACGACTACATTTGGCCGTTAAGAGGCGGCACGCTGATTTTTGCAGGAAAAGTTGTGGAATAACTCGTATATGTAACAATTATTGATTTATGCTCTCTCTCAAAAATGTCGGGAATTTTTTTAAAAAATAGAAATATTTAATTTTTTTTAAAAAGTCGTGTTTTTCCTACTTATCTCACTCCGAACTTTAAAACGGTTTATTCCAGAACAAAGTTATGCGAGAATGAAAGTCGCATAATAAAAATTTTCTATAAGAAAAGATTGGTATAAAATTCTAAAACATTTAACGCTTGTCGCAAAATAGCAATATTTTTTTAAAAAAATAGGGAAAAAAAGCCATATCTTATTCATTTTTTTACCATTTCAAATAAACTTAGGACCTTCATAGTTCGGCTCAAAATTTTTTATAATAGATTTCAACAGCACACAAATTTCCATCAAAATCGAATCAGTAGATTTTACATAACAGCTTGGCAAACAAAATTTATTGAAAAAAAATCAATTTTTTTTAAAATCTTCTAAGTCAGAAACTAAAGCCCATAGAACTTTGAATTTTTTTCTAAATACACTCATCGAAATAATTATAAAGGCACTGTTTGTTTCGGTTTTAAAATTTTGATAACGGAATTTACTTCGAAACAGGTTTTCATTGTTGAATACTATGACAGTGTTCAGTTTATTAACTTTCCAGTATATGGGAAATTCTTGTAATCGCCTCGAAAATCAAAATTGAAATTTTCAACATTTCTTTCCGTTTTAAGGTCTATAGAGTATATATAAAGTGTTTTTAGAAAGGGAGATGTATGTGTGTGTGTGTGTACGTTCGTACGTACGTACGTACATGTGGACACTTTTTTCTACGAGCATAACTCCCGTAAACAAAGTCATATCGACTTCGTTAAGGTGTCAATCGAAGCGTCTTTACAATCTTAAGAGCTGATTAGTTTTTGGGAAACTTCGGTCGGGGGAGTTTGCTGTTTTGCCCCTTTGAAAGTCATTTCTGTCATGCGTTATATCTCGCGAACCAAACATACGATTTGCATGGTTAAGGTGTCAATCGACGCGTATTAGCATTTGTGTGAATCAATCAAATTTTGAACAAAATCGTTGGCGCCGTTTTTTAATTTAAGAAAAAAAAAATGACAAAGGTTGAGTTTTTTTAATAAACAATAAATTTTTAACCTGATTTACGGAAGACAGTATTCAATTTTTATAAAATTTATATACTTCAAGCAGTGCTTGTAACAACAACGTCAAAACTTTTTCTCATGATTACATAAAAAATTTAATAAAAAATAAAAAATCATTAAGAGTCATCATGATCTTCTAGGTCATTTCTTCCATTCACTATATCTCACGAACCAGATATAATATTTGCATCATAAAGGTGTCAGTTGATGTGTATTAACCTCTTTGTGTTTTTTTTTAATATTATAAAAATTCGTTTCAGACGTTTTTTTTTCAATTTAATAGAAGAAAATGCGAAAAATTAGGGTTTTTTCATAAAAAATATTTTTTAACCTGATTTGCACAACTCAGTAAAAAAAATTTATAAAATTTATACATTCTTATCAGTTTTTGTAGAGAAACCGGCAAAACTTTTTTCCATGATAATGAAAAAAAAAACTTAATGAAAAATAAAAAATCATTCAAAGTTACCATGTAAAGAGGGTTCATACGAATGATATTACTTTACATTTTTTATTCTAAAAAATTGTAGTAAATTCAATCAATGTTTTAAAATATTTGCATAATTTGAGCAGATTTTTAATAGTTTTTATAGTCTTTTAATTAAAAAACTGCTTAATTTTTGAAAACCAACAAAATTTCAATGAAATTTGCATTTGCGGTATCAACGCTTTGAATGGTAAAATGTTTTGTAGTCAATACTTTGCAAGATCATATGCTTTGAAAAGCTTTCATCGAATAAAAAATTGTAGTTTTTAGTAGATTCATGCTTTAGTAATCGTAAGATTTCAACAACCATCATCATGTGTAATACATTTTACTTTTTAGCTGCAATTGAACGTATTTTTGACTGCATATACAAAATTTTTCAAGACCAAAAAGGCCCCCACCGATTGATCCGCGTGAATATTCAATCTGTCCTCATCGACCAAAAACCTTATGTAATCGATGAACCCTCCCGTAGACGATATGATTCATATTAACTCATTCCTGTTACTGCTATGAATACCTCTCATTGTTATTACTTAAAATAGTATTATTTCCAAAATAATTATTGTGTTTAATGTTGTTGATGTTTGTCTAGAAATTACTGGGAAGTTGACCGTGTGGACCTCAAGGGTCGCACCTCGCGGCTTGTTTTTCTACAGATCCGCCCTGGTCTATAGATCAATTATTGTTATACGAGTTATTCCACAACTTTTCCTGCAAAAATCAGCGGCAAACTGAAAACAGATCCGCCCTGGTCTAAAGTTGAACAGATTACTTACAAAAAGCATCCAATGTAAGTAGACTACCAAAAATTTGCCTACTTTTAAGGCTCATAACAACATATTCGGTCCAAAAGAAAGGAAAAAACAGAATCCATAAAGCTCGTAAAATAGTTACTATCCCCCATGCAACTACATACTTCTCTGTACATTTCAGTCATCACATAAATGTTTAAATCGCCATAATAATATTGTTAATATTAGCTGACCGTGACATGACAACGCACTCCGGTCGGTAAAGCCACTTCAGTTCTATGAAAGCCTGCAGACAATGTGAATGGATCAAATGTGACATATGAGCACGGTTCAACTACGGTAGCTTTTGACGTATTCTCCACGTCTATTTATCGAATCGGTACATATAAATAGGTTCATATACGAAATTATGTACTGTTTGCTTCACAACGGATATGGGAAATTGTTGGTTTTTTTGCACTAAATCGAATAAAGCACGTCTGAACTACATACAATAGCACAATGACTATTGATTAGTTTTAAGGCTCGTACAATGTTTTTGTTGAACGAATGAATAAAAAAAAGAAGGGTGAATTTATGCAGTTTTTGGTCGAAGAGAAGGGTCTCGTGATGGAGGATTGACACATTTGTGTAACGAAAAAAAAATTGTAGAGGCTTTTAGACATTCTTGGATATTCTTACCACTCCAAATATCCACGTTTTTTCCAAAAAAAAAAGAAAAGAAAACTGCTCATTCAGAAGTAAATAATAGATACTATTAATCATTTATCCAAATGTCTGAAGATGATAGAGTGAAACGTTTGCTTAAAATAAAGGCTATGATACTCTAGACACGTATCTACTTTTTTAAATACTCTCAGAACTACACTGCGCCATGCATCTACTGTCTCTTTCTTTAGTTTAGATAACTCATTTGTCTTTGGTGATATCAATTAGATAGGATGTCATTATTAATTACGTAGAGATAATTTATAGATTGTCATGTGCTTAAATGATAGCTTGGAATCCATTCGAAACATCCTTTGAAAGGTCTGATCGGTACAATTTATGACAATTTTCTTTTCAAAAGATTATTCTTTCGATGAAATTCTATCTATTGGAACTATCCTGCTGATTTTATTTATAATATTATTAGTATTTTACAAAATGAAAGTAACGATAAATATCAATAGAAAAACTTTGTGAATTTCAGTTGACTCGGCGCTTACAATTTTTTTGATGATAATTTTATGTGAACTATTGTGGCTAAGTTTAATCCCTTTTGAACCGTGAAAGTTGCTTATTATATTAAATTTTTGGGGGAAATTAATGAAGGATTGATTGATTGGCAGTCAGTATACGATCGACGTTGTTTTATTCTTCGCTGGACCAGCAACCCAGGCGAAGAAGAACATAGCTATAAATTGAATCGGTTCTTCTTAATTATTGAAAAATAATTTGAAATGAAGATATTGCATTTTGCTATGCACTCCCTTAAATAGCAAATCTTAGTGCAATAGCTTCGAAAGCAAGGATACAAATGTCATATAGAGGGTGGCGATGTGTCTACTACTGGCTTTATTCGGCTACAACCGAAGTGAGATCAGAAAAGTTACCTTCCGGGCTGTCTCACGAAAACTTATCGGAAGTCAATATGATACCATGCAAGCCAAGACTCTGGGAATAGCTTCTTGCCGGCATTGGTGTCACTGTGGGGGGATGAGAGACATATAGTGTTGTTTGGCACCCAGCAAATATTTTCGAAAAGCAGTCACTATTCGGATTCCCTCTACAATTTTGAAGTTTCGAATTTTAGAAGTTTTTTAAAAATTCGCAACATCCTTCAGCTGGCCAAAAAAGAGGCCTTGAACGGTTCGAACTGGAAGCTAGAATACTAGGTCTAGAAGACTCTCAACTATCATCGCCATACCGTGCAGAAATCTATAATTTGGTGGGCTGATCACACTCCACAAAAATCAAAAAGGATTTAATGGTATGAAGTAATGTTGAGTTTCGAATCAGTGTTTCCTAGAGGACGTACACAGTTACATTTGAGAAGGGAGTAAGAATCCGTAAGTTGGTCCTGAAAGAAGCAAAGCAACAATGGAACAACTCACTTGAATCAACACAAGTTATAGTCGGCGTCCAACAGCTGTAAGGAAGCGACTGTTGTGATTCAGAACTCTGAACAAAGAGCTAGAATTCGGGCCCAATTACTAACAGAAAAACGGGGCATGGTTGTTCTGAATAATAAATTGAACCATGTGAAGAAATCCTAAGGTAGTGCGTCACAGATACTTGGAAGACGTACGAATGTTAGCAGAGAACGAAAATCACGAAAATATTAACGGATGACCCTGATAGCTTCTTTGCAAGTGGCGTAGCACTGATGAAAAATCCGGGTCACTATCTCAGAACCATTTTCGAAGGTACAACACTTATCCAGCAATTACGCCTGTACTATTCATTTTAACGTTGATTTCATTGCAATGAATTCGAAGCCGACACAATATCGAACCGTAACTACTCTAACAACACAAGGATAACCCTTATTTATGGTTAACGCGAGACTGCGGTGAAAAATTTAAATGATAAATAACGCTCACACTCAATGTTTAGATAAGCTTCCTTATCTGAACAGCAAGTTCAAACAGCCATTAGTATCTGACGGTTCCTCTTATCTACTAAGAGGAAACGTCAGATGCTAATGGCGGTCGGAAAGTGGCATAGCCTAGCGGAATGGAACCTGGGAGCTCAAGATCATGACTCAACTGGCGGTATCGTCAATTGAAAATGGAATACGTAGTTGTAGACCCAGTAAAATGGGGACGATTTTGGAAGCGTTCGTTTATTTTGGAAATCATTTTGAAAACGCTCGATTTCCGAAAATATTGGTTGGAGTATTAAGTTGTTTGGTAAAAACTGGTTTTTGGTCAATTAATTATCTGTTGATAAAGAAGAAGTTGACTAGGGGGTCGACATCTGAGCTTCGACATTGTTTTACGAGGTTGTGAAATCACACGTGGCTACAAATATGTTTTTTTTTTAATTGGGATAGGTGAAAAATTGTAAGCAGTTTTAAGCTCATCGTAGAGCCAATTATATTCATTCAAAATTACTGCGTGTAAAATATATTGCTGAGTAGTGCCTCCTTTCACGAGTTAATTTTTTTTTTAGTTTTATTTTTGGTTACAGATGGTTGGATGTCGGTATGAAACTTATTCTCGTATTAGAATTCATTTCAAGGCAGTTCGGGCACAGAAACGGATGGTGCCCTTTAAGTTATTCATTCATATGCTTGTTATCGCGGGTGAAAGCTGACTGGGATTGCCCGAACCGAAAAAGTGAACGAAACAAGTTGCGAATCAGGGGCTTATCATAGCCCAGAATTCGGTAGACGTTTAAATTGAAGTTATACATTAAGGATAAAACTTCAGTGAAAAGGGTCATCTTCTCCGTATGTGCTAGAGCGGGATAGGCACATGTCAGTTAGAATTTTGTTTAGCAATGCCTTAAGAATCATCGAAGTTTTTTACCTCACGATTGCTATATTAAAGCTTGATGCAAATAGGCAAGATTATTCTTGAACTTGATTTTGTCTTACTTTCTGCACCTAATGTCGATGCTTTACGACTAGCCAGCAAGGTGTATTATCAATGAAGACCGACACAGGGCCGAATCATTTTATTACATTACATGTCTCATATGGTTCCTACCATGATAATCAAAAGTAATAAATTTTCATTTGGCATTATCATAACCTTTAAAAATTGCTTGCTATGTCATACGAATGCCTCTAACATTCTTAGGTAAGGCGTTTCATGGGCACACGTGACATTTAGTTATTTCATCTATTTGTGATATTTTGATAATATCTCGTAAAATACACTTGAAAGAACCAGAAGGATACAATCGATAGTAGTGTTGGTGGGCCTAGCGCCCACAACACATGCTGACACGCAAGCGCTAGGCCATGGCAGGGCGGGCCCAGGCAGCGATATCTGCGCCTGGCGAGCTCCGCTGAATCTTGCTTTCTAACCGGGAGTTGCACGGCCACCCGAGAGATTGTTTTTGTATGCGGCAGTCTTTCGTTTTTTTTTTGTTTTTTTTGAGTAGTTTCGGAATTTCACCCGTAGATCGAAGAAACGTAAAGGATTTTTTTACTGTCTAATAGGTCTTGAACGCGGTATTATAAGTAACGTAGAAGGTAAATCCTCAAAAGATGAATAGTATGTTTTGTTTTTTGGTAGATTTTTTTGTCGGTATGTAACCGGGCAAATTGATGGCTGCATCTCTGGAAATGAGATTCGGGACTGATGCTAGAGAACGCACCCACGACATTACGCGCCGAACTAAGCTGGCATGCCAGCAGCCATCTATCCTTCAGCAAAGTAGAGGCCGAATCTGAATTAGTCTGAATGACCCAAGGGTTCGCTACCTCGTCGCCGGGACTTAACGTCCATTGAGGCCAACGAGACGAAAGTCTTGTTGCCTTGAAATTTCGAAGCGAGATCGTCCGCAAAACTTTCATTTCATTACAGATGAAATTGAAAACAATGTTTGCTGGTGGGAAAAAATAGGGCATATATTTCATTTATTTATTCATTGAAACGATTTCAGCAGATGGAACTAAATGTGTTACAGAAACAAAAATTAAAATGAAATTAAAACCAAATTAAGGAAAAAATTAATCGAATTGCGTTTCAATGTATCAACTTGAGAAAATGAGGCAGCATGTCAGCAAATAATCAGACAACTTTAAGGTTCGGGTAAAAGCGTTTAAAAAAATTAAGATCGCATATGACATCAAGATCTTTCATTTGAACAACAGACTTTAGCAGAATAAATTCAGTGACATGCTCGAACGAGATTGAGGAGATCTTTAGAGAAATGTGCATACGAAAAACTAGCGTGAAATTTTCTTTTATTCATATTAATAAGACAATAAAACAATCCTGCACCAAAAGCAGAACCATTCAAAGTTTTACAAATAAATTAAATGCAGACATTTTTTATATTTTATTAGAACATTTAAACCCAAGACAAAGGTCACTTTGTCATCCAAAATTTTGAAATTACTGAAAAACGGCAAAAGTTAAACCTTTTTCACTGATTTCTCACTGTACCTGCATATTAAATGCAAAAAATAAATTCAGCATGTCTGGCCAAAATATCAGTGGTAAGCTTTTCTTATTTCATAGACGTACAAAATTTAAATCTCTTTGTAAAACAATGCCAAGAACTCAACCGTAGAAAAAGATATTATTTTAATCGCATGTTGAAATTCTAGAACTCATCCTATTTGGGAGTTCATATCAAATTCAATTCATGGATACGAATTCACTCAACGACGAGGTGTTTCTGTCTTTACATCAAAAAGGATTGTCGGGTTCAGGCTGTGTTTGTTTAATTAATTAGTCCGTGACACAAAGTTAAAACTGGAAGCAGACAGATACAAAAGAGCAAAAGAACAAACTTGACGATGAATAATAATAATAATAATTATGCAATGAAAGGACTCTCTAAAAACTGAAAATCCTTAGTGGAAAAATGCCTGAAATTTTAAAAATCTAATTTTGTTAATGTAGCAGTTGATTGACATTTGAGGCATCAGGGATATGCGACTTGGGCGGCTAATTCACAAGTTTAAATCTCGTCATCTCTCTTCGTCACATTATATTAATTACTTTATTATACAACCCTGTTTTTCCCACTTCTTTGGAGTACAGTTCAAATGTCACTCGACTCATTCTTTCCAAGAAAATAACAAAAACCATAAAAAAGATTCAGACAACAAACAGGACAAAATATTTCACATCTACTTCACGATAAAAAAGAAACGAAATTCGAGTCGTGAATTAGAAACATGAATAGAAAGCGAAAATGTTATATTCTCCATTTGGGAATGAATGCAAAATATAAAGAATTATTTGACAAAGTCGTTGAAGTCTTTCCAAACTGTAGAGTTATCCAATCTTTTTTTTTTTAAGAATATTCTGAAAGCAAATTGAAATACTTTCTATTCCAAGAATTCCCTGATGAACGTGTCTTCTTGAAAAGCGACAATATATTCCTATATTCTTATAAAGTATAAAACACTGTCGAGTTTATAAACTACCCAACAACGCTGAAATAGACGTCTACACTCCAGACAATCTCTACAGGATAACCGACAGCTCCATTTGGCTTGCTTTCAGCAATCGACAGGCAACAAATCACGTTCAGAGAGACGACTTGCTCGTAAGGCTTAGGTTATACCATGTCGGATGAAAACGTCTACAAACCCTTTTTTAAAAAAATGTAGCTTGATAGCTATAATATCCTTGGGTCAACACGCTTCACCTCGACTTTATCTTCTTGACTATTTACCCTCAATATTGAATTGTGTCCTGTCAAATTTCTTTAAAACAGTTTCGTTTAAATTCGTATCGAAGGTGAAAATGCGGCAACATATCTCCTAATAGCAGTTTTCATTTGTGAGGTGGATTTTTTCCGTTAACATGTGTGAGGTTGTCTGTCGACTGAACCTGGCGTAAATGATTTTCTTAGGCAGTTTTCCCAACTGAGACTAACAGAATGAACGTGCGATAAAGGTAGGATTATGAGTGGTGGCATCTTACGTACGTCTTAGCTTTTTCTGCTACTTTTCCATTTGAAAACGTTACCGTCGTTTGTTGCTGCTGCTTCTGTTTTGTTTGTTTTGTAAATATGACAAATAAAGTTTGTGAATCGATATTCTACGGCTGCGGTAAATAAGATTGTTTGCAGATGGCAGCTGTTGAAATTGTATCGTAGCCGAGGTAATTAGGGAGATTGCTTGAAGGAAAATGTTGGCAACGAATAAAGATAATGATTGTTGAGGTTTTCGTTGAGTTGAGGTAGGAACGTCATATTCCTGCAGACTAGATGAAAGCTAACAACTCTGGCTGACGTTAGTTTATTATTAAAAAGCCTTCAACATAAGCACAAAATGGGAAAAGGTGCGATTTTGGCTCTTCACAGATCTGTACGACCGTTTTGATCTGCATGAGGAATTTGTTTTATATAGCCTGAGTTTGAAGTATTTTTTGAACGTAATGGTACCAGACCATATTCTGGAAACGAAACGTATATTCTGCAACAATATGTTTTAGCAGCTAGCTGTCCAACAAACCATAAAAGGCGACCAACTGCCCGATCGCTCAGAGGGCTCATTATAATGAAAAACTAAATAGGGACGGAAGGCCAAAACTGACGGATCCAGACAAGAGAGTGGGAGAGAGGAAGTAGGAATCACTGAGAGAATCAATCTGAGCTCTACGCAATAGCCAAGACATGATAGCATATACTGATTGTATTGTCATACGATAAGAGTCAACGGTGAATGACCAACCAATAGTATCTGTAGCCTAATTCTTCATAGGACATAATTAAAAGTTTAAAACTGGAATAATTCTCTTGTTAGCTTCCTCCCTGCTTACGCAATCAGTTTCTGATTGACCCAGAGACTACGACGTGAACGTGATAGTAGGATAATCAATTCTTTAATAGTCTGTTTTCACAGCAGTGTAACAGACTTATATTAATAATTTGTAATGATTCGTGACCGTCGCGGCGCCCTTACTATGTGTGCACTATTACAAGGGTGGATACAAGGGGAGGGGGAGGTCATGGGTGTCATGACCCCCCCTGAGCCTAGGTAAACTAGTGATTTGTACGATTTTTTTGCAATATTATTTTCTTTTATTGTGATTTTCGGGGCAGTGACCCCCCCCCCTGAGTCAAATGCTGGATCCGCTCTTGGCACTATAATACCTACACTTCCGAGTTAAACTCACATCGACGAGTAATAGTGGGGCTTGATGGCAGGAGTTATGCAAAAACGGAGGACGTGAGAGCCGCTAATCAAGAGATCAGTCTGAAGTGGGCATGTGGTAGTAGAATGATCTTCTTTTGGTGTTATACACGACGACAGTGGATCCTGTCGCCTAAATTGAAAAACCTTAGTGGTTAAATTAGTAGAGCACCGTACTATGACCAGCATCTTTGGGTCACAAGATAATGACGCGCAACAAGTGAGATGGGTCCAATCCACATCCAATTCAAGGCTTTTATTGCACCTTGTCGGGACTCATTTGACCCATTTGGGGCTGGTATAGGTAGGATTGAATTGGTCGACTTCAGCAACGCGTGCCTTGCACCTGGATGAAAATGCTTACTGGCACGAAACTTTTTCTTTAGATACAAAAGAGTCAACCAGGTGTCGCATTTCGAGAGGTATCCTTCTTTAAAATTTAAATCATTATATAATCGACCATCCTGTAATCGGGATTTTCGGCATGTTGTCGATTGAAATACGAGGAAAAATTGCGGGAAGTGAGATCTGGGAACAAAAACTAGTGTTTTCTGGGAGAGCTGGAAGAGAGGCGGTAGGGAATTCGAAGGTCCAGCAGTCCCGAGGATCAATTTACTATAATTCCAGATTTTCTTTTATTTTTACTTGAAAAATAATAATAGCGATTGTATTGTGCAGAGCGAATCGAATGGTTGCTTAAAAGTCATCATATTGCAAAAGAAAAGAACCAAGCATTTTTTTGTGTTTAATGCTGAAGTCATTATCAAATCTGTTGAGCCGTCAGCTTTGAGAAACGGACGCAGCTAACGGTCACCTGCTCAGTAGTGCGTAGGGATAATCTTGAGGATACATAGCTTGCGTGTACGACGACATTAAGTGTATACGAGCCGTTACAACAACATACAAGGAAGGATCAAAATGTAGAAAGACTGAATTTCTGTAAAGCGAACCGAGCGGGAGGGGGGGGGTCGGCCAAAGAGATCGATATTTTTTCCAGGCGCCTGCGGGCAAGCGGAAAGTAAGTACGTCGATTTCCGTGAAACCCTGTTGAGAAGTGTCGTCGTAATCCAAGATGGAGAAAAATCCTGAGTAGCGCGTCTGCGTCAAACAAAAAAAAACGCGACGGAGACCTTCGGAATGAATAAGGACGCCTACGGGGATGCTGCCATGAGCCGCTGAACAGTGTTCCAGTGGCATAAGCTGTTCCAGGATGAGCGGGAACTCGTTGAAGGTGACCAGCGCTGCGAAAATTGATGAAAATGTGACCAAAGTAAAGACGCTCCTGAACTCCGATCGGCGCAGAAAGAGTCGTCTGACTGTGGATGAGTTAGGGATTTTGTACGGTAGCGTCAAAAAAAATATTACCGAGTATTTGGCCATGCGAATAGTGTGCGCCAAGTTTGTTCTGAGTATTAAACAAAAAATTAATCGTGACCAGATCTGGCACCGCCGGACTTGTTCCTCTTTCCTTGACTCAAGCGTGACCTCAAGGGAAAACAACACGGCTCCGTAGAAGGGTATCTCTGAAGGAGATACCGGAAAGTGAGTGTCGAAGCACATGGATGCTGTTTCGAGGACTACTAACGATTTTTACCGATTAGTTCAATGAAAAAATTTAAATTAATTCAATCCTACTACTTTTTGATCCTACCTGGGTCCTGGGTCGATAACTAGAAGGATTCGCAAATTAACATATGATAGATTCAGCTTCAGTCCTGTCCACTTATCGTCGTAATAACCTTATATTCTAATATTTAGATAAGGTAAGATGGATATTAAGGAATGACGGCCCGAATACTTCGCGTCAAGTGGACCTAGTCGCAATTATTATGCGACATGGCCTGCGATAGGCCATGATAGGATGGGCACAAACAGTTGTATATATGCGAGCTCTACTGACGTCCATCGTTCCGAGAGGGAGGTAAGCCCGCTTGAGAGATTGTTTGCTGACGTATCACAGTTTTTTTTTAGTTTAAATCGTTTGTTTTGAAATTCAGTTGCGTTCTAAGTAGTTTGATGTTTGTGCTCTTGGATAGGTCTTGAATGCGACCTTGAGTTGGTATGTGAGCAAGATCCTAATATGGGGTGAAGTGATGTGTTGTTTAGGTTTTCGTGAATTATTGCATTATGAGGTTTTGGAAATAGGACATTGAGGTAATGAGATTCAGCGCCAATACTAGTAAACTCACGACATTATGTACCTCACTGAATTGGGCTGCCAGCAGTCACCGCACCTTTATTCTCAGAGATACTGGAAAATATACAACATACAAATGCTCGCCACTTCATCCCCGATACTGAAGGTCCCTAAGGCCAATGATACGAAAGCCTTGTTGGCGTCAACTTTTATCGGGTTTGTCGGCCAAACTAAACTAAACGATTAGCCAAATTTTGGATTGAACAGACAGAACACCGTCCTTTTTTGAAATTCAATTTTGTGTTGATGTCAAGTGGCTTTAGTGACCATGTTAAAGACGACAACACGTTTTGCATGATAAAAACTTTGGGCCTATCCACGTGAATAATGCGGTAGGGCGTGCCAAGGCAGTTTCATTTTTACTTGGGGAGCTTCGCTGATGTCCGTCATTCCAAGTACGGCATGTACGATGAACGATCGCCCGAGAAGTTGTTCGCTCGCACCAAATTTGTTTAGTATTATATATAACATTAATTGCTTGTTTGACAGATTAAGTTTTCGGATAGTTTTTTGATGTTTTTGCGCTCAAGATAGTTTCATCACGGTTTTTGAACTTGATTGTCGCGCGATATGATGATGTAAAATAGAAGGTGTTGCCTCGAAAGGTGTCGTTATTTGAATTTTGATTTTTCGTTGCATTTTCGGAAATTTTTCATAAATCTTGCGACTGTTCTGACTATTGAACGAAGACTAGAGACCAGGACATTACGCGCAGAACAAACTCGTCTGCACGACTTGAAACGTTCCGTGCCTCATCTCAGGACTGAACGTCCTTGAATTTTAGTAGATCACTACAAATGGACTGCAAAGTAGCGCGGATATGATGGATTGGTCGTTCAAGACGGCATGTACTTTAGAAACCATAAATGTAAGAAGAAATATTCTAAGTGTTGTTAAAATCATAAACTACTACAGTGGCGGACATAACTATAAGTTCATTCACAAAATTGCCCTTAAAATGTGGATGCAAGTTTGAATGCTTCTTTATTTTGTGCGTACTGTAGAATACATTTCCAAGAAATACTGTTATGTCATAACCTTGATTTCTTCCGCTTATAATTTACTCAGTCAGAACATTTCATGCATTTCAAGCGAACATATTTATACGTTCAGTAAATTAGAAAGTTCTGTTTGTGAAATTTGGAGGAATTAACTGGAAATTTTTGAAGTAAGTAAATTAATTACACTGAGAGGAACTCGTTTTTTTGCATAAATTAAATTTACCGTTTTCAATAGAAAAATGCCACGAGGAATGGTTTTATCGATGGAGGAAAGGGCAAAAATTGATGCCTACAAAGGAAACTGTTTCTCCAAGCGGGAAATTGCAAGAAGGCTTAATAGATCTGTATGTGTAATTAATAATTAGATAAAATTGAAAGAAAGGTACAACGCTTCGAGACGAACAGGCAGAAAAGCTACCATAAGTGAACGTCAAAAACGGCTAATACGGAAGAAAGCCTTAAACAAAAGTATGAATGCGTCCGAAGTTCGAGCAGATTTAGACTTGCCTGTAACGGTGTGGCACGTAAGAAGAATCCTGAGTTGCAGCGACAATTTAATATGGACAAAAAGGAAGCCTAAACCACAATTAGAGGAGAGACATAAAAGTGCAAGATTACTGTTTGCGGAAACCTACATGTCTTACAAAGATGAGTGGAAAACGGTTCTTTTCAGTGATGAAAAGAAGTTTAATTTAGACGGGCCGGATGGATTTAAACACTACTGGCACGACCTAAGAAGAGATAAGGAATTACGACTCTCGCGTAATTTCGGTGGCGGTTCGGTTATGGTTTGGGGATGCTTCTGTTACCATGGCCACAATATCCACAAGAATGAATTCGAAAAAGTATGTTGAACTTCTCGAAGACTTGCTTTTCGATCACGCAGAGTCAATTGTTGGACCAGATTTTGTCTTTCAACAAGACAATGCTGCCATACATGTTTCCCGAGAGACAAAAGCTTGGTTCAACTCAAAGGATATACCAGTTTTAGAATGGCCAGCTTGTAGTCCTGACTTGAACCCCATAGAGAATCTATGGGGAATAATATCGAGAAGAGTATATGAAAATGGCAGGCAATTTTCGAACACAAGAGAGCTAAGGGAGCAAATAATAAGAGCGTGGGACGAAATACCAGTTACAATATTACAAACCTTGGTGAATTCAATGCCAAAACGTGTATTTGAAGTAATTAAATCCAAAGGAAGCCGCACGAAGTACTAACCTTATCATGTTATTAATAAATATGTGCCCCATTTCTGGTGAACTTATATTTATGTCCCCTAATTTAAGAGAGAGAAATTGAATTTTAATTTTTTAAATTTTGTTTACGGTTGAAATAATCAAATTTCATTTTAATTTTGTTACATATATTATTAAGTTTTTCTTGACATCTGTTCGTAATAAATATAATGATTCAGATGTGAGTTTTATTTGAATTTTTTTGTGAACTTATAATTATGTCCTCCACTGTACTTGAAGCCATAACCTAGTAGTATTCCAAAATTGGGCCCTATAAAGGTTTACAACCCCGTTTTCTATTTTGGGAAATAAGCAATTTATCAGGATTTGCCAAATAACTCTCAGTCTGAAATATCGTTTTAGCATAAAACAATAATTTAAGATTATTTTTAAAGCAATTTAAATCAGTTCTGCACAGAAGAACGAAGCCTCATATTCGCAGACCATGCACAAACTTAATTAAAAGTGCAAATGACTTCATACATCAGATTTCGACAAATCATCTTGAAATTGAACTTTTGAAATGTCAAGGACTTGTCGAAAGAAATTTTGACTTAGGTGGGCGCAATTTAATATCCCAAGTTTATTAAGTTGACATCCTTTAATTAAATGTGAGAGGAATGAGCATTGCGTCTGCTTTTATGAAACTTCTAAAGAACATCCATTGAAATCTTTTATTTACAAGAAACTAATATTATATTGCTTATCACGCAGAATAAGCTTAAATATAATAGAAGATATAGCAGTGAATCGATTAAGTATAAATTGAAAAGCTAGTTTCGCATAATTTATTACCAAATTAATGGGGAAAAAACTATGCCTACTTTGCAACCAATTGAAATTAGTACGAACAACTTAAGGTCACTCATATTCACATATGTAGTTTAACAGTCAAACATATCACTTGCGGATTAGTGCAATCTGTTTCTGGTTTGAACGCCACAAGTGAAAGCTCTTCTGGCTGGAAACGTTAGAGTAGTACAGATTTTTGCTTGTTGATGGGTGCTTCTAATGATTAATTATCGCAAATTTCCTCATTTCGCTAATCTTCATTGGAGCTACTCGACAAAAAAAGGCTTTTGTTTCGAAGTGGGTGCTCCAAATTCAAGGTTTCAAACGATTGTCTGGAGTTTTTCTAACAATAAAAGTGTGTGTGAGCTGTTGGAAATGAATTGTAGTGAACTAAGCATGTTTTATAGAGACGTTCCATAAAATTTGGGAGCAATTAATATCCTTTGCAATAAATGCCGAGCTTAACATGTCTAACTATTTTTGATAGCGTTATTTGCGACTAAAATTACGTTAAATTTTCAAACAAATTTTGATTTTCTTGCTGAAATGCAACCAAGCTCCTTTTTTCACCATTTAAGTTCCCTAGAGTTCAAGATTTTCAAGTTGTGATGAAAGAAATGACGTTACAATTGAGCAACTTCCTTTTATCAACTTGAACTGTGATGGAGCGTTTTCTAAGTTGCACTAGTACAATTTCAACCTACTTTCCTATTTTAGATCTACGCCAGATTGTCTAGAAAGAACGGTTCCTTTAAGCATATTCTGTCAGTTTCTGAAACTTGGATTGCTAGGAATATTGCTTTTAGATATGCCAAATGTTTTATTACTAATAATTCTTTTGCTGTATTTTCAAAAATAAATTAATGAAAAAGGGAGACTAAGCTAGCAGGGGATAACCACGACAAATTTGAAAAAAAAAATTAAGGTTTTTTTTATATTTATTATAAAGTTCTTAAGCGGTCGGGCAACATGTCTGCTACTTGTGTTTTTTTAGCATAAGGAAAGTTACATATAAAACATTCACGAAATTCTACATTTAGAGGAAAACTTGAAAAAGGAAAATATAACGATAAACAACTGATAAAATATTTGTAGAAAAATTGACGATATAATGCCATTATAAAACTTTCTTATTTTGGGACCACATTTTGCTCTTAATTTATATCATATATTTTTCAAAGTAAAAATGTGTAATTAATATTTTAAAATCAACTGGACTCTTTTTTAGAAGAAACAAACACTAAATTTTTTTCTACTGGGCGAAATTGTAGGAACAAATTATTTATATTCGAAAATTTTACTTCAAAGGTTTTGAAAAATACTACATGTTGGATATCTTTTGAAACTTAAAATGAAAAAATACAGATTTTATGAACAGAAAGCTATTTGCACGGAAAACATCACAATTAAAATGGATGACAGACTGTCAAAAATATTGAATACATAATTTTAACAAAAACAAAAATTTTTGTCGAAAGTTGACATGTAAAAACATTTAAGGGGGGAAGTACCTTTAGACACTTCAAAAATCGATTTTTTTTAAATTGTTTTAATCGATAGATATATCGCCTAAGAATATCATATCAAAGTTTCAAAAGCTAATTTTCAAAATTGTGGAAGAGATGCATCCCGGAAGTGCCTGGCGCCGAGCTTTTTTCTCTTGATCACAAACTATAACGGCCTTTTCTCGAAACCATGTTTTTTAAAATTGCGTAAGTGATATTAAAAAAAATCGTGAATCGATTTTCATCATTTAGCATTCATTTTAAGGAGCATAAAAAACTGTTCTATATAGACTAAAGATTAAAAAACAAATTATTTTGGAACTATTTTTGACTGGAAGTACAACGAATTTTTTTCGTCAAAATCGTAATTTTTTTTGAGCCTGTTTTGAAGGGTTCATTTTCAAATTTCGCAAATATTTTAGTCTATCTACTAAAAAAACCCTCTCGAGTAAGAAAATGTTTGGCTTGTTGATTTCAGATGAAAATTGCAGCCAGCATCGCTTACGCAATTTACGACGTCAGCGACGACATGGCTTTCAAGATCCTTGAAAAAAATTTTAATTTTCAACTTTCACTTTTGTAGAACATGTTTTTTCCAACCTCAAACATCGCCTGAAATAAATATTATACTGATTTAATAAGAACTGTCTTCATTTCCCCACAAATCCGTTGCAAAACAGACCTTTTTTCGGCCTCTAAAGGTACTTCCCCCCTTAAAGAGAAATTTAGGTTCAACAAACAACAATAAAATAAAATCAGACAAAATCATTCCACAATTTTAGGAAAATTAAAAAAAAACAAGTAGACTGGACTTAAAATCAAGTAAAACGACATTCTGTTTGGTTGAATGAGTGACAAATGTAATATATAATACAATATAAAGTGTTTTATAGAGGCATAGAATTTCCGATAGCGATATCTGTTATTGTAGCTGTCAAATTTCGTTGCCGTTTTGACATTATGTTTAATTTACTTTGGCAAATTACCATGCAAAGACTTACTCGGAAAACGTCTTAAAATGATAGATATTTACTTCCGAAACTCGCATTCTGTTCTACCAACTTATAGAGCTCCTTTTTCAAATTATGGTGCTCATATTAATCCATTTGAGCGGTTTATACGCGATAAGATACAAAGATTTATGTCCACTTATACTCTTTTTGACAATGATCATCCAACACGAGCTCTTACAGTGCGTACCGAGCCAACTGTCGCTTCTGTATGGGGTAGTATGATCTATTACGACTCTCAGATCTATAGTACAGGGAGTTTTGAAAAACTAGCGCGATTGCCTGGGTCAGGTAGAAAAATCGAACTCCAGGACCTTGAACTTGACCGAAAGGTAAACAAGCTGTACAAAGGGAACCCGAATCTTTCAAAGGGTGTAATAGATAGCAAACACAACACCCTTCAAGCAACTGTGCATAAGACGAAAGCTGGAGTTGGAACTCGAACCTTCGAGGTCCAAAAAGCTCCTGATAACGAAGCGATAACCAAAGCCGCGCATACAACTTAAATCATAACTTTTTTTTACAAAGTTCGAATATTGCGTCTTGAACGACGAGACATATTACGTTGCCTACTTAGCCCAGATTCAGGGATAAGAATTTAAAGTGGCGAAATCAAAAGGAGTTACCTCTGAAAAATTTAAAACCAAGATGGTGTCAAAATATCCCAAAAAGTTCTTAATTTGCCAGGCCATTTGCTTTTGTGGTCAAAAAGTCAGGAGTTCATCACTCAGGGAACTTTAAATGGCGAGATCTATGTTACAGACTGCTTGAAAAAACGATTTTTGCCCTGTTTTGAGATCTCACACGCCTAAATCCTTTTTCTGGCCAGACCTTGTGACCTGCCATTACAATCACCGAGCAATGGAGATGTACTGGGTAAAAGACATACATATCGTTCCTAAGGATCACAAAACCGAAAAAAACGGCACAGAACTTAACCGTATGAGAAAATATTGGGCTTCTATAAAAAGGACATTGAAAACCATCACAGTACAGCAGTTTCGTTGAAAATGACGACAGGCAGCAAATGCTTTCGACGAAAAAGATATGCAAGCGTGAATGGCGGGATGCAAAGCAAAAGTCCGTGGATTATTTTAGAAAGAGTGAAAATCATGACTTTTTTTGTACAAATTTATGTTTCCTTCAAGGAGTAAAACTTTTTGATTATTCATTCATCAAACTGCTTATTCGTAGACCAAAGGAGGGGATACGACAAATGAACCAAAACAGCATACACTAGGTAACCTAGCTTGTGGTCATATGTCATAGGATCAACATGCGGTCGTGCATTGTCATGAAGTGAATTGGGACCACGCCTGTGCATCAATTTCGATTGCATTTGTAACAATTTCTAGTGCATTATCTCAATCTAAGGTCAATACAACACGATAACAACACTGGCCAACGATAAAAACACTTTTTGAATAACTTTACCTAATTCCTGTATTATTTGGTGAGCTGATTCCGAAAATAATAATAAAAAAGTTCTGATATTTTTAAAAAAAAGAAGTATATTTTGCATATTTTGGTAAAGCAATTGGTAATCAAGACAAATGTTGGGTACCTCACAAAGTATGCTTTGTTTATGTCAAGGATCTTAGGAAATGGTATAAGAAAGAGAAGAAAGCTTTAAAATTTGCAGTACCCATGATATGGAGAAAGCAAAAAATTAATCAAATGATTATTTTTGCAGCATTGATGTTTCTGGATGTAACTCCAAAAATAAGAAAATTACTTTCTATCCTTACCTTACTTCAGCTGATCGGCCGGTTGGACATGCACCGGGACTTTCTCTCCCTGAGCCACCTCGATCTATTGATTTTTTGACGTTTTACAGTCCAGCCCCCCCCCCCTTTTCTCCAGAAAATTGAACACCACAGTTGTTTACACCACCTGAGTTAAATTATTCAGTAAATGATTTGGGTTTAACGAAGGAAAAAGCAGAATTGTTTAGTTCTAGACTGAAAGAAAAATATTTATTGGAATGTGGAGTAACTGTTTACCAATATAGAACAAGAGATGAACAGTTTGCGCAATTTTTGACGCAGGAAGATGATTTGGTTTACTGCCAGGATATTGATAGTCTAATGAATGACTTTGGCGTTGAATACAAGAAGGAAGATTGGAGGCTTTTTATAGACTCATCAAAAACTAGTCTAAAAGGTGTTGTGTTGCTCAATGGAGATAATTATGCTTCATTGCCTGTTGCTCATTCAGTCCATATGAAGGAAACGTATGAAAATCTTAACATAATTTTAACTATGTAGCTCACGATTGGATGCTATGTGGAGATTTAAAAGTTGTATCTATGCTCCTTCCCGAACACGGTCGCACAACTGGCCCAGTACTGGGCCAGTGCTGGCCGAGCGCCACATAGCGCTGGCCGAGTCTCGTTCGCCAGTGCTGGTCCAGTAACATATAAGTGCTGGATGATAACAACGGCGTTGCATGCCAGTACTGGTCCAAGACCCACAAGCAGCACTGGCATAGAACGAATTTGTTACTCCGCTAGCAGTCAAATGCCAAAGCCAAATTGGCGGCGACGAGAGCCACAGAAATTTGTATGAAAATATCATTCTCACAAGATATTCGTCGCCCGGCATGTGCACTCGAATGCAGTACTGAGCCAGCAGTCAGCCAGCACTCAGCTAGTACTGGGCCAGCACTGGCAGCTGACCGTTGGCCGTTCGTTGTACGCCAAGGCTTGGCCGACGCTTGGCGTTGTTTCCACTGCAGGCAAACACTGTTCGGATTGGTCAAAAAAAGGGAATTACAAAGTTTCCATTTCTTATATGTGTGTGGGACTGCAGAGTAAGGGATCAACATTGGTGAAAAAACAATGACCCGTAAGAAAAAATTTGACACCTGGCGAGAAGAACATTTTTCATACAAATTTAGTAGATCCTAAAAAGATTGTTCATCCACCACTACACATGAAGTTGGGCTTAATGAAACAATTTGTAAAAGCTTTGTCTAAAGATGACGATTGTTTTAAATATTTGTGTAGAAAATTTCCTCATTTATCAGAAGCTAAGCTGAAAGTTTTCGTTGAGCCTGATATTCGTAAAATGATGTTTGATTCCAGCTTCCAAGAAACGATGAGTGCAAAGAAAAGGAGGCTTGGATATAATTTAAAGAAGTTGTCACTAAGTTTTGGGCAATATGAAAGCCCCTAACTATGAACTTATCGTAGCTAATATGATAGAAAAGTTCAAAACTGTTGGTTGTCTGATGAGCAATAAAGTACACTTTTTGTACAACCATCTCGACTTTTTTCCAGAAAACTTGGGTGACGTGAGTGAAGAGCAGGGGAAACGGTTTCATCAGGACATAAAACAACTGGAGAAACGATACCAGGGACGGTGGAGTATCAGCATGATGGGTGATTACTGTTGGTCACTTCAAAAAGAACAACCAAATGCATCACATCGGAGATAAGGCTATGCACGATTCTTTACACAGAAAAGGGCAAGGAAATATAAAAGAAGCACTTAAAATATTCACATTGTAGTTATAAACTTCCCAGTTCTCTATGGGAAGTTATTGTAATGGGGTCTATTTTGCGAATCCGAAATTTTGAAATATCTCCACGTTTTAAGGTCTCTTGAATCCAAATCCATTGTTTTCAGAGAGATGTCTGTGTGTATGTACGTATGTGCGTATTTGCGCTCGGAATTATTTTTCGTCTCGATTATCTTGAGAACCAAATATCGTATTGACGTGTGACCGGTTTCAAACGACGCGTAATTACGTTACTTAAAACTGAATGACTTTTCCGCAAAATCGGTTTAGCCGTTTTTTATTGAGGGTGAAAAAACTGAAAAAGTCAAAAAATGCTTCATTTGAAATAATACTGTTATTATTGTGCGTTTTAGCAAAATTTTGATCAAAGTTATGTTTTACAACTTTAAAAAAATAAAATTAATCTTTAATTCCAAACTTATAATATTGTTAGGTTTGGGAAAATGGGAGTAGTGACGCTAATGCACTTAATAATTGGATATTGTTATGATAAATTTAATATTGTTAATAACAATCAAATATTATTAGTTGTCATTTGAAATTGTAAATATGAACACAATTGTAACTATTCAGTAACGATCAAACAGTCTTAATAACGAATGATGCGAATAAATTGCAACATGCTTTTTTAAATTTAGTATGAATAATTTCACACCTTTTGTCATCTCTGGACAGTAGCCTTCAGGGAGCGTCGCTGTCTCAGAACCATGAGGAGGTCGGTTCGATCCCCAAACCTGCCTGTAATATTTTTTCCTTGCATTTTTTTTCCTGCTCGGGCTGCAGCTTTCAGTTGGAATGCGGATGAAAGGTCAATGCCAAGTAGCGGGCTGAAGCGACCTGGCAACTAGGAAAGATCTGGAATCCGCATCCAACTGGAAGCCAGCGGGACCTTTTGCACCCGGCCCCAAAACTATGGAATGGGGTGAATGAAAAACTGGGGGACTTGAAGACAGTTGGTGGTAGACGGAAAAGTGGTCGAGATCGATTTGAAAAAAACAAGAAAGATCGCTTGAAAGGAGTTGGTCGTGGAAAGAGGATGGCGGAAGGCGAATTTCGATTTGGGTAGAAAAAAAGAACGCGTGAAATATGTGAAGAAAATAAGGAAGCCAAAGTGTTAAGAAGAAGAAGAAAAAGAACGCTTGAAATAGTTTTGCTTGTGAGAGGACATAGTGGTCTATACTTGAAGAAAGAAAAAAAGAAAAAAAAGAAGTGAAGGATTTACAGCAGAACGGGGAGCTGAAGCGCGGCGTGAATGCAGTCGAGTGCGGGATCAGCGCGTTGAGCAGTCTTTATTTTTCATATATTCTATTTGCATATATTGAGCACAATTAAACGAAATTTTTATAAGTTTTTTTTTTCAATAATTGAAAGAAATATAGATTCAGATCGCGAAAAGTAACTGCCATTGTACGATAAGATTCTTTTTATAAATTATTAGTTTTATTGTTAAAAGGCGAACACATGGGAATTGGAGGGATTAAACCTTTAGAACAAATATTTCCTATTTAGAATTTATATTAGGACACTCAATAAATAATTGGTTATGAACCACTGATGTGAATTTTGAGTTGAGAAGGTCAATGCCTATGTAGAGATCAGTCATTTTTCATCATAAAAATGAGTAAATTTAACAAAGTTTCGTACAAATTCGATGAACTTAAAATATGTAGTCAAGTTCAAGAAAAATAGAAAGCCAAGAGAGTGAAGTCAGGCCATCGTCTATTCGTTTGATTTTTCAGGACAACTACCAGCAGTGAGGAGCGCTCGTCATCAGCCAGAGTAACTTGGGTACCGATAACTATTTGGAGTAAAGTTGATATTTTTTTGTGTGTTGACTCCACTTCACGTTTGGTTTTTTTTTCTTTTCCTATTTTTCTTCTGTTATTATAGTTTCCTTTTTTTATCATAATTACTATTTTTTTGATTATTATTCTGTTTTTATAACTTTCCTTTAGTCATAATTATTTTTATCATTATTAACTTCCCAGTATATGGGAAGTTCTTGTAATCGACTCGAAAATCGAAATTGAAATTTTCAACTTTTCTTTACGTTTTGAGGTCTATAGAGTATATATAAAGTGTTTTTAGAAAGGGAGATGTATGTGTGTGTGTGTTTGTATGTACGTACGTACGTCTGTACGTTCGTGGACACTTTTTTCTACGAGCATAACTCACGTAAACAAAGTCGTATCGACTTCGTTGAGGTGTCAATCGAAGCGTCTTTGCAATTTTAAGAGCTGATTAGTTTTTGGGACACTTCGGTCGGGGGGGTTCGCTGTTTTGCCCGTTTGAAGGTCATTTCTGTCATGCGTTATACCTCGCGAGCCAAACATACGATTTGCTTGCTCAAGGTGTCAATCGACGCGTATTAACATTTTTGTGATTCTGTCAAATTTTTAAAAAAAATTTTGTAGCCGTTTTTTAATTTTTTTAAAAAAAGTGCAAAAAGTTAGGGTTTTTTTCAAAAACACAATATTTTTAACCTGATTTTCAATCCTAAGTAATCAATGTTTATATTATTTATATACTCCAAATAGTTCTTGTGAAAAAATCAGCAAAATTTTTTTTCATGTTTACAAAAAAAAATTAAATAAAAAATAAAAAATCATTAAACGTTCAAGGTCATTTACGTCATTCATTATATCTCGAGAACCAAATATAATCTTTCCATCATTAAGGTGTCAATCGACGCGTATTAACATCTTTATGATGTTTTTATATTTTAAAAAAATTGTTAAAGCGTTTTTTACGATTTATTAATTTTTTTTTAGAAAAGTAGTGTTTTTTTCATAAAAATTCCATTTTTAACCTGTGTTGCACATCGTAATAATAAATGTTTATAGCATTTATAAACTTTTATCAATTTTTGTAGAGAAACCAACAAAAACTTTTCTCATGATTACAACTAAATTAAATTAAAAATAAAAAATCATTCAAAGTCACCATGTAAAAATGGTTTATTCGAATCATTATACCTTAAATCTCTTATTCTAAAGACATTGTTGTATAGTCAATCAAAGTTTATTAATATTTGCAAAATTTGAGCAGATTTTCAAT
Source organism: Oxycera nigricornis (assembly GCA_963942545.1). NCBI lineage: Eukaryota > Metazoa > Arthropoda > Insecta > Diptera > Stratiomyidae > Oxycera > Oxycera nigricornis. The sequence continues at coordinate 19,878,186 of OZ012661.1, forward strand.
AGTCTTCACAGCACCATGTTTAACTTTAATGAAAAAACTGCTTCGTAACCTGTCCCCCCCTCCGATTGATCCGCGTGAATAATCAATCAAACCAATGCACCAAAATCCTTACGTAATCAATTGACGCTCGCGTAGATGTTACGATTAATATTAAATCATTCCAATAATTTTTATGAGAGGTACATTTTTATTATTTGAAGTAGTATTATTTCCATAACTTTTATTGTGTTTAATATTTTTAATATCTATGTAGATATTACTGGGAAGTTGACCGTGTGGACCTCATGGGTCGCACCTCACGGTTTGTTTCGAATTATATTTTTGTAATTTTATAAGTTCATTATAATGTTAATTTTTATTTTTTTTGAATTATGTGAAATATATATATATTCCTTTTAACCGTATTATGGCCTAAGGTTGTGTTTTTTTTCTTCAGGCTCATTACCAACACCCAATCTTGATTCCCTTCCCTTGTCCATGTTATTTGGATCGACACGGGCCTAGCCTGACCTCCTAAAGAACCACACCCACGCGCTGAGCTTTAGCCGGCATCGTTGCGCTATACAGGGGGTGGAAGGCTAGGTTCAAATAAATTTTCCGTGACCGCAGTGTCAATACGCTGAAGTCGCAACAATTATTATTAATAATAATTAAATACCCACAATAATGGTTGTGGATTCCGGGACCGAGATGTAAGACGAGGTGGAGGACAAGGAGGAGGAAAAGGAGGTGGACGAGGAGGAAGACGAGGTTGTCGAGGCTTTGGTAGAGGACGACCAGGTGGGGAAGCCGTCTTCCTCTACCAAAGCTTTTATGATTAGAGAAAAAATTAATAAAAACAGTACAAGTAATTATAATAATATAGAAAAATAATTATTAATAATAGTGATTATTAATAATAGTGATTATTAATAATATTGATTATTAATAATAGTAGTTAATGATAAAAACATATTATAACCTTTTCATTTACCCCAAGGGTCGCACTTAGACGACATTTTTTAATATTTTTTTCATTAGAAATTGTAACCTAACAAGCAAACCTATGATGTTTTAATTTTTATGTATTTAATTTTCCCTATTGTGAAAGATTGTAAAAGAATTGTGTTGATTCAAAAAGTTTTTACAAAATTTTTTTTTATTGGCCTGTGTAATTGTTTCACAACGTTCTAGGACGTTTTTGTGCGCTACCCCGTCGCTAGTTGTTGTGATTATAATCATCTTGTTTTCTTTCTGGAATAAATTTCGTACCACGTTAGCGGGAAGATCAGATGTTCTAACGAGTACTCAATATACAAACAGTCGCAGTTTTTTATTCATTGTTTATTGCAAATTTTTCCAGTCAAAATAGCAACGTAGGCAGCACTGATGCACACAAATAAGCTGTCGCGTCATTGATGCAGACAAATTAATGCCATTTATTGTTGCATTATTGACTATTGACTTAGTTCGCGAGAAAATGGGTTGTTTTTCATTGGCAGAAAAAATATATTTTATTTTTAACATAAAATTAAGCTTTTTTTGAAAAATTTCCAGTTTTACGATGTGGAACTGTTCGCCGCTCGTAAATTATGCAATAGTCCAACGGTTGTGGCGATTGCACGTCCAAATGCATCCATAGGCCGTGATCTTTGCAAATTCAGGGCGATTTCCCTGTTTGGCGAATTAAATTGGATTTCAGGCCCAAATTGGGAAAATTGCTGGTGCGCCCGCAAAAACAACAACAACAACAACGCCACGGCCGTTCGATTTGCATTCGCCTCTGCCTGGGCCACTTGTTGCAATTTTTGTTGTTGTTTTTGCTCGGCAGGGATGACCGTACGGAGGGACTTGTTGGGAGGTACGTTGCGAGTGGGTCGGTGCCTTCCTTCCCACACTGCGAGCAGAACAATGGGAAAATGCGAGGCAACAACAGAACAAGAACAAAACAAACTCACATTCACTGCGAAAAAACCGCCTAGCGAGGAGCCCGGGAGCAGCTTCCGTCTTGTTGCAGCAACAACTGCAACTGCACCACCAGCAAGAAGTTGGCGCTTCCTGTTGCAACGCTCGCGCACGTTTCACGTCCCGTAACTGTACTTCGCGGGTAACAGGAACTGCACGAATGCACCGCGAAAGGATGGCCCCGCGAAATAAACTACAACTCGCGATCCACGCCACATACGACCACGAAGCGCCGAAGATGCACTGCAACTGTAAAATGGAATCTCGCGAGAAAAAAAATTTCGTCCAGGCGCCCGCGAATTTCGCACGCTGCCCAATTTATTCGCACCTGCACTGACTCCCGACCCTTACCACGCACACACACTCACTCGCGCCCAGATCCAAGAGCACCACCGACACTGAATGACCCTCGCGGCCAACTTCCGAATATCCTTTTCCGCTCGACGGGAAGTCCTTGGGGGATGTTTACCAATTGGACACAAACACACACAAACTAACCCGACCGTTACTTGCGATTCGACCTAAACATGTCGACGCTGCGAAGCGAACTGACGTCGTCAACAGGCGTCCAGCAACATTCCACTTCTTGCGCCAGCCACAATTTCTTACAACAGCCAGCTACATGCTGCTGGCCGCATACCGCATTGCCACTTAATTCAATTTGCACTGGGAATTGAACCTGGCAACAAGCTGCTTCCTGGCCATGGCGGCATGGCTAATTGTTTAGCCACATTGTTGATGGAGTAATTTATACATGCTGCTGGCTGGCCAGCTGAAATGCAGAGTGTTGCGGCCGCTTGTTGCTTGCCGGCGAGTGCGCAAATGTTGTTTTTGAGCGGATTACATTGTGTGGCGTAAGTAGATGACCGGTAGTTGTGCAAGCAAAACTTACTTTAGAAGAGAATTACACCTATCCCCCGTTTTACACGGAAGAAATGTTTTATATAAAACCACGCGACTCAAAAACATCTAATCTAACCGAAAACCACGTGCACTAACTTAAATTCGACCTTGAACATTGATCAAACCATAGACGATCCCTGCGTACCGATTAAAACTTTTTAAGATTACCTTATCATTTCAAGGCTGCTAAGGGATTTCTCTAACAGTTCTGAATGAATAATGATCCTTTATTATATAACCGTACTGAAACAATGAACTAATTGAGTTTTCATATACTTTCTAGAGTGTAATGCAACCAAAATTAATATGAAAACCTCTTACAATGGCAAAGAAGATGTTCTTTATAAAATCATGGAGATATCTTCATGGAAAAGCATATTAATTCCCACTTTTGATAGGAATTCAGAGCAAGTAAGCCGCGAGGTGCGACCCTTGAGGTCCACACGGTCAACTTCCCAGTAATATCTACATAAACATCAACAACATTAAATACAATAATAATTTTGTAAATAATACTACTTTAAGTAATAACAATTAAAGGTATTCATAGCAGTAACAGGAATGAGTTAATATGAATCATATCGTCTACGGGAGGGTCCATTGATTACGTAAAATTTATGGTCGATGAGGACAGATTGAATATTCACATGGATCAATCGGTGGGGGCCTTTTTGGTCTTGAAATTTTTTTTATATGCACTCAAAAACAGGTTCAATTGCATGTTAAAAGTAAAATGTTTTACAAATGATAATGGAGGAAGTAATTGAAATCTTACGACTACGAAAGAATGAATCTACTAAAAACTACAATTTTTTATTCGATGAAAGCTTTTCAAAGCATATGATGTTGCAAAGTATTGACTACAAAACATTTTACCATTCAAAGCGTTGATTACCACAAATGCAAATTTGATTGAAATTTTGATGCTTTTCAAAATGTAAGCAGTTTTTTTTAATTAAAAGACTATAAAAACTATTAAAAATCTGCTCAAATCATGCAAATATTTTTAAACTTTGATTGAATTTACAACAATTTTTTAGAATAAAAGATATAAAGTAATATCATTCGTATGAACCCTCTTTAAATGGTAACTTTGAATGATTTTTTATTTTTAATTTATTTATTTTCATAATCATGGAAGAAAATTTTGCTGGTTTCTCTTGAAAAACTGATAGGAATGTATAAATTTTATAAACTGGTATCACTGTGCTGTGCAAATCAGGTTAAAAAATATTTTTTATGAAAAAACCATAATTTTTCGCATTTTTTTTCTATTAAATTAAAAAACAGCTGGAACGAATTTTTAAAATGTTAAATGATTTTCTGTTTTTAATTTAATTTTTTACGTAATCTTGAAAAAAATTTGGGTTTTTTTTACAAAAACTATTTGGAGTTTATAAATCGTATAAACATTTATTGCTATGTTTTGTAAATCTGGTTAAAAATTTATTGTTTATGAAAAAACCTAATTTCTTGCACTGTTTTTTTAATAAATTAAACAACGGCTCCAACGATTTTTAAAAATTGAGTAGATTCACACAAGTGTCAATACGCGTCGATTGACACCATAGCCATGCAAATCATATGTTTGATTCGCGAGATATAACGCATGACAGAAATGATTTTCGAAGAATGAAAACATGAAACCACTCCGGCCGAAGTGTCCCACAAACTGATCAGCTCTTAAAGTTGCGAAGACGCTTCGATTGACATCTTAACTAAGTCAATACGACTTTGTTTACGTGAGTTATGCTCGAAGAAAAAACTGTCCACGAACGCACGTACGTACGTACGTACACACACACATTCATCTATCTTTCTAAAAACACTTTACATATACTCTATAGACCTTAAAACGTAAAGAAATGTCGAAAATTTCAATTGCGATTTTCGAGACGATTACAAGAACTTCCCATATACTGGGAAGATAATAAACGAAAACAGAGAAAATAATATTCACAAATCTTCCCGTTTTCTGCATGCAAAAATCAAAAAAGAAAAACTGAATATTTCAAATCAAAGCGCAAGTTTAATTCACTACAATCTGCCTTTGAATGCAAATTTAAGAAACATTTTATCTAAATATGTCAATAAATATGCATTTGATCCTTCTTCCCAGGCAAAATCTTCGTTATTGTTTTTTCGACAATTTGTCGACCAACTTGTTTAGTATTTTCTTTCCAATATCTTTGAGGGTCTCTTTCCCGATAAATCTCGGTGCTCTTGGTGCCATGCGATACACTCTAGCATGTGTAGATAAGTCATTCGATTCAAGTGATGGAACATTTTGAGGGTTGCCTGAAAAAAGAGATAGGATTGACTTTATTTTTCAAAGCCTCACTAACGTTTAACTGAAATCCAGAGAATGTATTTTTGAATTGAAAATTATTATAGAAAGCAGAAAATTTCCGTATAAAATGTGAGTATGGCGGAAAGTAAGAAGCGTTCCTGGCCATACATCACAAACGTTAGAAATAATCTGATTCGGAATTGAAAATGAATTGAAGAAATGTGTCTCAGAATGATCTTTCGATACTGTTTTCTTTACATCGATAGTATTTTTTAACGTTTCGAATTCAGATAATGAATTTTTATGAAACGACATTTGAGGCCACCATTGATCCACCTGATCCTTGATCTGCCGGTTGTTAATTTTTTCCAAAATATCGATTTGTACGAAAAATTCTCTCAAAGATCTCATCAAGAAAACAGCTAAAAGCTTCATACATTTAATGTAAAGATACTGAAGAAACAACTGTTAAGTACTTACTGTTTTCTACAACGCTGACCAGAAAAGCAACTACCAAACACACTACCAATAAAGACTTCATTTTGTGTAGAACATACCTATGGTCGGCGAAAATGCCTTTTATATATACTTCAGTTTTATCTACAAATTAAGATGTGGAAATTACAAATATTTCCGGTTGATGAAACGATGAAATTCGAATTAACCTTATAAAACGACAAGGAAATTAGAAAATCAATTCATTCCAATTGAGCCATGCAGCGTAGCGTAGCTGCTGGGAATATTTGTAGAAAAAACGTGCGTCCTAGACGACCTCTAATAACCACATTTGTTGGAATCAAGGCAACTTAGTCTCGAGGCATACGTAAGTTAATTCTACGCATCTTCGCCAGGAGTGGTACTATTGTTTCGTCAAAAAATTCATATACGAGTGTAAGATGAAAATTTTTCGGCTTAACAAGGAAATACCCTGACTTTCAGTTAAAAAATTATTCTATTTTTCTGCATAATCTTGCCTTGACGTCACCACACTTGGTCTAGCGTCTCTTCAATAACAGTATTCCTTCCCGAAAGTTAGAGTCTGGATCATCTAGGTCCTCTCAACTTCTTCATTGGATGCGAAGCGTTTCCCAGATACAAATTTCTTTATGTTTGGGAAACTTGCTATATGCTAAATCAGGAGAATAGGGGAGTTGCCGAGCAGATTGTACCCCGAATCCCACAGTTTTTCCATCGCCAACGCACACTTACGTGCTCTCTTCTCGCGAATTTTGACATCCAAATGGTCAAAGTTTATAGTAGGGGGAGGTGTTTTAATTGCAGTTAATTCCAGTATGTCCAGCGAAATTGTCCGCACTACTCTTCATAAGATTTTCCAGCTTATCATTGTCATGGTTTCTTTCGAGAGAAACTACTTGTACATCGGCATTTTCTACATTCCTCCCAGATCTGACGAAGCCGCTTGCAACGACCTTTTCATGATAATCTCTTCTTTATCCGCATCCTTAAATGAAGATGACAAAATTATATTGTTAGGTGATTTCAACCGCCCGAATCTATCGTTTATGACGGACGGAGATGATAACAGTCTTCTCCCTCCAAATGTTCTCGACTCTTGTGATTTGAATCTGGTAAGTGATTTTTATGGCAATGACTTACAGCAAATCGCTCCCAGTCCCAACCAAAACGGTCATTGGTTGGATTTAATATTCACCACCACTTATGACGATGTAGTGGCCAGTCCTACTAATGCTGTGGAGCATCTCTTCACTAACAACCCTCACCCCAGTTCAACCCTCCACTACTCAAGCTCAAACTCCCATATTATACAATTCTAATGATGTATATGATTTTCGTAATGCTTACTGGGTTTCATTCGACGCGTAATTACATAACTTAAAACTGAATGAGTTTTTTCAGTAAAATCTGTTGGGCCGTTTTTTATTTAGGATGAAAAAACTAAAAAAAAACCATAATTTTGAAACTGTTGAAACGGCCTATTAATTCTTGCAGATCCCAAATACCTTCAATGAATATTATATTGTGCGTTTTAGCAAAATTTTGATCAAAGTTGTAAAAAATGCAATTCGAACAAAAAATCAAGATTATTTTTTAAATTCCAAACTTATTAATATAATAAGTAATTTTATATTGAATTTAGGATCTGGGGGATTTGGATATGGGGAATTTTTGATCTGGGGAATTTGGAATCTGGGAGATTTATGATATGGGGGATTTTGGATCTGGGGGATTTTTGATCTGGGGGATTTAGATTCTGGGAGATTTAGGATCTGAGGGATCTAGGATCTGGAAGATTTTGGATCTGGGGTTTTGGATCTGGTCGAGACTTTGGTAGATGACGAGCGCGGAGACGTCTTCCACTATCAAATGGCTTTTATGGCCAAAATTTTTTTTAACAGAATAATTAGAATAATAATAGAATATATAAACATAAATAATAAAATGAAATCATAGTTTCTTTATTCACCCCACTGAAAAGTTAGTCGCATGGACCATACAGGTCGCACCTAGACCACATTTTTTATTTTTTTTTTTGAATCATGGGAAAAAGTTTTACTGTTTTTTTTTTCCAAAAACTATTTGGAGTACTATATATATTTTATAAACATTGGTTACTGTGTTTTGCAAATCAGGTTGAAAATTTATAGTAGGCGTTCACACAATAGGCATTCTTATTAATTTAAGGTGGTATTACTTTTCTCTGTGTGAAAATATCAAAAAATCTGAAGGTAAGGACCCGAAGAATTCATATTCGTCGTATAAATGCGCCCCTCAAGTTTTTCAAACTCTCTTTCTTTCATACCACATTTAATTTTCTTTCACATAAATTACTATTATATTGTAATTTTCCGTAAGCTAAATTTTGAGATGCACTAGTCACTGTAAAGTTACAAAAAATTGTTTTATACTTCGTTCACTTCAGAAACTGAGTAAGCCAAAATTTAACAATAAAGAATAATGATTTTTAAACTTAAGCTGCATTATAGGTTTTTATTTCGTTTAAACCAACTGCTTAAGGGGGAAGTATCGTTAGACACTTCAAAAAATTGATTTTTTAACTTCCCTGTATATGGGAAGTTCTTGTAATCGCCTCGAAAATCGAAATTGAAATTTTCAACATTTCTTTACGTTTTAAGGTCTATAGAGTATATATAAAGTGTTTTTACAAAGAAGTATGTATGTGTGTGTGTGTGTACGTACGTACGTGCGTTCGTGGACAGTTTTTTCTACGAGCATAGCTCACGTAAATAACGTCGTATCGACTTTGTTAAGGTGTCAATCGAAGCGCCTTTGCAATCTTAAGAGCTGATTAGTTTTTGGGACACTTCGGTCGGAGGGGTTTGTTGTTTTGACCCTTTGAAGGTCATTTCTGTCATGCGTTATATCTCCGGAACCAATCATACGAATTGCATAGTTAAGGTGTCAATCGACACGTATTAACATTTCTGCGATTCTATCAAATTTTTAAAAACATCGTTGGAACCGTTTTTTAATTTAATAAAAAAAAGTGCTAAAAGTTAGGTTTTTTCCCATAAACAATAAGTTTTTAACCTGATTTGCAGCACCCAGTAACTAATGTGTATAAAATTTATGTAGTACAACAATTTTTTGTAAGAAAATCAGCAAAAGTTTTTTCCTTGATTACGTAAAAAAGGAAATTAAAAATAAAAAATCAATAAAAGATATCATGATTTTCAAGGTCATTTTTGTCATTCACTATATCTCACGAACCATATGTGGTATTTGCATCATTGAGGTGTCATTCGACGTGTGTTAACTATTTTGTTATGTTTTTAACTTTATAAAAAAATCCTTTCTGCTGCTTTTTCCATTTAACTTCTATTAAATGGGGGAAAAACGGCAGATGGGAAAAATTAGAGTTTTTTTCATGAAAAATAAATTTTTAACCTGATTTGCACAGCTCAGTAATAAATGTTTATATAATTTATACATTCCTAATAGTTTTCGAAGAGAAACTGGCCAAATTTTTTAGCATGATCCAGAAAAACCTAAAAAATGGCTCGTGAAAAAACACAAATTCAATGATTATGCCGAAGTCATGGCAATTTTGAACAAAATTATTTAAAATGGACACCTCGCGAGAAAACCTCTTCAGTGGGCGTAATAACAAGAATGCATTCATTTTTGCTAGCGCTCTTTTGTCCTTCAAGCATCGATATAAAAATAACAAATAACGTAAAAAAGGCTTTATAGCCCGCCCCTCCGATTTATCCGCGTGAATAGTCAATCAAACCAATCCACTCCCCCACCCAACAAAAGCCTTACGTAATCAATGAACGCTACAGTAGATGATATGATTGATATTAGCTCATTTCAATTACGGTTATGAGTACCTCTCATTATTATTATTTAAAGTAGTAGTATTTTCATAATTTCTTTTGTGTTTAATATTTTTAATATTCATGTAGATATTACTGGGAAGTTGACCGTGTGGACCTCAAGGGTCGCACCTCGCAGCTTGTTTAAATTGTTTTAATCGATAGATATATCGCCTAAGAATATCATGTCAAAGTTTCAAAAGCTAATTCTCAAAATTGTGGAAGATATGCATCCCGGAAGTGCCTGGCGCCGAGTTCTCTTTTTCTTGACAACAAACTTTAAGCGGCCTTTTCTCGAAACCATGTTTTATAAAATTGCGTAAGTGATAACAAAAAAACTAGTGAATCGATTTTCATCATCTAGCACTCATTTTAAAGAGCATAAAAAACTGTTTTATATGACTAAAGAGTAAAAAAACAAATTATTTTGGGACTATTTTTGACTGGAAGTACAACGAAATTTTTTCGTCAAAATCGTAATTTGTTTTTTTGAGCCTGTTTTGAAGGGTTAATGTTCGAATTTCGCAAATATTTTAGTCTATCTACTAAAAAAACCCTTAAAGTAAGAATTTTTTTTAGCTTGTTGATTTCAGATGAAAATTGCAACCAGCATCGCTTACGCAATTTACGACGTCAGCGACGACATGGCTTTCAAAATCCTTGAAAAATTTGTTAATTTTCAACTTTCACTTTTGTTAAATATGTTTTTTTTTCAACCTCAAACATCGTCTAAAATAAATATTATACTGATTTAAATAGAACTGTCTTCATTTCGCCACAAATCAGTTGCAAAAAAGACCTTTTTTCGGCCTCTAAAGGTACTTTCCCCCTTAAGATATCCAAAATAGACATGGTAAATTTTCCTATTATCTATAAAATCATTTTTAGTGCTTAGAACAGTTGAAGTCAGTGGTCGCATTTTTCTTTGATTTGGTCGGTTTTTGCAATAAGCAAATGATCTATGTGCATTTTTTGAATAAGCCTAATGTTAAAGGAAACTTTGAGTACTCAATCAAAATAAAAAAAATCCGTACTAAAAAAAATACAAACCAAATCATTTTTACCGCACGCATCTAGTCAGCTTCTAAATGTATGTATAATCAGCAATTAAGGGGTATAAAAATGAACCCAAAACAAAAAACATGCAGTGTTTTAGATAAATAGGATACCATATATGAGTGATTTTTTTTAAAAATCCGGCAATGATAAGTGTGGAAGATAGCTCAGAACATGATACTGAAGAGAAAGAAGCCAAATATCATTGTTTCATCGATAAGAAAGTATTGAACTACTTTTCCACACACGAGGGTCCAAATTTCCGTTCAAATTCCACTAACGAAACACAAAACAACTATTGTATTTCAATCCGTCTATTTTATATATATAAAAAACCTGGATAAGTCGACCATCTTACTGAATTTGAAGCTAAGTTAAGGATTTATATTTCATTGCAGAACTGAAGGACGTTTGTGCACGGCTCACCAAAATTTGATATTTTAAACTTAGAAAACCGTTTTAAAATTCAAATTGAATCTTTTATATTACTGTATAAATTGACCCTGTTAATATTTTCAAATATAGAAACGACTATAGGAAAACTTCTTTCAATTGATTCTTTCTTTCTTTCCTTTAAAATCTCCCTTTACAAAAATATCTGATGATTTTCTCTGGCCTGCATTTGAAAAATACATAATTCTAATCTCAGTTTCCATTACAATATAACAGGTACATTTCTGTGAAGAAAAACTCATTCAATATCATAACACTATGAATTTTCAATGAAAATATAAAAATATGTATAAGAAAACGATACTTTCTTTCGCTGGAAAAAAATAGACAGGAAAACAGAGTTAGATTTCAATGTTATCTTTAAATCATGGAATAATGTAATCGAATTGAAATTGATATTCTTTTTTAAAAAAAAAATGGAGATCATATTTGTGATTGTTTGTTTCCTTATTATTTTATAGTAAAGTAAATATTGGAAAAAAGATTAAATTACTCACAAAAGAGCTGAATGAAAATTGAGAAACATCAAAAGATTGAATGCTTCAAACCTGCATTTAGTTATAACTTCCCTGTATATGGGAAGTTCCTGTAATCGCCTCGAAAATCGAAATTGAAATTTTCAACTTTTCTTTACGTTTTGAGGTCTATAGAGTATATATAAAGTGTTTTTAGAAAGGGAGATGTATGTGTGTGTGTACGTACGTACGTTCGTGGACACTTTTTTCTACGAGCATAGCTCACGTAAACAAAGTCCGATTGACTTCGTTAAGGTGTCAATCGATGCGTCTTTGCAATTTTAAGAGCTGATTAGTTTTTGAGACACTTCGGTCAGGGGGGTTTGCTGTTATGCCCGTTTGAAGGTTATTTCTGTCATGCGTTATATCTCGCCAACCAAACATACGATTTTTTTCAACAAGGTGTCAATCGACGCGTATTGACATTTTTGTGATTCTATCAAATTTTTAAAAAAATTCTTCGAGCGGTTTTCAAATTTTTTAGAAAAAAGTGCAAAAAATTAGGTTTTTTAAAAAACAATAAATTTTTAACCTTCTTGTCAAGTCTAAGTAATCAATGTTTATAAAATTTATATACTCCAAACAATGTTTGTAAAATCACCATCAAAACTGTTACTCATGATTACGTAAAAAATTAAATTAAAACTAAAAAATCATTAAAAGTCATCATGATTTTCAAGGTCATTTTTATCATTCACTATATCTCACGAACCAGATATAATATTCGCATCATTAAGGTGTCAGTTGACGTGTATTAACATCTTTGTGAAGTTTTTAACATTATAAAAATTCGTTTTAGCCGTTTTTTAATTTAATAGAAGAAAATGCGAAAAATTATAGTTTTTTTTCATAAAAAATATTTTTTAACCTGATTTGCACAGCACAGTGATACCAGTTTATAAATTTTATACATTCTTATCAGTTTTTGAAGAGACACCGGCAAAATTTTCTTCCATGATTATGAAAAAAAAACTAAATAAAAAATAAAAAAAAATCATTCAAAGTTACCATGTAAAGAGGGTTCATACGAAAGCTATTACTTTATATCTTTTATCCTAAAAAAAATGTTGTAAATTCAATCAAAGTTTCAAAATATTTGCATAATTTGAACAGATTTTTAATAGTTTTTATAGTCTTTTAATTAAAAAAACTGCTTAAGACCAAAAAGGCCCCCACCGATTGATCCGCGTGAATATTCAATCTGTCCTCATCGACCAAAAACCTTACGTAATCAATGGACCCTCCCGTAGACGATATGATTCATATTAACTCATTCCTGTTACTGCTATGAATACCTCTCATTGTTGTAATATTGTTGATATTTATGTAGATATTACTGAGAAGTTGACCGTGTGGACCTCAAGGGTCGCACCTTGCTGCTTGTTTTCATATGTTTTGTGGTTATTTAAATTTAGTTAACACAAAATTGGTCAGTTTTTTAGGCTTGTATTGTACAAAGTCACTCATCAAAAAGAAAATAAAGACAGATTTTCGAAATTACTTTTGCTGCTATTAAAATGTTGCACGCATCTTGTGCCAGAGATATTTGCTGAAAATTTATCACGAAACAATGGTATATTTATATTCACATGTGTTTATGAGAAAGTCCATTCATATTAAATAAATGTGAGATGGTTTCAGAGTTGGCTTTGGAACAATCGGGATGAACAAAGCATGTCGAAAATCTTCAACTTTTAAACCTACAAAGAAAAATTGTTCAATAGCTTGAAAAAAAACTCAAACAGACCCAAAACCCATATAAGTTTTAATTGAATTACTTTCAAAGACCAATGCAATGAATTCCTATAACTTTTCTTACACGAAAAAAAGCTTAACATTCTATTTACTCCACAAGAAACTTCAATGTTTACTTTCCAATAGCATCAAACTCTCCTTCGTACCCAACAATAATCCCGATAAGATCATTATAATCAAAATACACCATTACGAGCCTTAATGCATGCCAAATATCCTTTCGGATCAGGAATCCAGCAAACTAGACTGCATGTATTGCGAGCTAGCTGGAATCATAGTCCATTTACGATTTCTCTCAACACGCCAGCTCGGCTTAAGGGATGAAGCTTGCATCAATAAATCTTATCCCACATATTTTGCGCGTAGCATCCAGTCTAACGCCCAACAAGGAAGCGATAGCTCCAATAACCTGGATTAGTTTCCGCTTCCAGAGAAAGTTAGACAGCTGTAAGTTAATGCAAACGTAGATACCAAGGACTCTATTTCGTTCATCTTTGACTCTTCGTTGGTTGGCAGTGTATTGAGTCGGAAAATTTATGTCGTCAGCTGCATATTTCGATAGCAACATGGTTCCGGTTGGACTATGTAGTGGAGAGTGAGGGTCCTATGGTTAAAATAGGGCAGCTTCCAAGTGAGATTATTACAGAACGAAAGTTGTTTCGTATATCACACAAATCAAGGTGTACTAGCACAGTTTTGTATGTTTGTGTACTTCCGAAAGTATTCTAAGTTTCTACTTTAAGAATTTGCTCCGGTACGTGAGCAACAGGAAACATTTACAAGGAAGAATATTTTAGATTGTGAAATGTCTCAAATGATGTTATTCATCGAATTTATGTTGCTACAGTTAAAATTTAGTGCACCATGCATGGAACTTCCTGGTCGCCGCTTAGGCAATCAAAGAATGTAAATGTAAACATAAATTGCAGACGTTGTACTCCTACGTAGCACTAGCGGACTAGAAGTGAAATGGCAAAAAATTGTGGAGTGGTAAAGTTCATGCTATAATTTTTCAGGATTTCAAATCCTGGATGCTGAAAATGATTCTCGTGATTCGAACAGGTCAGCTTGCACTATAGATTCGAATTGATCTCAAATCGATAAATGCATTCGGTGAGCTTTGGATTTAGCGGAGTCCCTGAAGAAGATATTGCGCCAGATATTCATGGCGTGCCTAGCACCACCGTTCGATGACTTACCGTATGCAATACCGCATAATATGCACGGTGATGTCATCTACTTAGTCAGGATACTACGGCAAGCCTCAGAATATCGCCTCTATCTAGCTGGGGGTGCGATAACTGCTGGCAGGCCAGATCAGTTCAGTGCGTAATGTAATTACCAAGCAATTCAAACTTTTCATTGTTTCTTTCTCTTTTAAGCAAAAAAAAACTTGTATGTACTTGCAATGCAACTAACTAAAAGACAGGAAACACACTTCTATACACAAGATATTGGTAGGATTAGAACTATTATTGGTAAGAACTTCTCGCTGTTTCGTGGTTTTATCCCAAAAAAACGTTCGTGCGAACTCAAGTCCAAATGAACAGGTTGGTCCACTCACCAGTGAAATTGGCGTCATCGAGGAATCAACCAGGGGTTGGTAGCCTCTTTTGAAATTAGTAGTGAAGCCTGGAAATGTACGTCTGGATGCACAGAAATGAACCAGATAACGGTGAAAGATGTTTATCACTCATGTTTATGACTCAACTCCCAAGAGCCCAATTTATGCCTAGCCTCGGCTTAAAGGACTCACTTTGGCAGATCCCATTAGACGAAAGTCCAAGAAGAGGACAGTCTTCACCGTACTTAGTCGTTCGTGATATTAGTTCGTCACCATACCGTTTGGGTTACGAATGCACCCCAAACGATACAGCGGTTGATCAGTTTTATCCGGAGCTTGTTTGGACTCCTTCATATCTCTGGTACATATTGGACCTATTTTTTAACATAGGTCACTGCACCCCTGTTGAGAATACAACAGTACGCCTATGCACCATAGAAGGATTGCCGAATAGCTACCGGTTCCAAGCTGTACTTCTAATCTTATTACCCACTTTGGGTATAAACCACAGCCACCAAGTTGCAACCAAATAAGTTCCTCATCGACTTCGGTTGAGTCCCGTAGTAGAACTCCAGACCGGTAGGCCATCCTTTAAACCATTGTTGAAACTTATGCCATACTCTATTTATCGTCATCTCTTCAATTCAGATCTTCCTTGCCTATCAAAATAAGAGCCATATAGACGTTTCGCAGCCCACATTCATAAAACAGTTGTAACGGTTCTTCGGTCTGGTTGGACGCGTTGTCCTCAATTTCGCAGCTCTATCTACCAAACTCACAGAGCTCCTATCGCAAAAGCGACAGTTTCTGTGGAACGATATGAGCATCAGGGATTTGCAGGACCTGAAGGACGCTCTATGTACAACACCGCACCTTTCACCATACGAGATGTATAAATAAAGTAATGAGACTGGCACCGTCGATTTCGATTCGGCTGCGCTGGAGACGAGAGGTTCCGAGCAGCGTCAGGCATGAGTTTGAACTCGATACAGTTATTTGTTTATCCGTTGCGTTAGTTTTCGCGAAACAGTTTTTTTCTTGTGCGTTCTAATATGTGTTACATCAATTTTGAGCAACAGTGTGCTATCAATTTTTACTTCAAACTTGGACACAATGCAACAGAAACGTTTGAAAAACTTTGACATGCCTATGGAGAAAGTGTTTTGTCACGGACCCAGGTTTTTCGGTGGTTTAAGAAATTTTCAGAAGGAAGAAAGTCGATTGAAAATGAACCACGAAGTGGAACCCCTTCAAGTGTAAACTCCGATGAAAATCCCAACAGAGTCCGGGATATTGTGCGTCCAGATCGACACTTGACAGTCAGAATGTCGCGGAACAGTTGAATTTGAATCACACCTTCGTTCATCAAATTTTGACCAATGAATTGGAGATGAGAAAAATTTGTGCAAAAATGGTTCCGAAAAACCTTTCCCAAGACCAAAAGGATCTCAGAAAGAGAAGAAGTCTTGACGTTTTCGAATCGATTGAAAATGATCCTCGTTTTCTCAAACGTATCATTACTGGTGACGAGTCGTGGGTGTTTGAGTACGACCAAGAAAACAAACGCCAGAACATGGAGTAGCACACTGCAATCTCTCCAAGGCCCAAAAAATCAGGAATGAGCAAGCCAAAGATCAAACGCATGCTGATTTGTCTTTTTTTGGACAAAAAGTTTGTGTATCAAGGCCAAACGGTTAATTAACACTTCTACCAAGAGGTCCTTGGAAGACTTCGAAAAAGAGTTTTTCGTGTGCGACCAAGCATCAAAAACAACTGGGTGTTGCATCACAGCAATGCGCCATGTCACACTGCAATCTCAATAAACGAGTTTTTGGCCAGTAAAAACATTTCTGTGGCTTCTCAGCTTCCTTATTCATGAGACTTGAGTCCTTTTGACTTTTTCCTTTTCCCGAGATTGAAAAATCACCTCAAGGGAACTCATTTTGGGACACTTGAAAACATTTAAACAGCTGTAACCGACCACCTAAAGGCTATTCCAGTATCCGAGTTCCAGCAGGATTTACGAAGATGTTGCCACGATGAGCAAGAAGGTATGTCTTTATGGACAGGTTAATGCAAAAATCTTTCTCGAAATCGTACTTATTTTTCAGCAAGGAAGATCGCTGGATCAAACCCAAGAGTTTAATTATTGTCAGGCAATCTGATTGCAACAATTCTCAAAATCATCTTCCTCCGGAGAAACCCCCAGAACGTAACCGGATAGACTAGGCACCATTACAACATTTTACTATGAATTGGCAGACATTTTACAGGATTTTGACACCAGTTTCTTTCCATATTACATCACAAATTTCAAATCTCCAAGCATGCTCCCTAACAAAGAAAGAAACCAACACTACCGTTGAGAATCTGCCGCACTAGTTTTCAGAAAGACATGATTATTGAATCTCAAACATTTGAATTGCTACAGTAGTGTTCTGCTCGTCTAACCTAACGAACCTGCGATACCTTTACCGTCAACTCTATGGTTGAGGGCGGTCGTTCCATTATCCTAGAGAAAGTTCCCGAAGTGTTATTTAGATTTTGGACGACCCTAAAATGTGCGACATGACTACCCGGACACATAGCCATAACTGAAATGTTTGAAGCCAACAAGTTATCACCAAAAAAATTAACATCTAAGGGAGCCTTTGCTATCGCTCGGAATATAGCAATACTCGAGCAAGCAGATCGAAAGGAAACAAAATCATGCAATCCACTTTCGGCTCACACATATATTATTCCCAAAAAAACTTAGTCAAACTTAGCCCGGAGATATCCGGCCAACACCGGAGACAAATGATTTTATTTTAATCTGTATGTATTTTAATCATTATTAACTTCCCAGTATATGGGAAGTTCTTGTAATCGCCTCGAAAATCGAAATTGAAATTTTCAACATTTCTTTACGTTTTGAGGTCTATAGAGTATATATAAAGTGTTTTTAGAAAGGGAGATGTATGTGTGTGTGTGTGTGTGTACGTACGTACGTACGTACGTACGTACGTTCGTGGACACTTTTTTCTACGAGCATAACTCACGTAAACAAAGTCGTATCGACTTCGTTAAGGTGTCAATCGAAGCGTCTTTGCAATTTTAAGAGCTGATTAGTTTTTGGGATACTTCGGTCGGGGGAGTTTGCTGTTTTGACCCTTTGAAGGTCATTTCTGTCATGCGTTATATCTCGCGAACCAAACATACGATTTGCATCATAGAGGTGTCAATCGACGCGTATCAACATTTTTGTGAATCTATCAAATTTTTAAAAAAATCGTTGAAGCCGTTTTTTAATTTAAGAAAAAAAAGTGCAAAAAATTACGGTTTTTTTCATAAACAATAAATTTTTAACCTGATTTGCGTTAATAAGTAGACGATGTTTATAAAATTCATATACTCCAAACAATGTTTGTAAAAACAACATCAAAACATTTTGTCATGATTACGTAAAAAATTCAATGAAAAATAAAAAACTATTAAAAGTCATCATGATTTTCAAGGTCATTTTTATCATTCTCTATATCTCACGAACCAGATATAATATTTGCATCATTAAGGTGTCAGTTGACGTGTATTAATATCTTTGTGAAGT
Organism: Oxycera nigricornis; assembly: GCA_963942545.1. Taxonomy (NCBI): domain Eukaryota; kingdom Metazoa; phylum Arthropoda; class Insecta; order Diptera; family Stratiomyidae; genus Oxycera; species Oxycera nigricornis. Next base: position 19,896,574 of record OZ012661.1, read on the forward strand.
TTATACATTATAAAAACTCGTTTCAGCTTTTTTTTAATTTAATAGAAGAAAATGCAAAAAATTATAGTTTTTTTCATAAAAAATATTTTTTAACCTGGTTTGCACAGCACAGTAATAAATGTTTATAAAATGTATACATTCTTATCAGGTTTTGAAGAGAAACCGGCAAAATTTTCTTCCTTGATTATAAAAAAAAATGAAAAATAAAAAATCATTCAAAGTTACCATTTAAAGAGGGTTCATACGAATGCTTTTACTTTATTTTTTTTATTCTAAAAAATTGTTGTAAATTCAATCAAAGTTTTAAAATATTTGCATAATTTGAGCAGATTTTACATAGTTTTTATAGTCTTTTATTTAAAAAAAATGCTTAAATTATTAAAACCAACAAAAATTTTCAAGACCAAAATGGCCCCCACCGATTGATCCGCGCGAATATTCAATCTGTCCTCATCGACCAAAAACCTTACGTAATCAATGGACCCTCCCGTAGACGATATGATTCATATTAACTCATTCCTGTTACTGCTATGAATACCTCTCATTGTTGTAATGTTGTTGATGTTTATGTAGATATTACTGGGAAGTTGACCGTGTGGACCTCAAGGGTCGCACCTCGCGGCTTGTTTATTAACTTCCCAGTATATGGGAAGTTCTTGTAATCGACTCGAAAATCGAAATTGAAATTTTCAACATATCTTTACGTTTTGAGGTCTTTAGAGTATATTTAAAGTGTTTTTAGAAAGAAGTATGTGTGTGTGTGTGTGTGTGTGTGTGTGTGTATGTACGTACGTACGTACGTCCGTAAGTACGTATGTGCGTTCGTGGACAGTTTTTTCAAAGAGCGTAACTCACGTAAACAAAATCCTGTCGACTTCGTTAAGGTGTCAATCGAAGCGTCTTTGGAATTTTAAGAGCTGATTAGTTCTTGGGAAACTTCGGTCGGGGGGGTTTGCTGTTTTGCCCGTTTGAAAGTCATTTCTGTCATGCGTTATATCTCGCGAACCAAAGATACGATTTCCTTGATCAAGGTGTCAATCGACGCGTATTAACATTTATGTGATTCTATCAAGTTTTAAAAAAATTTCGTTGGAGGCGTTATTTAATTTATTAAAAAAAAGTGCAAAAAATTGTGTTTTTTTTTTCAAAAACAATAAATTTTTAACCTTATTGTCAAGTCCAAGTAATAAAAGTTAATATAATTTACATACTCCAAACAGTTTTTATAAAAATGTTTTCAAAATTTTTACTCATGATTACAAAAAAAGTCAAATAAAAAATAAAAAGTCATTAACAATCATCATGCTCTTCAAGGTCATTTCTGTCATGCGTTATATCTCGCGAATCAAACATAGGATTTGCATCGTTTAGGTGTCATTTTACGTGTATTAATATTTTTGTAAATCTGTCGCATTTTTAAAAAAACTTTGGAGCCGTTTTTTTAATTTAAGAAAAAAGACTGCAAAAAATTAGGGTTTTTTCATAAACAAAAATTTTTTAAGCTGATTTGCGAAAAATAGTAATCAATCTTTATACAATTTATATATTGCAAACAATGTTTTTAAAAACACAATCAAAACTTTTCCCCATGATGACGTGAAAAATTAAATTAAAAATAAAAAATCATTAAAGCTCATCAAGATTTTCAAGTTCATTTTTATCATTCACTATATCTCACGAACCAGATATAATATTTGGATCATTAAGGTGTCAGTTGACGTTTATTAACATCTTTGTGAAGTTTTCAACAATATGAAAATTCGTTTCAGCCGTTTTTTTAATTTAATAGAAGAAAATGCGAAAAATTATGTTTTTTTTTTATAAAAAATATTTTTTAACCTGATTTGCACCGCACAGTGATACCAGTTTATAAAATTTATACATTCTCATTAGTTTTTGAAGAGACACCGGCAAAATTTTCTTCCATGATTATGAAAAAAACTAAGTTAAAAATAAAAAAATCATTCAAAGTTACCATGTAAAGAGGAGAGGGTTCATACGAATGCTATTACTTTATATCCTTTATTCTTAAAAATGTTGTAAATTCAATCAAAGTTTTAAAATATGTGCATAATTGAGCAGATTTTTAATAGTTTTTATAGTCTTTTAATTAAAAAAAACTGCTTAAATTTTGAAAACCAACAAAAATTTTCAAAATTAAAAAGGCCCCCACCAATTGATCCGCGTGAATATTCATCGACCAAAAACCTTACGTAATCAATGGACCCTCCCGTAGACGATATGATTCATATTAACTCATTCCTGTTACTGCTATGAATACCTCTCCATGTTGTAATGTTGTTGATGTTTATGTAGATATTACTGGGAAGTTGACCGTGTGGACCTCAAGGTTCGCACCTCGCGGCTTGTTTTAGTTCAAATCAGTTCATTTTACGCAATTTTTTTTCTTTTGCTATGTATTTATTATTTTTATATTGAATTTTTGCGGAAGGAAACGACAATAGTTTTTTTTCTATTTCGTTTCGTGGAAAAATTTGGGATGGTTCGGTACGGGCCTAGTACCTCCCTTCCGAAAGAACCACACTCAAACGCTGATGTTTAGCTGGCATTGTTGCGCCATCCAGACGGTAGAAGGCTGGGCTGAATAAATTTCCTCGACCTCAGGATCAAATTGCAACAATATTGAAAATTTTACCTCTTTTTGATTTTAAAAACATTTCGCTTTATAAAATTTCATTGCCTGTTCGAACTAAATCTAAATTCAATATGGAATTTCATTTTACCTAAGGCTCGATCAGCATAAATTAAGAAATAATTCCGTTTTATACCTAAAATATGGACATGCCTTGAATACGTTCATCAGTGAGACAATCAATATCATTTACTGCCCACCAAGTATTAATTAAACAACACAAAACTCGCATCTAGCAAATTAATGCTAACCATAAAAAATTCATTTCCTTTTTCCTACCCAATTTTCCGACAGTGCAGTATTCAGATCCGCAACCAGCACAGCTTCCAATCCATTTACTTCTCATCACACCAACAATCCTCATCAATTATGCTAATGATTAATTAACGGCCGGCTTTAATCTAATTTGACGCACTAAGCACTCCAACATGATGACATGTCGGCTGAACTCAAATCGTAGACGAGTTGCGTGACGACAGGACATATGCCTTGATATAATCGTCCTCCGCTAGACTTGTGTCGATTACCTCTGGACATGGTGCCCACCTTGAAAGCTAGCCGATAAAGTGTCCTTGACGTCCGTTGCAGAGGATTAAGTTCGTTCGAGAACTAGCCATGGCCAAGTGTGTTGTCTTCAATAATCCCAGACTTCTCGAATTACAAGAATTTGTCTGTTGATGGACTCGAGAAGACGAATTGATCATCCGCTTGATCCGATTAAAGTCCTCCGCCATGGACAGAAAGTGCTCATCTTGTCCAACGTGAAGGGTACGTTGTACCTTGATTGTTCCGTTCATGTAGTCTTTATCCTTGTTGTTGCACTTATCTTATTATTCGTACATCACAAGTACAAGAACGAGTACCTGGTGGGGCGTTCCTCATTGGGCGGGGATGGATTCTTTTCAAACGGATTAGGAGAATGAATCTGAAAAAGATGTTAACACTAACAAGCGGAAAACAGGAGTATTCATTTGGGACGCCAAGACAGCGACTTGTGAATAATGGATTTAACAAATCAATAAATCGAGGAGGGAGCCTTGAAAATTTAACTTTACTTTATAGCTTTGCTGCAGGAGTAAGGTTTTGTCTGCAATGAAGTGAACAAATACTATTGGCTCGTGTGTGCGAGCTTGGTTGTGGTACAGCCGAGGAAGTTTACTTGAAATCAAAATCAGATTACTTACGAAAAGCAGTTGGGAGTATATATTAAGCAAGCCATGAAAATGTACACAATTTTTTTAATCAATTTTACTTAAAATATAGAAACACAATTCCGATAATCTTCCCGGAGAAAATTTATTAAGTAAACAGTGTCAAAAATGTAGAAATGTGATATTAAAAAAACTATAAATGAATACCACACTTGAACAATTTCTTGAGATAGAAGCAAAAAACAAAAGCTTCCTCGAGCACTTATATTCTGCTCCAAGAGACAAAGTCTTTGGTAAAATGAGTCCTGGCCCTCAATTAATCTAATTATTAATTATTAGTGATTTCCTTCCTAGGTTTTATTTTCTTATTATCTTATTGTCTTGTGCCCTATTTCTCACTGTTTTTTCATCGGAAGAACAATCAGATCATCAATACAGAGCGCATTAGTTGCACGCAAATATTAATTAATCGATTGATTAATTTGATAAATTTCAATCGGATTAAACTTAATCGTGATTGAATAAATCTCGATTAATATTAAAATCGCAATCGCGGCTATAGATTAAGGTTTTTTTAATAGTTAGCAAAATTTTTACGAAAACTGCATATTAAAGGAGAAAATATGGTTAGACGGTTCAAAAAATCGATTTTTTTATTTCATAAATTTTTAGTAAAACTATTGAAAAATACGTTCCCAAAATTTTAAATGAAAATTCCGACTCGTTCTATTGTTATAAGCCATTAAAGTGAGTAGCTCTCCTTCAGGCCCCGAGCGCGCTACGTGTATGTTTTCTTGGTACTTTATTTCAAATGCGTTTTTCCCAAAACGACTTTTTTTGAACTTGCGTACACGCGGGTTTGAAAAGTTTTCAACCAATTGTTTTGTAAATTGGCAGTTACGTTTTTCATCGATTTGCGCTCTATATAAATTTAAAGCGAAATATTATCATTATTTAAAATAATTTTTTTTGCAAAACAATTGTAAAAAATTGCAAAAAATCATGCTTTTTTGTTTTGACCCGTGTAAAAAAATCAATTTTCTATTTATTTGATAGCATTTAGGTTCATATAGAAGAGAGACATATAACAAAAGTAAATTCCAACCTCGTTGGATTTCAGATGAAAATTTCCGCTTCCAAAATGTACGCAAAATGCTGAGTCTGATTGTGACCTGCAATATGAGGTCGCCAATATCTTCCGTGTTTTTCAAGGAACTTCGTCAAAAATTTTATAGTATATATTTAAATATATGTATAAAATATTCTTAAAGTTTCAATAAATTATATTCATATTTTATACTATAAAAAGATTCATGAAAATTGAAAAAACACAGTTCTAACCCTATTTCCTCCCTTAAGGGGTATTGCCACTGTAGCAGGTGCAAAATTATGTGTTTTTTAAATATTTTTTCATACGGAAATTTTATTTATTTATAAAAATAATTATAAGTACATAAAACTACAATATCGGACAATCGGAAAAAAAAATTATAAACGCATTTTTCAAACAAAATGGCCGACTTTTCGTAGCTCCAATCCAATTTGTTTTTTTAAGCGCTCCGCGGCCCTAGCTGTCCGGCCGCGGAGAACAAAACAAAAATAAAACAAGCCGTGAGGTGCGACCCATGAGGTTCACACGGTCAACTTCCCAGTAATATCTACATATGTAGATATTAAAAATATTAAACACAATAATAATTATGGAAATAATACTACTCCAAATAATAAAAATGTACCTCTCATAAAAGTTATTGGAATGATTTGATATTAATCGTAACATCTATGCGAGCGTCAATTGATTACGTAAGGATTTTGGTGCATTGGTTTGATTGATTATTCACGCGGATCAATCGGAGGGGGGACAGGTTACAAAGCAGTTTTTTTAATTAAAGTTAAAACATGGTGCTGTGAAGACTATTGAATATCTGCTCGAATTTTGCAAATATTAATAAACTTTGATTGACTATACAACAATGTCTTTAGAATAAGAGATTTAAAGTATAATGATTCGAATGAACCCTTTTTACATGGTGACTTTGAATGATTTTATATTTTTAATTTAATTTTTTTTGTAATCATGAGAAAAGTTTGTGCTGGTTTCTCTACAAAAATTGATAAAAGTTTACAAATTCTATAAACATTTATTATTACGATGTGCAAATCAAGTAAAAAATAATTTTTTTTATGAAAAAACATCTTTTCCAATTTTTTTTTAAAAATTGGAAAAACCGCTTTAATGTTTTTTTTTTAAATATAAAAACATCATAAAAATGATAATACGCGTTGATTGACACCTTATTTCTGGAAGATTATATTTGGTTCTCGAGATATAATGAATGACGTAAATGACCTTGAACGTTTAATGATTTTTTATTTTTTATTTAATTTTTTTCGTAATCATGAAAAAAACTTTTGCTGGTTTTTTCACAAAAACTATTTGGAGTATATAAATTATATAAACATTGATTACTTAGGTTTGAAAATCAGGTTAAAAATTTTGTGTTTTTGAAAAAAAACCCTAATTTTTTGCACTTTTTTTTAAAAAAATTAAAAAACGGCTGCAAGAATTTTTTTAACAATTTGATAGAATCACAGAAATGTTAATACGCGTCGATTGACACCTTGTTTAAAAAAATCGTACGTTTGGTTCGTGAAATATAGCGCATAACATGGTTAACCTTCAAGGGGCGAAAACAGCAAACTCCCCCGACCGAAGTTTCCCAAAAACTAATCAGCTCTTAAGATTGCAAAGACGCTTCGATTGACACCTTAACAAAGTCGATACAACTTTTTTTACGTGAGCTATGCTCGTAGAAAAACTGCCTGCGAACGCACGTACGTACGTACGTACATACACACACACACACACATACATACTTCTTTCTAAAAACACTTTATATATACTCTATAGACCTCAAAACGTAAAGAAAAGTTGAAAATTTCAATTTCGATTTTCGAGGCGATTACAAGAACTTCCCATATACTGGGAAGTTAAAAACATTAAACTACATCACAATACCTAGAGAAGTACCTGAGGAAACTTAGAAATATTGATTTTCCGGAAAATGGGAAGCGTTTGAAGTGAAAACTCTTTTTTTTTTCGAAAAAAAAATCGTTAAAAAATAGTCATAAAATGGAAAGTTTTTTATCTATAAAAAAAATCTCAAGTACTTCTTCGCGAAATGCAATTATAAATATGTGATTAAAATTTTAAGTCGATCGGATGAAAATTGTTCGAGTTATTTGTCCGGCCGATTTGAAAAACACGTCGGAATGGAGCTATGAAAAGTCGGCCATTTTCTTTGAAAAATGCGTTTATAAAAAAAATTTCCGACTCTCCGATATTGTAGTTTTATGTACTTTTAATTATTTTCATAAATAAATAAAATTTCCATATAAAAAAAATTACTTAAAAAACACATGATTTTGCACCTGCTACAGTGGCCATACCCCTTAAGATAAAATCCAGCTACGATGACGCTATTGATATAGGATGTTTTGCTAGAGGTACATAACTTCCAATAGAGATATATGCCATTATAACTGTCACATTTCGTTTTCATTTTCACGTTATGCTTAATTTAATTTGCTTAATTATCGTATAGCCGAACAACGTTTCAAAATAATAGAGATTTATTTCCGAAATTCGTGCTCTGTGCGCCAAAATTATAGAGCACTTCGTCCAATCTATGGTGCTTATAATCTTCCGTCAATGGAAAGATTGATGCACAAGTATATTCTCGTGGACAATGTTTATCGAGCACGAGCTCTAACAGTGCGTACTGATGCACCTATCGCTGCTGTAGAGACTAGTGTAACGTAATATCCAAATTTATCGATTTGATCCTGTTCTCAACAACTCTGTCCCTCTGTTTGTCCACTACATGAAAAATGTTGAGGAAGGAACTATAAGATGCAACTAGCGTAGCATTTGACCATAGATTGTGTCGTCAGTTCGGTAAATGGTTTGAAAATGAGCTGGAATTTTTTTACCGTTAAATCAGGCTAATTTTTGCCTTAATAAGGATTTTTCTAAAATATGTGTGCTTGATAAACTCCTTCGTATGCACAAAAACTCAGTGTGGGATTAACCTATTGATGTAAAAAAAACCTTACTTTTAATTTTGTGTAAAATTTGTTTATTTGACGAAATCGATTTTCGACCGTAATCGTTCGGTCTTCAGCGACTGAATTACAATATTCAGGTATTCTGCTTGTATACTATACGGAATATAATTAAGAGGATATAATTAAGTGGATGTGATTTAGGTACATAATGATTTGTCTTACACAACTAATTAGAAAAGCGATGATTTTACATTTCCTTCATCATGGTTCATTAATTTATTCTTTTCTTTGTAGATTGTCAAACTTTCTAGGGCATCCAATTCCCGGAAGTCTCTCGCTTCCCTTATTAGAGATACATCATTCATCGTAATCTCGTGCTCTCTGGTGACGATGTGTTCTGCTACCGCCGAATTGAAAACCTCAGTCCTGGCTTTCTTTTTAGCCTCTGTTGCTTCGCCTAGATGTTCCCTCATTCTCGTGTTTACCAATCTTCTCGTTCGATCGATGTACACCTCCTGACACGTGAGGCACTCGATTCGGTAAATACCCGATTTGTCATGTGGTTTTATCTTGTCTTTGGTAGATTCAAAGATGTTCTTAAGTTGATTCCTGCTGCTTGTTTCACTGAGCCGAATCGATTTGTAGTGGTTCAAGTCCTTATAATTTTATTAGTGACACCTTGATAGTAAGAAACGGCCATCCAAATATTTTGATCAGAACCTCAGTAATGCTTTGTAATGTTGATCTTTCATTAGTCTCTCGGGATCTCCTGATCTTGTCCGCCATCCAAGTGATGGGATGGCTTGAATCCATTTAATTTTGCAGTGTGTATTTCTTCCTTCCTAGTATCCGAGTCTCATGGAAAATCATACAAGCGATGGATCTGTAGGGTGACACTTTAATCTGTTGAGTGTGGTTTGAAGGATTCAGGATCATTTTTTGTGTGAGAGTGGTCTTCCTGTGGATGTCAAACTTTATGTTTTCCCCTCTCCTTTTCACCAATAAGTCCAGAAACGCCAAGTTTCTGCCTGTTCCTTCATCCATTCTGAAGCTAATGTTTCGGTGGGCGTTGTTCAGGTCCATAAGTTTCTGCTGCAAGTCTCCCCTCTTGACATAAGCGATGACATCATCAAAGTACCGGAACTAACAACTCGGTAATTGTCCTCTCGATTTTAAAGAATGGAGAGAGAGGATTTCCCATTGCTACTCCTCCTTTGGATTTGAAAAATTTCCCAAATAATTTTCCGTCATGCAAAGTTTGCCGAGTTAAAGGTATTGCCTCGTTTTTATCTTCCATCGTAGCGAATTATCCTGTTTTAATAGTCACTCTTCACGGTATCTCAGACTTTCCATCACTGGTATTCTGCGAAAAAGGACGTTCACGTCGAAGGAAACCATGATTTCATCATCTACCGGAAAACCAGAATCCAGCAGTTTTTCCGTAAACTCTTTGTTATTCTTTATTGAGCTGCTCATCATACTGTTCATCCTTTTAAACTCATTGACTAGCCATTTGGCTAGTTTCTATGTGGGTGCACTCGTGGCTGAGCATAATCTTTCGCATTTCATTGCCTTCCTTGTGGATTTTCGGGGGCCATTGGATCTTCGGTAGTGTCGGGTTAGTTACTCTTACTTTGGACAACTCACCGATTATTGGCTCGCAGCTTGTTATCGTCTTCTCAACTCTCAAGATCAAAATTATTTTTAAATGAAAACTATTAACAATAGTTGTTACCTTTCAGAAAGCACCATAACACTGCATCTCGTTAGTCACGGGTTACGAAATAGCTCTCACGAAGGCCCTCAAACACGCACTAGTCAGTAACTAACGCTAAAAGCACGAGCATGGCTGTTTCGAGTCAGATACCAGTTTACCCTGAGGTTGCACGGGCTCTTTCATATCTCTGGTAAGGATCGGACCCATCATATGTAGTCCTTGCCGCTCTTTGAAGCATGACTTCCCTGGTGAGAATGTAGCAGCACGCCTATGCACCACGATACAGAAGAATTGCCGAATGGTTACCAGTTCCAGATTGTACTCATAATGTTACTTAGATTCCAAACTTGAACATAGTTTTTAAGTGATCACTTCGACTCGAAATGTACAACGCTAACAAAAAAATAGAAACCCGAAGTTTATATATCACAAAAGTAAATTTCACGCCTATCGGTTATATGTAAATATGGAAAGGAACTGCACCCAAAGAGATGGTTACCCAAAGAAAACGCTCCACAGGTGCCTTTCAATGGAAGATGGTCAAAATATTCAACTCAAATCTAGCAACTCATAGAAATGAGGAAGAAGAAGATGTCGAGTTCAAAGATGATCTTCCAACGGACGAAAAATGATGTTCACGGTCCAGACCGGAAATTTTCTGATCGCAATTTCGTATGAAAAAAATTGACAAAAATCTTTCATAATTAGTTATTTATTTAATAAATATTTGTTTTATGTTCTTATACCGAGATTTTTCGTTTTTCGCTAACCTGTCGTAAATTTGGTGACTTTAAACTTTAAATCTGCTTCCCCGAAGAATAGAGAATAATGAACATTGATTGTCCTTCGCCGTGGCCTTTCAATTGAGACTAGGGCAGCCTCTTGTGAAGATAACTTAACTTTCAGATTGATTTAAAAAAATGTATTTTGTTTATTCAGTAGATTTTTAACATGAAATCCTTAGAGTACATGTCTCAAAGTACTTGAAAGTATTTTTTTTATAATTTTTCAACACAAAATGGCGGCGATGCGAATGAATTTCCGAAGATCCTGCAACATTCAGAAGAAGAAAAATATGTAAATGAGATGTATAGTTCATATATTGACCGATAAAATTTATAAAAACAAATGTAATTTTTACATTAATTTTAGATTAAACAAAAAAATCGATATATTTTTCAAAAAAGTCGCGTTTATAACATTAATAAATAAATTATTTCTCCTAAATTACAAAACCATTTGGGTTCAACTAGGACATAAGACTCTTTTATAGATGTGGTATAAATTTGAGCCGGATTGGTTCGATTTTTTTTGAGATATTTTGTACGGAAGTTGAAAAAGTACTACTTTGAGAAAAACGCGTTTCAAGTTTGCAGTAGTTAAAATCCGTTGATTATTAGTTTTTATTATAACTTACTTATTAGTCGGCGATTCCAGGTCCTATTTACTTAGAAATTCAGATGTAAGAATATGGTGGGGATACACAATTAGAGAACCGCCCATACCGCCGGAGAGAGATTAGGCAGGGACGTGCGGCAGGTGTGCTCGACTTACTGGGGAACGCCGCGCTGCCTATAACAGACTTTAACAAGAAAACTAATACGAATATCCCTTCAAAACTTTTTTTGGCGTATTCTTAGAGTATTTGGAACATTTTAATGTAAGAGAAAAAAATTGATTTTTTTGAGCAGTTACATGTATTTCCCCCTTAAAGAGTAGTTTGACTTCATTACTCGCTAGCAGTCTGCAGTCTAAGATTACCAGGCTTCCTCGTGAAATCCACAGGGTTTAAGCATGCTGGAACAAAAGCCCATCCGAAATGGCCTTATCATCGAAAGCGCACACAAAGTGAAGCCATTTGAGCAACATCGAGTGTAATCATTCCATAGATACAATCCAACACTTGAATAAATACTTAACTTACTCACCTGGAAATTTTTATTCGAGCTCTGGGCCATAGCTTAGCGTCTCACGTCCTACAGCCAGCCAAGATACAGGTAAGCTCAGCACGAGAAGTCTATCCGCAGGCGGACAGCAAAGCTCCACGCCAATGTATCTGCAACGAGCGACGCGCCCAGTCCGCCGCTATAAAATATCTTTGTATCTTTTCATGCCATCATCTGAGAGCTTCTATGTTCTTCTTTGGTGGTTAAACCAAGGTTTTTTCCACGTCCGCTTCAACGGTAGGGGATCCTGGAAAGTCCTCGCTGCTATGTAGCTCACAAACGCAAGGATGCGATTGGTGTGCAAGGACGAGATCTAAGGCCAGGTCGTTATCGGTGCAGTTGCAGGAGTGTTGTTGATGCGACCACCCTTACCGCATATTAAATGAGATTGCGCTTACGTACGTTTCTTGGGGCGCTCTGACTTTGATTCATGCCACACTCGAGTTTTGCTGGTTTCACAGGAGATTGTGGACGATATTGAAATATTAATGTTGGATGTAAGCGTTCTGAACAGAGAACGGTTTGAGTTTTAATTAAATGCTGGGCTTGAAAAAAATGAGATAATGAAAGTTTTAGTGGAGGTAAAACAGACATTAAGTAAACTTCAAAAGTATACTTTTTAATCCTCTGTAAGGATACATGTTTATTCCTTTTGACACCGTATATGTTGGTGTAGGCAAAGCGAGCTAATAGTTGTTTATTACTGAACACAACATAGAATCGGGGGGGGGGGGGGAATTATTTGCAAAATAAGAAAGAAAACATATGTCTTTTTGTTACTGATGTCAATTAAAACAAGCCGCGAGGTGCGACCCTTGAGGTCCACACGGTCAACTTCCCAGTAATATCTACATAAACATCAACAACATTACAACATGGAGAGGTATTCATAGCAGTAACAGGAATGAGTTAATATGAATCATATCGTCTACGGGAGGGCCCATTGATTACGTAAGGTTTTTGGTCGATGAGGACAGATATTCACGCCTTTTTGGTCTTGAAATTTTTTGTTGGTTTTCAAAATTTAAGCATTTTTTTTTAATTAAAAGACTATAAAAACTATTAAAAATCTGCTTAAATTATGCAAATATTTTAAAACATTGAATTTACAAATAAAAATTAGAATAAAAGATATAAAGTAAAAGCATTCGTATGAAGCCTCTTTAAATGGTAACTTTGAATGATTTTTTATTTTTCATTTTTTTATAATTTGCCAGTTTCTTTTCAAAACCTGATAAGAATGTATAAATTTTATAAACTGGTATTACTGTGCTGTGCAAATCAGGTAAAAAAATATTTTTTATGAAAAAAAACTATACTTTTTTGCATTTTCTTCTATTAAATTAAAAAAAGGCTGAAACGAATTTTTATAATGTTAAAAACTTCACAAAGATGTTAATACACGTCAACTGGCACCTTAATGATGCAAATATTATATCTGGTTCGTGAGATATATGAATGATAAAAATGACCTTGAAAATCATGATGACTTTTAATGATTTTTTATTTTTAATTTAATTTTTTACGTAATCATGAGAAAAAGTTTTGATTATGTTTCTACAAACATTATTCAAAGTATGTAAATTTTATAAACATTGTCTACTACATTTCGCAAATCAGGTTAAAAAATTATTGTTTATAAAAAAAATCCCTAATTTTTTGCACTTTTTTTCCTTAAATTAAAAAACGGCTCCAACGAATTTTTTAAAAATGCGACATATTTACACAAATATTAATACGCGTTCATTGACACCTAAATAATGCAAATCCTATGTTTGATTCGCGATATATAACGCATGTCAGCAATGACCTTGATGATCATGATGACTGTTAATGATTTTTTATTTTTTCTTTTGATTTTTTTCGGAGTCATGAGAAAAAATTTTGATGGCATTTTTAAACAAACTGTTTGGAGTATATAAATTATATAAAGATTGATTACTTGGACTTGACAATAAGGTTAAAAATTCATTGTTTTTGAAAAAAATCACAATTTTTTGAACTTTTTTTTAAAAATTAAATAACGGCTCAATCGTATTTTTTCAAAATTTCACAGATTCACACAAATGTTAATACGCGTTGATTGACAGCTTAACCATGCAAATCGTATGTTTGGTTCGGGAGATATAGATAACGCACGACAGAAATGACCTTGAAAATCATTATGCCTGTTAATGATTTTTAGTTTTTTATTTAATTTTTTATGTAATCATGAGAAAAAGTTTTGATGTTGTTTTTACAAGCATTGCTTGAAATATATAAATTTTATAAAAATTGAATACTGTCTTTAGTAAATCAGGTTAAAAAATGATTGTTTATAAAAAAACCCTAATTTTTTGCACTTTTTTTTCTTAAATTAAAAAACGGCTCCAACGATTTTTTTCAAAATTTGACAGATTCACACACATGCTAGTACGCGTCGATTGACACCTTAATTATGCAAATCGTATATTTGGTTCGCGATATATAACGCATGACAGAAATGACTTGCAAAGAGTCAAAACAGCAAACCCCCCCCCCCCCCCCCCGACCTAAGTATCCCAAAAACTAATCAGCTCTTAAGATTGCAAAGTCGCTTCGATTGACACCTCAACGAAGTCGATACGACTTTGTTTACCTGAGTTACGCTCTTTGAAAAAACTGTCCACGAACGCACATACGTACTTACGGACGTACGTACGTACGTACATACACACACACACATACTTCTTTCTAAAAACACTTTAAATATACTCTAAACACCTCAAAACGTAAAGATATGTTGAAAATTTCAATTTCGATTTTCGAATCGATTACAAGAACTTCCCATATACTGGGAAGTTAAAAAAAATTAACAAAATATGTAAGAAAATTATTGTTACATAAAAAAATTACCAAAATTCTTAAACAGCTTATATTTTATATTTCTAAAAAATTTGCTTTGTTTTCTGTAATATTCTGCAAATCACCATGTGTGATAAAATTTGATTGTATGAACTTATTAGAATAAATTATAAGATTATCTGAACTGGCCGAAATTTGCACGGAAAAATTATCACAGAAAATTTCATTCGTTTTATTTCGCTTAAAATTCATTGAGAATTTTTTTTATAAATATGTTAAAATAAGTTTCCGGCAATTGAAGGGATCATTCTAGTGTGAACGTGCAGGAAAAAGGTTATTTTTATGATTTTTATCTTTTTGGGTTTAATAAATAAACATTTGAATTGAACAAAAAATTGTATTACACTATATACATTCATATTTACAGAACATGGCGGCATCGGCGTAGATTTTTGAAATTTCGTACGGTTTAGAGATAAAAAAATCATCTGAAACATAAAATTCAAACAAGCTGCAAGGTGCAACCTTTGATATCCACACGGTCAACGTCCCAGTAATATTTACATAGATATTAAAAATACTAAACACAAAAATAATAACGAAAAAAATGCTATTTTAAATAAGAATAATGACAGGTAGTCATCGCAGTAATTGGAATGAGTTAAAATCAATTGTTCATCTACGAGAGCGTCTATTGATTACGTAAGGATTTTGGAGGATGGGGGGGGGGGCGGGGAAGGGATTGCTTTGATTTCTTATTTTCAGTTGATCTTGAAAAACATTGAAAATGCAGTCAATAATCAGTTTCATTGCATATAAAAAGTAAAATGTATTACAAATGAAGATGGAAATTGAAAAATTAAAGAATAAAACTACTAAATAATACATTTTTTATTTGATTAAAGCTTTTTAAAGCATATGATCTTGCAAAATATTGACTTCAAAGCGTTGATTAAGGCAAATGCAAATTTGATTGAATTTTTTATTGGTTTTTAAAATTTAAGCAGTTTTTGATTAAAGTTAAAACACGGTGCTATTAAAACTATTCAAAATCTGCTCAAATTAAGCAAATATTAATTTACTTTGATTGATTTTACAATGTCTTTAGACTAAGAAATATGAAGTGATACCATTCGTATGAATCCTTTTAATATTTTTACATTTACACTGTTTATTTTTTTTGTCATCAAGAGGAGAAGTTTTCCTGGTTTCTCCACATAAATCATTAAGAGTTTATAAATTTAATTAACATTTTTTGCTGTGATCTGCAAATCAGGTTAAAAATTAATTTTTAATGAAAATAACCCTAATTTTTACATTTTTTCTATTAAATTAAAAAAACGGTTTAAATGACTTTTCTTCAAAATTCAAAAACATCACTAAAATGTTAATACGCGTCGATTGACACGTTATTGGTGCAAATATTATATATGATTCGCGAGATATAGTGAATGGCATAAATGGCCTTGAAAGTGATGATGACTTCTAATGATTTTTTATTTTTAATTTAATTTTTTTTTGTAATGATGATGTAAAGTTTTGCTGATCTTTTTACAAAAACTGTTTGGAGTATATAAATTTTATAAACATTGATTACTGTGGCTCACAAATCAGGTTAAAAATTTATTGTTTCTAAAAAATCCTAATTTTTGCACTTTTTTTAATAAATTAAAAAAACAGCTCCAACGATTTTTTTTACAAATTTGATAGAATCGCACAGATGTCAATACGCGTCGATTGATAACTTGAACATGCAAATCTTATATTTGGTTCGCGAGATATAGCGCACGACAGAAATGACCTTCAAAATGTCAAAACAACAAACCCCCACCCCACCCCCAACCGAAGTGTTCCAAAAACTTACCAGCTCTTAAGATTGCAAAGACCCTTTGATTGACACCTCAACGAAGTCGACACGACTTTGTTTACGTGAGTTATGCTCGTTGAAAAACTGTACGCGAACGCACGTACGTACACACACACATACATACTTCTTTCTAAAAACACTTAAAATATACTCTGAAGACCTCAAAACGTAAAGATATGTTGAAAATTTCGAGGCGATTACAAGAACTTCCCATATACTGGGAAGTTAAAAATGGCGACTTTTCAAACAAAAGCGTTCCAAAAACATTTTTTTCGGTAATTTGCTTTGTAAAACATATAAAAGTGGAAAATATTAATATATTAGAAATTCCAAAGATAACTTTACAAGTAATAAACTGCAGAGCTGCGGAAAACTCTATTTGGAAGTGAAAATATTATTAAATTGCTGGTTCATTCAGAAGGAATACACATTATTTATTTATCATCCATCACTGCGACTTCATCTTTAAGATGTATTTAATACAAACTTTATTAAACTTTTTTTTATATAAAGGATCAATTCGATTTACATCAATTTACTACGCAAATACGATATTCGAACATCTAAATTTATTAACTTCACTTCTTTTATTTGCGATTGGTTGATTTAATTACCACAATCACGAAACAATCTTTCGCCATTATCCATTGTCCATCATGCATCAAAGCTAATTGGCCATGACGCACTGAAATACGTGAGGATAAAATAGATGGATCCGTTGAAAGCAATATTAAATTGTACTAAATTAACAGAAGGATTTCATTTCACAACGTAATGTATTTATCTGTGTTATAAAAACAAACTCATTAATTCCTGTTGATTGTTAGGGGGAAATACAGTCGGAGCAATACGGATATGAACCATTAAGCGAAGTCCTTATTGAATGGTTAAATTAGCATTGATGCTATTAGTTTAAATTTACGCTATGTAGGGAACGACTATTTATTATAATTTCTTACCTTGGTATTAAAAAAGTAACGAAAAATTTAAAATTCTTAATTATATTTGAGAATAAGGGGCAACTAGGCTATAGTTGTCTTACATTTTTTCCGCAAAATTGATGATTGAACATTTTTTTCGCAAAATCGTCAGATAACCAATTTTGCTAGACAAAATAGGGAAATGAAACTATTGTTCCTTGTTCCAGAAATAATTGCTCTATTCAAAAAAAATATTTGTCCTGGCCCAACAAGGTATTGTACAGTCAAGTTTTTATTCTTCCCTTAAATCGTAATTACTGCTACTGAGCTTCACGGATTACGCAAAAATCGATAAGCTGCAGCTAACCTGACGTGTGACAAAATGATCTTAAAACTACTATTTAAACATTAGGGACCATCCATATATTATGTAACGTAATTTTTAGAGACTTTTTACTCAACACTTTGTCCATGTAACACTTAGTACCATTTTCAAATACCCCCCTCCCCCTTGGGTTGTTACGTAATATATGGATGGGTCTTTATCGTAGTTTTCCCAAAGTAAAGAGAGGTAGTCCTTTCCGCGAGACGTTTATTTTGCTAAAAAACGAAATTTTCACGTGACTTACCCCCTCTTCCGGAATTAATAACTTCCGCCATTGAACAATGACTAAAACAAACAATATCGCTAACGACGTATGACTAAATTCTCTTAAAATAAATGCCAGATTAGACCAGGGCGGATCTGTAGAAAAACGACTAAATTTGGTCGTTGAAAGGGGACACGCTGATTTTTGCAAAAAAAGTTGGGGAATAACTCGTATAGCAATAATTGATTTATACTCCCTCTCAAAAAAGTCGGGAACATTTAAAAAAATCGAAATGTTTAAAAATTTGAAAAAAATTGTGGTTTTTGCTGCTTGTCTCACTCCTAACTTCAGAACGGTGCATTCCAGAGCAAAGTTGCTTGGATATGAAAGTTGCGTAATAAAATTTTCTACAAGATAAAATCGGTTTAAATTCCAAAACATTTAACCCTTGCCGCAAAAAAGCAATAATTAAATAATAAAAAATGGATAAAAAAGCCGTTCCTTATTCAATTTTTTTTACCATTTCAAATAAACTTAGGACCTTCATATTTTGCCTAAAAAATCTTCATAATAGAATAAAACAGCAAACTAATTTTCATCAAAATCAAATCGGCAGATTTAACAGAACAGCTTGGCAATCAAAATTTATTGAAAAAAATTCAAATTTTTTTGAAATCTTGCAAGTCAAAAACTAAAAGTCATAGAAGTTTGAATTTTTTTCACATATAGAAAAACACTCCACGTATTAAATGCATTTTAAAAAAACAAAAACATATCATTAAGGCGGCCTCAGGATTTTTTAAAATTTTAAACAGTTTTTTTCTAATAAAAAAATTGAATATCTCGGTAATCATTAATTTAAATTAAATGAAAACTAATACGTGAAAAAGAATTTAAAAATTCGCTTCTTAAAAAAATATTGAATTATGTTCAATAGTTCCTGAGATACAACGGATCAAAGCTGACGGGCATTTGCAACGAATCTAAAAAATGGAATAAAAAAAGCATTTTCTCGGCTTGTAGTGGAGCGATTTTTACCTATTTTGATGAGCTGATGTAACTCAAACAAAGAAACCTAAATATCACATAACCGAGTCCCGAAAGCGCTTTTATTCTATTATAAATAAATTAATTTACTTATAACAAAATAAAACCACATATTTTTTCCTATGTTGAAGGATTTCTTCTAGAAAAACTTCTCAAACATATACTGTTCAATGTACTCAATGCAATTATTGTCATCAACATTTGTTTAAACAAGTTAAGAAAAAAATTCATTTTTCAATACATACATTGCTCAATATTGTTCGTATTATAGAACTTAAAATTATTATTTATTTAATGTGAAAATTACAATTTTTAAAAACTTTATATTGTTTATTCTTGTATACGTGCTTTCATGCGCTGTGGACTGGAAAGATCTTCTGTTTCTTCAAAATCTCATCACATGTTCAATAATACGAAGAATATTATTCAATCATCTTTTTATTAATATATCGAGAGAAAATAATTGAAAGACGAATTTACCTATTTCCAGATATCATATGAAACTGTAAAATAGATCTGGAAAGTGATTTTTAGACTTGTTTCGAAGTCGAAAAAATTACAAAAATCTAAAAAAAATTTTTGTAAAAAATCAAATAAAACAAAAAAAAATTATAAATTTTTTTATGAAAGTCATTTTTACCATAAATGTAATTTATATTACATAGGGGCAAAACTTCGGACACACGTTTTGCACATTTCTCCCCGGTTCCCTCGCCCACCCGCGCAACATTATATTACAGTTATTGTAAAATTGACATTCCTCAACTTTTTTATAATATTTTTAATTTTTCCTATATACGAGTATTTCATTTGTTTGTTTTTTTTCATATTTTACAACAAAAAAATCGCTTATTTTTTCAATTTTTCCGACTTCAAAACATGTAAAAATTCTCTGGAAATAGGCAAAATTACCATTTTCTTTGTGGGGGAGCCCCAATAACTTTTCATGGGGCCGTGATCGCTGCAAACTTTTCGTGCCATAGTACCCCACCCCCTACTCACACTCGCTTCGGGTGTGGGTGCCATAATCTTAGCCTTTACCTTGCATTTTCTGCTCGTCCGCTTCACGTGAAATGTCCCATGATACATTCCAAAATAAGTGGCGACTTCTATTGCAAATTTTTTTAAGCAAAGGGGGGAGTGATCCATGGTGATCTCCTCCAGCTACCGTTTTGAATCTACTTACAGGTGTGTAGATGTTAGACGTGTCTCAGATGATGTATGGAATTGGCCATTTCCCCTTCTTGTATGGACACTTTTCAGCACAAACTTCACTAGCAACATTTGAAATGTTTCATTCGCGAATAATGATCACTGAAACTAGAACACACATTTCAATAAGGGGAAGGTTGGTTCGCTCCCTTTAATGCGGAATTTCCAAGAGTACGTGCTTACACGGTATTAGCACGTACGACGAAATCGAAATAAAAAAATCTAGGACACGTCAATTTCTCACATTCTTCACATTCGTTTCCTGTTTTCCGCGCCATTCAATACAATTTTCCGCGCACGCAAACTTTCACATGCGCATACAAAAAAAGGACGTCAGACATTTGACATTGGACCGACGTCACGCCGCGATCGCCGTCCGGGCAACCATTCGGAAAACTTTAATCGCGTCGAATTTCCCGCGATCTTCATCGATTAAACACTTTCCTCGCGTCCCGATCGTTCGTCGTAACCGTTCTCAGATCTTCCTGCTGCGAAATTTCCACACACGGCGACTACGTGACAATGAAAAACGCGGGCGTACCAATTGAATTTGCACGAACTTGCGGTATCCGTCAGCTCGCGTCAAGCGTCCAGAATTGTCCTTTGGCGAATGCGTCGCTTTCGGTCGCATGAGAGCGGTCGCCCCCCGTCGAACTTTGGCTTCAATTCGAAATCGAATTCGAATTCGTGGACATGTTTATTCGCGGAAAATCGAAAAAGGCGCGCAACACTGACAGGGCAAACTTGCGAATGGACTAATTGAAGGCTTGTCGCTTGCGCCCTAGCGGTAAATGTGTAAGCCGTGCACCCAGTCTACCCCCATAGGACAATTTCAGAAAAGTGGCGCGACGCGTCTCGTGGTCTAGATGGCGGCATCGGAAAATCAGTGTCAATTAGTAGGGTCGGAAAAGTTTCAAGTGATCCGCGGACATTTCTGTGGGAAATTGACGTACCGGAAAATCCGTGAACGGTGTTCGTGGCTGGGCACGTCGATACGGACGACGTGGGTGTTACGGTTTTGTCGGAGAGGGCGAAAATGGATCGCGGGTGGTTTAAGCTTTGCGAATGGATGCCCGTACGGCGGTCGCGGCGTGACGTCGGTTCGAAGTTCAATGTTTGGCGTCCTTCTCCTTTTGAAAGGTTGCGAACGCAGAAAATTGTGTTGAATGTCGCGAATGTGATGAATAAAAAATTGAAGTGTTCTCGTATTTTTGGTTGGTTTCGTCGTGCGTGCACATACCGTGTAAACACGTACGCGTGAAAACTCTGCATTAAAGGTGTCGTATCACCCTTTCCCTTCCTTATTGGAGTGTGCGGCGGAGTTTCAGTGGCCATAATTCGCGAATGTAAATTAAAAGAAACATTTCAAATGTTACTAGTTAAATTTGTTTGTGCGTGATGTGCTGAAAAGTGTCCAAACAAGGAGGGAAAATGGCCAATTCGATACATTCTTCTGAGACGCGTCTGACTTCTACACACCTGTAAGTATGTACATTCAAGACGGTAGCTGGAGGAGATCACCATGGATCACTCCCCCCTATCCTTAAAAATTTTACAAGAAAAATCGTCAGTTATTTTGGAATGTATCGTGGGACATTTCACGTGAAGCGGACATGGAAAAAAGGAAATTTTCAAATACGCTCAAAAAAACAGAAAACCGAAAACAGAAAATTCAAAAATAGACAAGGGCGGATCTGTAAGAAAACGACTACACTTAATAAGAAGTGCAAACAGGTTTTTGCAAAAAAAAAGTTGTGGAATAACTTGTTTAACAATAATTGAACTATCCTCCCTCTCAAAAAAGTCGGGAACATTAATAAATAAATTGCAATGTTAAATTTTTTTTCACAAAACTCGATTTTTTCTCACTTTTCTCATTTTTCGCTTTAAAACGACTCATGTTAGAGCAAAGTTACGAGGTAATGAACGTTGCATAATCAAATTTTCTATTAAACATGCTTGGTTAAAAATATTAGTTTTTTTTACCCTTGCCGCACACTAGCAATAAATATAAAACGGGAAAAAATCCTATTTTATTTAATTTTTTTACCATTTAGAATCCACTTGGAACCTTGCCTAGAAAATCTTTAAAATAAAATAACACAGAAAATAAATTTTCATCAAAATCGATTCATTAGGTTTTGCATAATAATTTTTTATTTAAAAAAATTCAAAAATTTTAACATATTGAAACCACACTTCCCATTTTAACAATATACCGGGCTATAAGCTTGGAAACAAGAACCTCCATTAATGTGCAAACACAGTGTTAGCAAATTGTAAACCAAAATCACACTAGTAGGTGAAATTGTCGACTAGACAAGAAGGTTCAAACCCAGACTAAAAATGACTAATATAGAATAGCGACGTAGGCATATACGAAATAAATTGATAGTCGTTATACTTCGTGGATACAAATAATTATAAAAACAAGCCGCGAGGTGCGATCCTTGAGGTCCACACGGTCACCTTCCCAGTAATATTTACAGAAATATTAAAAATATTAAACACAATAATAATTATGGAAATAATACTACTTTTAATAATAAAAATCAACTTCTCATAAAAGTTATTGGAATGACGTAATATTAATCGTAAAAGTAAGTAAAATATATGTATTACAAATGATGAAGGAAGTAACTGAAATTTTACGAATTCTAAAGGAAAAAACTCCTAAAAACTACAATTTTTTATTTGATGAAAGCTTTTCAAAGCATATGATTTTAAAAAGTGTTGACTACAAAACATTTTACCATTCAAAACGTTGATTAACACAATTGCAAATTTGATTTGATTTGTATTGGTTTTCAAAATTTAAGCAGTTTTTTATTAAAGTTAAGACACGGTTCTGTGAAGACTATTAAAAATCTCCGCAAATTATGCAAATAATAATAAACTTTGATTGACTTTACAATAATGTCTTTAGAATAAGAGATTTAAGGTATCCAAATTCGTATGAACCCTTTTTCCATGGTGACTTTGAATGATTTTTTTAATTTTTAGTTCAATTTGTTTTGAAATCATGAGAAAATATTTTGCTGGTCTCTCTACAGAAATTGATAAAAGGTTATAAATTTTATAAACATTTATTATTACGATGTTAATGTTATTAATTATGAATTAATTTTTTTATGAAAAAAAAACACTAATTTTCAATATTTTTTTATTAAACTAAAAAAATGGCTTTAAATATTTTTTTTTTAATTTAAAAACATCATTAAAATGTTAATACGCGTCGATTGACTTTTTAATGATGCAAAGGTTATATTTGGTTCTCGAGATATAATGAATGACATAAATGACCATGAAGGTCATGATGACTTTTAATGATTTTTTATTTTTAATTTAATTTTTTCTGTAATCATGAAAAAAAACTTTGGTGATTTTTTTACAAAATTTGTTTGGAATATATAAATTATATAAACATTGATTACTGCGTCTTGAAAATCAGGTTAAAAATTTGATGTTTTTGAAAAAACTCCAATTTTTTGCACTTTTTTTCAAAAAATTCAAAAACGGCTCTAACGATTTTTTTAAAAATTCGATAGAACCACGTAAATGTTAATACGCGTCGATTGACACCTTGACAAAGGAAATCGTACGTTTGGTTCGCGAGATAAAGCGCATGACAGGGTTGACCTTCAAGGGGTGAAAACAGCAACCCCCCCCCCGACCGAAGTGTCCCAAAAACTAATCAGCTCTTAAGATTGCAAAGACGCTTCGATTTTCACCTTATTAAAGTCGATGCGACTTTGTTTACGTGAGTTATGCTCGTAGAAAAACTGTCCGCGAACGCACGCACGTACGTACGTACGTACACACACACACATACATACTTCTTTCTAAAAACACTTAAAATATACTCGTAAGACCTCAAAACGTAAAGATATGTTGAAAATTTCAATTTCGATTTTCGAGGCGATTACAAGAACTTCCCATATACTGGGAAGTTAATTAGTTGAAGTATCATGAGCTTAATCCATCAATAAGCCGAATCGTGGTCGTGCTGTCTGGTGGCGGATGGTAAATGACAGTACCTGAAGAGGATGCCATCCGTCACCCCGAAACCACTCTTCCCATTTTAGACATGATTACCTAGACGCACCCTGAAGGGTAGATTCCAGGCAAATCAACAACCAGGTAGGCCGAGAAAAAGATGGAAGGATAGTATTGACGTGGACAGCGGAACGCTGCTAAGACGAGGGAACTGGAAGACGCGGTCGCTGAACCAAGATAATTGAAGGCCTTTACTGTAAAAGAACAAGGCTCGATTTGATTTGTTGCGCCATTGATGGCGTTGATGATAACAAGAACAAGGAACCCATGAAGCAAAATCACGAGCACGTGCACGAAAAAATTTTTTTTTTCAACATTGGGAGGTGAAAATCTTCGAAAGATAACGATCAGCTCCTGCTTCTCGGCATGCCGGATTCCTACCGACTAAAACCACCTCCGTTTCCTTCAATCACTCTCTCCATCAAAATTTAGTAATTCTCCGTATTTCAAATTTTAGGACATAGTATTTCCCAGACGATAAGAATCGGTATAAACGGATAGTACCAAATCTGTAAATTTTAGTGTCCTTTTATTTAGATTAATAGTTCAGACTATATGTTTATGACTTATTTCCTGTTGATTACATGTTTGGTTTTGAGTTTAGTGGAGCTGACTGTACTTGTAAGTTACTGTGAAAGTTGGTCCTGAAGGAGATATTTTTTAGTGTCGTTTTAAAGGAATTTGGGTTCGATATGTTTTTAATTTTGTCCGGTAGTTAGCTGCTTTGTTGAAGGGGTCTTCTTTTAGCCGATCAGTTCTGGCAAATGCTATAGCTATATTATTCATGTTTCTCATTCTGTAAGTGTTTTCCCCCTCAATTTTATCTAATTTTACAGCGGTATACTCGTTACGGTGTAAATTCTTATGTATGAATTTAGCTCTTTCCATGAAAATCATGCCTCGCAAATTCAATTCTTGGGCTGTAATAATTTATAAATTAAGATTAAAGATATTCATTAAATCGCACAAAGTGCTTTCTCACAGTTATCGATGCTATTGACTTGCGTCTGCAATAATCTGACCTGGACAAGTATTGGTATTGGCTTCTACAAAGTAGATTGGCAATAAACGCGGGGAAGACAAAATATATAATTTTCAAACAAAAGAACAAGACTGCCATACAACCACACGTAAAAATCAATGACACAACCCTCCAGAGAGTAGAACAAATAAAATATCTAGGACTTCTAATAGACGAGAAACCAACATGGACTCCACACATACATGATCTAAGGAAAAAACTGGCTGTCTTCATTGGTCTTTTACGTCGCTTCTACTTCTTTCCAAAGAAAAAAAAAGTCCAAATTATGTATGCGCACCTCCTTTCCAAAATTTCCTACGGCATCTTGAATTGGAGCCAAATTTCTAAAGGTAACCTCATGATCATCTCCAGACAGTAACGAAGGCGTATATCACCATTTACAATCTCCCTATGCTAACTCCAACGAGTAAAAGAATAATCTCAACGAGACTGAAGATAATCCATATGAAGCTGACGCTCATTGTGCTTGTCTCAGTAAAACGTTCATTACTTCTTTACTAAAGGCCAAAATTGAATTTCTGCTTTTTTAAATGTGCTAAAGATGTTCTTCTATTAATGCAAAACGGTTTATAACCGATTTTCTGAAAATTTCGACCCACCCTTCCCTCTTAAATGACTGCTCAAGTTAGCCTTAAAAAGAGATTTGTTGCGCACACAGATGAATGCAAAACATTTTAGATTTTCATTTCTGAAATTGCAACTTCTAGGATACTCCTGAAAGGAAACATCAAAAATAAAACAACAATTTTGATCTCTTTAAAATTCGTTGTTTGAACAAAAAAAATAACTCATTACAATAAAATTTAATACAATATTTAGGTACAATCATATTTAAATTCAATATTACTTCCATTCTTAAAAGCGTACAGAGGTATCTATTTCCAACGATTCAAATTATATCAATTTCATAATAGCAAACGGTCAAATCAAAATCAAATTCAACATGTCCTGTTTTTTCAAACGCATTTCGTTCAGTGTCATCATTGGATTCCACTTTCAATTCATATCCTCTCAAAATTTAACCACTGGTTTTTTATATTTATTTTATTTTTAATATACATACAAGATTTTCTAGTTGATTTTTATTGATTAATAATTTATAAATTAAGATTAAAGATATTCATTAAATCGCACAAAGTGCTTTCTCACAGTTATCTTCGCTATCGACTTGCGTCTGCAATAATCTGATTTGATAATAAATTATACATTTTAAATAGGGAATTTTCACTTTCATCCTAAAATGCATCAATTGAATATTTACAAAGGATACAAAAATTATTACTGGAATAGGTCTGGTTGTTAACGTTTTCGTTGATGTTTCGTTGTTTAAGGACATCTTTTTGGCAAAAAAAATATACGACAAATTGAAATTGAAAATACATTAATACTATTTGAAATTGTCGAGAAATTAAATTTAACCATGTTAGACTAAAATAAAATGCGTAATTTTCTCTTAAAGTGTAAGCCTAAAAACAATATATAAATCACATAAAATCCAACTGCCCTTTAAAATTTCAGCCAGGCACATCATTTTTGCTGGCATCTCATACAAATGGTCCCGAGAAATAGATTTTCCTTTGTCTGGGCAATGGTTTTGTACTCAGTCCGGATGAATCCATGAAATTCTTAAAGTTCTTCCGGTTGATTTTAACTCGTCTATCACCACCCCCGCCGCCACCACTTCCCACACTAGCACGTTCATTGTTGCAAGGACTCTCGTCCGAAATAGTTGGGAAACCGTTGCACACTGTCTTCGACTTGCCTTTCGTTCTAGTCGTTGGCTCCTTAATGATGTCCGGTTGATTTGTCAGGCAAAATTCCTCATCAAGTTTGTACTCAACGCTCTGCTGGCTCTCGTCCATAAGACCATTCTGTTCCACGTTGTCTTGGACAGAATCGCCTTCGGTCTCTTCGTTCTCCTCGTTAACAGTGACCATCATCATTTGGTGGTATTCAATGTTCGCGCCATTGTCCGTTTCCTTAATAACATCCGGTTGATTGGACTTTCCATATTCAGCGTCCAAATTGTACCAGTCGAATTCCGCCTGAAGGGGTAGTTTGTCCGGTTCGGGGATGACGACATTATGCGGAGTTGTAGGTGTGTTGGGTAGTTTTACAGATGGGAAAACTTTTGTCGGACTACAATTATTGTTGTTTAGTCCAGGAAGCATAGCGACCTTGGACGGCGTCGAAGGTGGAGTTGAATGGTTTCCGTTCATTTTCTTATTGATTTCATCCAGAATGTTGGGAATCTGTAGGCTTTTGGGTGGAAGCTTCTTCGGTGACTCCTTTGGTCGTTGTTTCTCGGCATTCGAGGCTTTGTTAATTGATTTCGGAACTATTATTGCCGCCACATTCGGCAGCTTGGGAACATCAGCGAAAATCTCTTCGGCATCGTCAGTCTTTTGAGACAAGGCAGCTTCACTGTTCTGGCTAGAAATATCGTCGTCAGCAGATTTATGAACATCAGCCACTATTTGAACACTAGTGATGGCCTCGTTCACTTCCGAAATGGAACAATAATCAGGCTCCTCGATTTCATTGTCGTTCGGCTGCTGATCTTCCTCTGGTATTTTTGGAGTGTCCTCGTTCATACTCCCCGGGCAATATGGAGTCATTTTCAGGACACGTTTGAACTTGATAAGGTTCGCGGGCTTTGGTGGGAGTGCCGGTGGCTTTTTCGGCGGTTTATCATTAAGTGGTGTAGCATTCATCAAACGATCTTCTTGTCCGAATTTCGATTCCATATCTACATACAGATTGGATGAATTGTGTTCGCTACCGATCCGTTCATACTCATTGCTATAAATACTTTCATAATTTAAACTACAATCCCTCTGATCCTGACTACCAACGATACTTTTCAACGATGAACTAGTCATGCGACTCATCTCGCCGTCACGTGGAACATGAACCATACTATTTTTAATGGAAAAATGCACTCGCTTCCTGGAAGCACTCCTTCCTTCTTGCTGGCTACTTCCACCACCGCTGCTTCCACTAGTATTTTCGCTACTCTCCAACGAAGGTGGCCCATCGTTGATGCACTCATCCATAGATTGTTGGAGCAGGATTTGATTGACACACTCTAGAACTGGGTTGACCGCATTATAACCGTACGGTTTCACGCGAATATTCTCGGAATCATCCAAATCACTGGCACTAGCATACCAATCGTCCGTGGACGCTTCAAACTCCTGCTTCGGTGAGGTTTCCGCAAATTTCTTCGCCCGATACGTGCGCGACTTAACTGGCATAAACATTTCATCACTTTCACAATCGCCACTACCATTGATCGAGGACAATTGTGACTTGTAACCACCACCACCACCCCTGCGACGATTCATCCTTCGTGTGGAATCATTTTCACTATCGAGCTCAGCTTCATCGGTGAATGATTCGATCCGTCGAACTCCATGAAGCCGTTCGATTTTCCGTGAAAATGCATTGGTTTTTCCATAAATCGTTGAATTATTATCATTGCTATCGGCACCATCGCGCAAGCTCATATTCTCCTCGGAATTGTCCAAGCTAGGATCATCGATAGCCATGCAACGTGATCGCATATATTCTCGGAAGTTACGCTTACTCGTATAACGAACACTACGTCGAGCTCCGTAGAAGGATGATGATACCGTCTCGTCACTGGATGAGCCGTTTTCCGTATGATCCTCTAAAACGATACAAGAAGAAGATCTTTTTTAAGATTTAAACAAACATTCAGGAGTGAAAAAATGAGATAAAATGAATTGGAGAAGAATTTAAACAGAAGTGAAAGTGAACAATTTTTATGAAAATCATACAAACGACAAAAAAGTTATTTTGAGGTTTTTCACATTCAAATTACAAGTAAAGTCATCTCATCTTAATTAGTCGAATCGGGCATTGAAGATGTAAATTTCTTTTTGCGACACATGCAAACAGTAACACAAGATACGCTTTTCAGCCCCAATCGTTGAATATCAAAAATAAAATTAGGTTAAACACATGTTCCAGTAGAGACTTTCACTTCATTCTACATGTAGAAATGGCCACCCTCCAAATTAACATTTTGGCAAAAAGGTACTGAAATGCCTAAAATATGTTTTATAAATTGAAACGGACTCAGAAGACAAGAATCTACCGAACCCTTTCTGAAGAATTTGAAACAAATCTAACCATATTTGTCAATTTTTTTGTGTAGATACACAAGTAATTTAATACAACCTATAGACTACGAGAAACGTGGGTAAAAATTGGTAGTTTTGGATCCTCAAAAAGTATCGAAAAACCACACATACAGTCGTGATCAAAAGTATTCGTACTCCTACTAATTTGACCGTAAAGATTGTGTTTCTTTCGAAATACTAGACAACATTTTTTTAATATTTATATAAAATAAAGATTTATTCATCAGAAATAATATATATTTAAGATCAGGTCAAAAAACATATATTTCATTAATTTTATGAAAAAAGGTTTAAGAAAGTCAAAAAATAAATTAAAATTAATTAAAAATATTCGTACTCTTTACTGTTCTACAACTTGCATCACATTTTTATGTAACTATTGTCAAAAAACCGCAACGCACAGACCAGATTTATCTTTTTCGGGAAGTTGTAATTTTTTTTTGTCTATCAGTTTGTATCGAGTCATTCAAAGTTTAGTGTCGATTTGATGAGATTTTGGAAAGTGATTTTAAGAATGGGCCGGAAAGGAAAAGAAACTAATATTGAAGTGAAAAAATTAATAATAGACCTTAAAAAATAAAGGAAAATCATTGAAAGAAATAGGGTAAACAATAAATAGACCAAGTCGTCAGTCCAAAGTGTGACAAACAATTTTAAACTCAATAACACCCTTCAAGTTAAGCAAAGGCCTGGTCGTCCGCGTGCATTATCAGAAAGTAAGGTCAGAAACATTGTTGTGAGTGTGAAGAAAAATCCAAAATCAAATATTGTTCAAATAGCAGAAGAAAGACAACAAAAGAATATACAAGTCAGTGCACAAACGATTCGCAGATTTTTAAATGAAAATGGCTTATTTGCTAAAACGTCGAGAGTCAAACCCTTAATAGCTAAGATCAACAGGAAGAAGAGAGTCGCTTTTGCCAGAGAACACTTAAATAAGCCCATTCAGTTTTGGAATAATGTCCTGTTCAGTGACGAGGCGTCAGCAACAAGTGAGGAAAAGAAAAAAATGTGGCTTTACGTGAAGCAAACTTGACATCTTCGGTAAAAGATTGCGGAGGATCAGTCATGGTCTGCGGGTGTATGTGTGCAGCAGGATCCGGTAATTTAACTTTTATTGATTCTACAATGAAAGCTGTTGATTATTTAAAGAAACTTCAAGACAATTTAACCACTAGTGCCACCAATTTAGGATTAAGACAATCATGGAGCAATGGTTACTCTACAAAGTACCAAAACAGCTCAATCACCTGACCCTAACCCGATAGAACATCTATAGAAGATTTTCAGCAAGAAACTGCGGTGAAGGAATATAACAAGCACAGCAACTTTGAAAAAAGCTCTAGTTGAAGAATGAAATAATATGCAGCCATCCATTACTCAAAGACTTGTAGAATCCATGCCAGACATATTAAAAGAAGTCATCAAAGCTAAAGGAGGTCCCACCAAATACTAATTTCATACCTCAATATCTTAGACGTAAATTTTCCGGGTGAGTCTATATTGTGAAGTAAATTGAAGTAAAATTTTGTGACTTTTTTAAAACTTTTTTCATAAAATTAATGAAATATGGTTTTTTGACCTGATCTTTTTATATTTTATTTTTGATGAATAAATCTTTGTTTTATGTAATGAAAAAAAAGGTTGTTTAGTATTTCGAAAGAAACACAATAATTAAGGTAAAATTAGTAAGAGTACGAATACTTTTCATCGCGACTGTAGATGCAGCACAATCTGCTTTACGACCGGTCTTTTAATGATTGGGACAACATTAGTAGTTGGTTGAAAAGGCATAGCAAATTTGAAAATACTATAGCGCCTTTAAAAGTCGGTTCAATTCTTATATTTGGATTTGATCTTCAGAATTATATTTCCTCATGGTAATCGAAACATACAGCGTTAGATATTTTAAATCAATAAATAGTTTCACAAATAGGGAGGGAGAGACAGATTCATAATTAAAATTTTAGGTCTGTTTTTGACTTAAAATTAAACTCCGGTAATATTTCCAACCAAAAATAGAAATGTTTCTTAGCTGATATTTTGACTAATACTTTGCGACGATTATTCGGAAAATCACAGAAAAACTTAAATACTGAAGAAGTTTGGGTGCGTCACACGAAATGTACATTTGTTGGATTATATTTCATTAGATTTCATTAAGAAAAAAAATAGGATGGTTTATCATTGCTGCGTGTCATCAAATGCATTATTAAAACGTTCTTTTAATTTAACTTCCTGATCATGGACATGATATTTATCTAACTCTTCACTGGGATGAAATAGAAGGCGATATTTTTGATCGCATTTTGCGTGAAAGCTGTAGTTTTGCGTTTCAAAGACCTAAAATATTCTTAGAAACTAAGATTTTCTAAAGCGTAGTTCTTTTGCCAAGTGGTACTTGTATTTTTCTCTCTGTTTACTTTGACCTTATGTTCCTCAAAAATTATTGCAATTTTTCTTTAATCGTTCCAAGCAAGCTGCTTCCACATGAACTCTATCCATATTACATAAGTGTTCAGGCAACTGTTCCAGCAGCAGGACTTTATTGATAAAATATGCTCCCAATTTTTTGAATTCAGCGTTTAAATGTCGCCGCATATTTTATTTCAGCTTCTTCATTAACTTTCTAAACAAAGCTGAGAGACATTTCTGACAAATTTAGGATGTTTCAAGCGAAATTTTGACTCTTTCCATTTTGTAAGGATACAACATAATTTCTCAATGGGTCCTAAAAAGGATGTACATATATCTACAACCTGAGTATGATGACTAGTATTCCGAAACATACAAATTTCATGTTATGTTTCTCACATAGCTCTAAGCCTTAGAAACGATTGTGTGAGGATACATTTTATCCAATCAATACGAACGGACCGGACTGGGCTTTTGAAGTTTCGCAAAAATTTGCAACAATCGATCCTTTTGGACCATTTTCGGTTCATGTTGATCGTGATCTTGGGTTGTCACTGAGATTAGTTTAAATATAGTTCGAAATATCCGTTGAAAGAATGTCCCGTAAAATGGCACTCCATTTTTTTATTTCATCTTTTCAATATAAGCACGAACTTCCTTAATATTTGTGTTAGTTCCAATCAAGAGATCAGGATATCTTTCGAAAAGCGTTATTCATTCAAATCAGTATGCAATGCGAAAATTGTAGAACTACACGTCTGTTATATTTTTCAGAATGTAAAATCGCAAGAAGTGGCAGAGTTTCTTTCTTCTATCTTTCGCTATTGTTGGTGTTAAGATTCTTTAATCTTGTCCGTAAGCAACGTTTGTTTTCATATCTATTATTGGTGAAAACTTCAACGAAAGCGCAAGCGGCAACAACGTACGCTATCAGTTCAACTGAAAATCCGGTACTTACAGTCACTCGCGAAGGAATGCGATTCAACATTCATCAGTTCAACCTGTAAAAGAGCAACGATCGTCCAGATTTTAGGTATGTAGTAGAGAGAGTTTAAATGAGAACTCGGAAGTGAGTAAAGCTGACTAGGGGGTCACGATTACTTCGAAAGTGGGAATTGGACAGTGTCGTGGAGATAGAGTCCTTTAAGGCAGATTTGCCGCGATCACAAAAATAATTTATGTCCATTAGTGGTTGAAGATGTCATTGTTGGAAATGGTTCAGACGTGGCTGCCGAAAATTCCTTAGTAGTTTACTAATGAAAGGTTCAACCGAAGTTCCACTTGGTTAGTTCTGAGCAGGAAGTTGAGATCATCTGCAGCGGTGATCCTGAAGAATTCTATGAATTTTCAGAAGTTTTACCCTTAAACTTCTTACAGTGACATTAAGCAGGAACACATCCTAGTTTCAAGGTGATGTGTACTTGTATGTCATTATTTTAAGTGGTGAACGCTGGCCGGGAAACAAAGCTTTGAGCAACAACTGGAGCCATCAAGTATTGAATATGCGTGCCGACACTGTGTCAAGATATGATGAGACTCCAGAAGTAGAGAGCTCTGAAGATGGCGACTGCAGAGCAGTAACTAGATTAGATGTAATTGACTTGGAAATTTACAACGAATAAGCAATATGTGATAGTGAGGTATCCTTTCATGCGTAGACCCAAATCAGTTGTAATTATAAAAACAATTTTCTCTTTGACAAAATTTCACGCCATACATGAACTAGCAATAGTAACTTCTACAAATCTACCAAAAAAATCGTCATTGGATCAGAACGACCAGGAGAGTTCGTCGATATCGACAAAAATTATCAAACCGAAGGATTTGCTAAAGTTTTAGACACTCTATGCACAAACTTGCTTTCGAAAATGTTACAAAATTGGAAGAAATTTTCCAATGATTCAGTTAAAATTCAGTTAATTCGCGGAACGCATTTAAGATTTTTTGAAACCCAACTTTCGCATGTTTTCTTGTATTTTTTCCCATTTTTATATCATCGCTATATCAATTTCAATATGGACCCAAAATAAATATGTACACGTATGTTCAATGTGAATAAAACAATAAAAATTGACACCAAATTAATTGTTCAAGCATACAGTGTATTCTTTATATCCTCGATTGACCGAACATCTCCCATGAGCAGACAAAATTTTTGAACCGTGAATGTCCACTTATGGTAGTTTTCAATCTACTTTATTTAAATTAAATCAATCATCCCATCAGCTCATTATCATATATCAGGGCTCATGAAATACATTTGAAGTGTTTTATTTGTCGTAAATGCAGGTTCAATTTTTACATCTCGTTGCAGTTTTATTTATTTTCCCTCATCCAGTATTTATTTTATTGCGAACAGCACATCTCATTGTAAATTGTTTTTCAATTTCCTGTGAAGCCAATCAAGTTTGAACTATGTTGAAAATTATGATTTCATAGCGTTTTCCATTTCAAACACTTACAGATGTGCAATATTGTGAAAATCACTCCCCTATTTTAACTCATTCATCGCACGAAATATTATATTAATTTTTGCAACTTCTGAAGACGACATGAGTGTTTTTTTTGCAATATGAAAAACCAACAATCAATTGATCAACACCATGTTTTCAAGTTTGAATAAATCAATCAACAATCAATCAGCAACAACCTTTATATTTTTTTGTTGCCATCAATTCCGTGTACATTTGAAAAGCAACAAATTTGCTTTAATACATAAATTATGAATGCTTGGTTGGTTGGTCAGTAGGCAAATGGTACTTACCCCCCAAAAACCCATCCGACATCTATGATGAACATACAAACGAAAAACTAATTGTTACTATCATTTAAGCAACAATGTTCAGTTCCTAATCAAACTGGCCGGCATGGCAAAGGAGTCCTCCAACAATGATTGATTCCTATGACTTCGCAATTGAACCGAGAGGTCGCGAAACTCATCAATATTGCGCACGTGATTATGGGCGGTCCAGCCCATCCAGCATAGACACACATGTCCACATACTCATATGAATATCGTTTAGGTTGAAAGATACAAAAAATCTCTAATTATGCAATATACAAGCTGTTTCGCATATTAATTGCTGCGGGACACTGTGTGATGTTAGGTCATAGTGTCACTTCCAGGCAATGCGGAAAGTGGAACGAGGTCACTGGGTTCGCTGAAGAAATGACCCCAGAAAATGGGCGTTGCTATATTGTCAAGCGAAATTGAAAATAAATTTTAGATGTTTTTTAAAAGTGTAATAGTAACATGTATGGCAAGAAATAACGCGGTCAAGGTTTCAGAAATGATGTGCGGTTAGCAGTTGATTCACATTCATATCAATCAAACCTACTCAAAAAAATTAGTTGATCCATTTAACTCACCGATACTGCTCCTGCCATCTGTAAACGTTTGCGTCCACACATCCTTTCCGGCCACCTCATAAAAATCCCTCCGACACTTTGGACAATTCTGTGCGGGAAAGTCACTTTCCTCCAAACTGCACATACCTTCATCGATTTCGTCATTGGTATTATTTTCAGCCAAGGCTATGGCGGCTGCATATTTTTTTCGTAGAACTCGATTCAAGGTGATTAGCCTAGAAATCTCGGAGTCCTTTTCGTAGAGTTTCTGATTGATCACTTTCTTGTCATGTTTCAACTTCGCCTCGAAGCAAAGAAGTGATTTGATAATTTTCGATAGTTCTTCGGCACGACGTCGTTTCTCCTTGGCCAATTCGATTTCCAGATGATAGTTGTGTTGTTTCAGGAAGGATATCATCTTAATGTACTTTTTCTTTTGCATTTCGAAAGTTTGTTTGGTCAGACCGTTCAATCGTTTTAATGAGTTGGTGTTAATGGTCTGCAATGGTAAAATGATACATAGAATTGAATGAAAATTGTTATAAAAGGTAAGCTGGTCATTTATATGTGAAATATTATCGTTTTTAAATATCCTACAGGCTACTGTGAAATTCTATCAAGGATAGTATCTATGAGTTCAAATAAAGTATTTTTTCTTCAAGTTCGCTAGTATCATAATTCAAATGAATTAAGAAACTTATCTGTTTGACTTGAACGTTTTTTATTGGACTTGAACTATCCATTTCTTTGATCTTAAAATTAGGAAGCTATTGGGGAAAATGCTATCTAAATCCTAGAATAAAACAGAAATATAAATTCCAGAATTAAATTGCTTGCACAATAAGAACCAATAAAGCTCCATGATTATTCATTCATAATAAACTGCTTCCCAATTTTTCAGTGTTTCTAGTCACTTTCATGCGAATCGAACCGTATTTGTTTGTTAAACAAGTAATATAAAAATGGATTTTCAGTTGAAGGATAGTAATTATTAGTTACAGTGTTGGACTATCATGCAGAAAGATCATGGTTCGAAACTTGCTTGAATCTAAGCCGGACGCCCGCTTTCAGTTCAATCGGCTAGGAATAAAAATTGATTGGGAGAGTAAATTCAAATTAGAGACATGGCGCTGATTACATTGTCCTCTGTACATAGGAAGAGTTCTCCTTTAAAGCTACACCTCTAGTTTGAAAGCGGAATTTTGTGGGATTGTTTTTTCAATTATCAGTCAATTAATAAAAAAAGAATTTAAGGTTTAAATCAATTTTGATTTGGAAGATTGCATTGCAAACGATCTTTAGACAAAGATTATATTTGCGTCGCTAGTTAGCCGCGCACAAAATTGTCTTGTTGTTACCAGCGGTTTCGTTGGGTCTTGCGACATCTAAGACTAGAAGATATTGTAAATCTGTGCTTCATTTAAACAGTTGAATATTACGGCGGAAATAACTTTTGCAAGAAACTGTTCCAAAACAGTAGTTTTGGGGTCCCTGTTAGCCAAAAATCGTGAACTTCGATAGTGTACCTACACGTGGTCTGATGGATTATGATCGAAAATTCAGGATGTGTGTGGAGTAAAGTGGGGTTGTAACACACGGAAACACTAAAAATCTTCACCACAAATCAATTTGGAGCAAATATCAAGAGATTATAGCAAGGTATCTCATCATCGCTGCCACCGGGTCATGCACACACAAATAGCTTGGTTGATAGAATACATTTTTAATCCATGTGTAAATTCTTTCCGAGTAAGTAGACGGAATTTCAAGCGAGGCAATCATTACCGATAAAATTGAAGCATTTTCATCGTCAACTTAGAAACAGTGAGCGAATTTCTTTATTTCTTACAGTCTTGTGTCTTTACTTGACACCTAAAAACAATGGGCAAAGAAACAAGAATCAAGAAAACGTTCTTCAAGGAGATACCTGGAATTTATGTGGAACTTGAAATCAAGATGCGACAATCAGCTGATCAATCGGTATAACCTTACCGCTTGGGGTTCCAGCATACAATTTTCGTGAAAACTGGTTAACTTTGATTGAACATTGTAGGAATTTCTCTTATGTGGGTTATTCACCTAGTGGTACCGACCTGGATTACAAAATAATGTGTAAGATTTCCGTTGATCGTTTTAGTGGAAAGACTCACCTTTCTAGGAATATGGTACACTTTGAAAGAAATAGAACCTTTCAGGCGCAGTTCATATGCAATACAATGGTAAGATTTATTTCCACGTATACTCTATTGGACAATGTCCATCCAACACGAGCTTGTACAGTGTAAACCGTGGCAGCTATCGATGGTGTAGAGGGTAGTGTGACTGAGCATCCAAATTTATCGATTCGGCGCCGTTCTCAACAATTTGGCCTCTCTCCGTCCACTTCATGAAAATTTTTGAGGAAAAATCTTGTACTAAAGCCATATAAGGTCCAATTGATGCAGCAATTGGAGCCATTGAGTCATCGTTTGTGTCGTACGTTCGACGGATGGGCTGTGAATGAGTTGGAAGTTGAACCTCATTTTTACCGTTAAATCTTTTTTTAGCGATTAGGCTCTTTTCTGGCTTATTGGGTACGTAAATTAGTCAAATTGCCATTTTTGGTGCAAGAATTTTCAAGAGCCTTCGACGTCAGAGTATGGTGTGGTTTGCATTCGAACGGCATAATTGGGTTTTTCATTTTAAAATTTGAAAATGAAAGCGACGTTACCGTTAATCAAATGATTCGTATTTTTTCATTCACAACATTAATGCCAGTTGCCTGAGGGACAAATGGTTCCAACAGGATAACAAAACATGCCAAACATTACATTTTTAGACCGAACCTTTGGTGAACAAATCATCGCAAGAAATGGGCCTGTAAACTGGACGCCCAGGTAATATGATTTAACTCTTTTGGCCTACTTTTTGTAAAACTACAACTCATCTGTCTATGCTGATACACCAGTAACTATTGCTGACTTGGAAGCCAACATTTGACGCGTTATTGGCGAAATAAGGCTGCCTTTGCTGGATTGGTGCAAAATTTGACCGACAGGACAGCCTTTCTAAGATGCAGTCGCGCTGGTCATATGCCAGAAATTATTTTGAAAAACTAAATGTCATAAAAGTTGCATGCTAGCAAAGCTAACAAATCCAAATCCAGTCCATTTCAATAATTTATTTGTGTTTTACTGGAGGTTTAGCTTCCTTTACGGAGGTTCTAACGAAAAATGAGCGAGAGGAGTGAGCCCAGAAAAAGCGTACCGAACGAAAAAGCGAACGGAAATAAGATATACACGGTTCGCTATATTTATGTACGTTGAAATGAGCGAGAGGAGTGAGCCCAGAAAAAACGTACAGAATGAGAAACATACAAAACGAAAAGGCGAACGCAAAGAAGAAAGGAAAAGAACGTATCGGTCACCATGCGGCAAGTTATACGAGTATATACGTTTATACGTATATAGTACGTAGTGTATTGTGTTTATGCGTGCACGCTTCTCCTTTTCCTCTTGTTTACAAACAACGCACGCGTGTGCTCGCTTGGAATGTTCCTCCTAGTGTATTATGGTAGATGCATCTTATTTCTTGTATAATATAAAATAGCAGTGAACACGTGCGCGTCTAAAAACCAATTTTATTCACTTTTTTTTACTAGATAAAAGAAACAACAATCGTGTCAATAATTGGTTAATAATTAATGAATGAATCAGTCTTGTGCATAGTTGAAACGAAATAAACAGTGATGTGTGAAAAATTAACATGGCCAGCAGTAGTCAAGATGAAAAGTTAATGAAAACTATTGAAACGCTAAACGATTCAAAAGTGATTGAAATTACTGCAATTCTTTATGAAACAAAATCCAGATAAATTTTAATGACTATTATTTATGAGTAAATTTTTTCTTTGCTTTTACTTCTTTTCAAAGTATTTAAATCATTGTAAGGAAAATATTTCCTATCAAAAAGTTTGTCTTTAAATCCAATGATGTGCAAATACAAGAGTAGAGCGGTTCGGTGAGCAGAGCGCCCGACTCTTGCTCTCGAGGTAGAGGATTCAAATCCGCTCTCTCTGGTTTTTTTTACTTTAAGTTACTTTGTGTCAATAAAAGCAATAAAATGAACTTATATTTTGTCATATTATATGCATCCCAGATTTTTGAATTTGTCACAGTAATTGCTGAATTTTTCCTGAATTTATCTATATACAACTTTTTAACCTTTACATAATCATTTGCAAAACGAAGCTAAGCTTCGCACCGGACAAACGCAGAGTGCTTTACTGCTGTTTTTTGTTTAAACAGTTCCATGCCTCTAAAAAACACCTAATGTAATCTAGATAGTTCCTTTCAATACAAAAAACTTAACACGAACAAAAGGAAATGTGTTTTGGCTGTAGCATCATTAATAAAGAAGGAATTTGGTAAATTTTGAATCAAAAGAGCATATTATCAAAAGATTATGGAGAAAGTGATCACGGGTTAAGATGTCAAGGGATTATTAGGTATCTTTAGTTAAAAAGTTTGATGATGAGCTCTGGAACATTCCTGTTAGGGAAACTATAATTTGAACCCCTTTTCAAACTCTTCGCATATCTCTGATCTTACCTATTAACTATCTAGTATTCAACACCGCACGCAAAAGCACATTCCATGATGTGTATCTATGCGAAAAACAAGCGAAAAGATAAATATCTAATCCGGCACTCCACAAAAGCCCACTTGAATCACTTCGCACATTTACACACCCACTTAGCACAGCAAAAAAAAGCCACACAATAAAAAGCTCGTGAGCAACGCAAAAAAGGCAATTCAATACGAACAGAAGGTATTCAATTAAGAGGTAGGACACGACTCCACGCACAAATTGAAGTGGAGCCTCTTCCAGGTGACAATTGCTTCAGTAGTGTGGTTTCCTGCCTTTTCCGTTCATCGGATTCGCTCATTTTCCACCTGATTAGATAGCGAAACGGTGTAGTTTCGCTAACAACAACAATACAATAAAAAAACACCCCCGAGATAGCACAGCCGAAATGGTGTTGACCTAAGTGATTGACATGGGTGTTTGATAAGGTGGCGTGTGATAGCTGCCTAAGTAGATGTGTCGGAGGTGCGATAATGGTCTGCGATATAAAAAGGTATGACGATTTGATTGTGACATGATTGTCGTGTGTCGGGGTCAATGAATAACGTCTCCTTGCATTGTCTTACAACCCGTGCTTATTAAAAATATCTTCTTCACCTTGAAAGCAACAAAAAATATATGGAAATCGGTACGAAATTCTAATAAAATTTATCAAACTTCTCACAACACACTCCCAAAATAAAATAGATACTATGTACCGCCAATCTATTCACTAGAAAAAATATTTCTCTTTAAAATTGATTGGCATCTTTGCCTCCGTCTAGTATGCAAAGATGAAAGTGATTTATGCTGACGAATTCCTGTCAGACACCTGGATGACATGACAATGTCAAAGGTCACCGATCAGAATACATGACTCTTGATATTTCATCAAATCCAGTCATACGTATACTATATGGAAGCAATGAATGCTAGTCCTTAAAAAAATCTTCCTGCTGTGAAGTTTGGCCTGATCAGGTGTCCAATCAACAGATAGATGAACAGGTGAATGATTTTCACTTTTGAATTCAAGAAATATGACCAAAAACCTAGACAAGGAATCTCGGAATGACTGGTAAAATAAATGGACATTGAAACTATGATTGTCTACAGTTGGAGAGATAAAGTTCAGATTCCGAGAAATACGCAATTCATAGAATAGATATCATGGCTGGAAATATGGTAATCTTTTTTTTTTTCAAGGGTATAAATCTCACTGATTTGTTTCTGTAGTTCTTAAAAAAACTAAAATGTGAGATATTCTTGCATGATTATTTTTTTGAACTTATG
The DNA here is from genome assembly GCA_963942545.1 of Oxycera nigricornis. Classification (NCBI taxonomy): domain Eukaryota; kingdom Metazoa; phylum Arthropoda; class Insecta; order Diptera; family Stratiomyidae; genus Oxycera; species Oxycera nigricornis. The sequence goes on from OZ012661.1 coordinate 19,937,492, forward strand.
AAAATCTTCTACAAAAAGTCTCTAGAGCTGCATAAAACATGTTAATTATCGTATCAATCATAAATCATTCTAATTTTCACTTTTCTACTCAATTAACGAAGAATTGCAGTTTGCTGAGCCATTTCCCTCGATATCTAAAGTTGGAACTAAGAAGATGTTTTCAATGCTTGTTCAAACTGAAATATTGGCAACTTGAAGTCTTTTTACTAATTACTTTTTGACGCCTTTATGATGAAAATTATTTACACAGATTTTATTGAAAAAAGTGTACTATAAAACATACAAACATGGAAGAACATGTATCATTGCTTTCATGGTGAGTAGGTGCATGCTAAAACAAAATGTTCCAGATATCCTAAAGCGACACCTGGAATATCTAAACGACATTTGCTCTAAACGCTTGCTTCAAAATCGAGGAATATTGTTCATAATTTTTGATTGGCGTACTTAATTTTCTGGCAACCAATTAAAGATAGAAATAAGAAAAAAATTAATAACGTCTTACAAACTTCCTATTTGCGAATGTTTTCATGTAGAAATCTTCATTCCTTAGCATTTAGTAAATGTTATCTGATAGATTAAAGTATCTTTTAGATTTGTCTATTAAGGCTGGTTAGTTGGTTTTCTCGGAATGTTGCTAATCTTAAACATATAATCATCTTCGTTTCTGATTGAACTGCAATGAAATTTCATTGATTTTTTATGGAGGAAGTATTGGGTGTCCTAGAGTCTTGTATATCCCAGGATCATTCTTGTCTAGAGATAAGTGAGCTAACTTCCCAGTATATGGGAAGTTCTTGTAATCGCCTCGAAAATCGAAATTGAAATTTTCAACATTTCTTTACGTTTTGAGGTCTATAGAGTAGATATAAAGTGTTTTTAGAAAGGGAGATGTATGTGTGTGTGTGTATACGTACGTACGTACGTACGTACGTCTGTACGTTCGTGGACACTTTTTTCTACGAGCATAACTCACGTAAAAAAAGTCCTATCGACTTCGTTAAGGTGTCAATCGAAGCGTCTTTGCAATTTTAAGAGCTGATTAGTTTTTGGAAAATTTCGGTCGGGAGGGTTTGCTGTTTTGCCCGTTTGAAGGTCATTTCTGTCATGCGTTATATCTCGCGAACCAAACGTACGATTTGCTGCATCAAGGTGTCAATCGACGCGTATTTACATCTTTGTGATTCTATCAAGTTTTTAAAAAATTTCTTAGAGCCGTTTTTTAATTGTTTTAAAAAAAGTGCAAAAAATTGGGGTTTTTTCAAAAACAATAAATTTTTAACCTTATTTTCAAGTCAAAGTAACCAATGTTTATATAATTTACATACTCCAAACAATGTTTGTAAAAAAAACATCAAAACTTTTTCTCATGATTACGTAAAAAATTAAATAAAAAATAAAAAATCATTAACAGTCATCATGATCTTCAAGGTCATTTCTATCATGCATTATATCTCGCGAACTAAACATATGATTTGCATGATTAAGGTGTCAATCGACGCGTATAAATATTTTTGTGAATCTGTCGAAATTTGAAAAAAATTGTTGTAGCTGTTTTTTAATGTAAGAAAAAAAAGTGCAAAAAATTAGTTTTTTCATAAACAATAAATTTTTAACTTGATTTGCGAAATGTGGTAGACAATGTTTATAAAATTTATATACTCCAAACAATTTTTGTAAAACAACATCAAATTTTTTTCTCATGACTATGAAAAACTTAAATTAAAAATAAAAAATCATTAAAAGTCATCATGATTTTCAAGGTCATTTTTTTCATTTACTATATCTCACGAACCAGATATAATATTTGCATCATTACGAAGTCAATCGACGTGCTTTAGCAATTTTTTGATTATTTTAACATTATAAAAATCCGGGTCAGCGGTTTATTTAATTTAATAGAAGAAAATGCGAAAACTCCGAGTTTTTTCATAAAAAATATTTTTTTAACCTGATTTGCACAGCAGAGTGATACCAGTTTATAAAATTTATACATTCTTATCAGTTTTTGAAGAGAAACTGGCAAAATTTTTTTCCATGATAATGAAGAAAAACTAAATTAAAAATAAAAAATCATTCAGTTACCTTGTAAAAGTGGTTCATACGAATGATATTACTTTATATCTTTTATTCTAACAAAATTGTTGTAAATTCATGCAAAGGTTAAAAATATTTGCATAATTTGAGCAGATTTAGTCTTTTCATTAAAAAAGATGCTTAAATTTGTATGAACGCTTTGAATGGTAAAATGTTTTGTAGTCAATACTTTGCAAGATCATATGCTTTGAAAAGCTTTCATCGAATGAAAAATTTTAGTTTTTAGTAGATTCATTCTTTAGTCATCGTAAGATTTCAATAACCATCATCATTTGAAATACATTTTACTTTTTACATGCAATTGAACCTATTTTTGACTGCATATACAAACTTTTTCAAGACCAAAAGGGCCCCCACCGATTGATCCGCGTGAAAATTCAATCTGTCCTCATTGACCAAAAACCTTACGTAATCAATGGACCCTCCCGTAGACGATATGATTCATATTAACTCATTTCTGTTTCTGCTATGAATACCTCTCATTGTTATTACTTAAAGTACTATTATTTTTAAAATTATTATTGTGTTTATTGTTGTTGATGTTTATGTCGATATTACTGGGAAGTTGACCGTGTGGACCTCAAGGGTCGCACCTCGCGGCTTGTTTATTAGTCATTTGATGAGAACTTTTTGATCTCTGCTTGGATGACGAAAATGATATTCAATCATTTATTGGATTGTCTTTCGAAATCATCACAATCATCATCATCAAGACGAGTCAGACAAATTTTGACTTGATACCCAGCTGTCTCGATCCTGTCTTCTAGTTTACGAGTTTTTATAATGATTTTTTATCTGCTTTCTCGCATTTTTTTTCAGAAATTGCTTAGTTTCCCTAGTGGGAAGCTACCAGTCACCCATCATTTCGTAGTGCGTCTGACATTTCTGCCATCCTTGACGTGCTACACATGTTTGATCCATTGCAGTGTGCTCAGCTTCCAGTCCTAGGATGCGTCTCAGAATGCGACGGTCGAAAATATCATTCGCTTCTTTTGTGGCCTCCATTCGTCATTCGGCATCATTTTTCGTTTGTGCAATGAATATGGTCTCGTTTTCATTGACTTCCAATCCAATTTCCTTAGTCGTGGACTCAGTCTCTTAACACTACTTTTGTTCGAGGAATCCATCACACTACCAAAATAATATTGAGATTAAAGTTGGTATACCCGAACTGCAAGCCGCATTACCAGCCGCACTGCCAGCCATACTGGCAGACACTGGGTTACATGGGAGCAAGGCCCCAGGTGTAGATTCCTCGTTCATAGTATGAAAAAAGACGACAATGTGGGCTTGCAGGTTGCATGCAGGCAAACGACTTGAAGCGGTAATTGGACGCAGTTCCTTGCAGAAACTACTGCGTACATGAATGACCAGTAATGACATGATTGTCGCTGGTAGTGTGACTGGTCTACGACAAACTTTAAACAATAACATTTCCGCGTTATCTATACAGATTTGGCTAATGACATACTCAAAAGCCGTATCGATGAACATGAGACGGGACCATCATCGTGTCTCAAATCCGAGTCACATTTAATCCTATGATTTAGGTTACCTTGAACTTGGAACTCTGTGTTATCAAAGTGATTTCTGGAACAGTGTACACTGTTCCACACCTGGAGAGATTCGCGAAATATTTCCTGATTGCTTTTCCTCGGACATCAGAATACTCCATTATTTTGGTAATCGACATTAATTCACTAGTTAATCCAAAATCTTGCATCATTGTGACCGGATTTTTTTTATCAGTAGTATTGTATGGTTGCTCTACGGAGATTTGGTGATGGTCAATATTGTATTGACAGCAGTTTTATAGTAGCTGTTTTTGACAATGTTTGGTTTTTCCAAAATCAACCTTGATATTTGCCAAATATTCCGTTTACAGAATCAATCTTTTTTTCAATTATTGTTGTGAGAACTTTGTAAAGTTTTACCAACTACATGCATCATAATATTTTTCAGCGATCCTACATACATAAATTTCACTGCAAACTTAGTAGTCAACTTTTTATTTTTTAACTAACTTTTTGTCATTATTTTTTTAGTAAACCCTTATGTTTTAGGATGTTTCCTTATAACGGGGCTGGATCGATACTCCCAGCTCTGATAGATTTTTGTTAGCCGCGTCTAAATGATTTTGTTAAAAAAAAAGTCTGCTTTCACTCCAGCTCCTTAAAATAAATTCTCAAAAAGGACATGAGTTACTTTCGAGGGACTCTCAATCAGGGCTTGACTGACTCTACATTGAAAAATCTTTGACTCCGATGAACAAAGTTATACAATTAAGAGATCAGTGTACACATTTTTGTGACAATTATTTACATTTTGGGACTATTGCAGGCTTGTCGTAGCCTGGTGGTAAGACATGTCTCGTATAATCAAGAACAATGAAACATTAAACAATATGACAAGTTCTATTTTTTTAAACTCATCAAGTAAATGTTCTAACAATTAATTGAATTTAATTTAAATATTTCAAAATTACTTGTTCCACTTACCTCTTTAATTGATACCCATATCATATTCAAAATTGTGCCAACAAACATGAGGCCAATACTAAATCCTGCTGAATTTAAAGATACATGGGTCGAATTTATAAGGACTGTTTTTTTAAACGGAGTTTATCCAGGGATGTGATAAGTAAATTTTGATTGAACGTGACAAATTATTTCGATTAATGGGTGATTGTTAATGTCATCAGAAACAATGTCATCGAGAACATTGCAATATTTTGCAATATGTCAAATTCTAATTTTTTTCCAACTCATCAAGTAAATATTCTAACAATTAATTTAATTTAATTGAAAAATTTCAAAATTACATAAATGTTATATAATTCCTTCTTCTTCAACTTATCTCTTTAAATAATACCCATACCATAATCAAAATTGTGCCAACACACATGTAGCCAATGTGGTATCCTGCAGAGTTGAAACCACATGGGTCTGATTTATAAGGACTGTTTTCTTAAACGGAGTTTATCCAGAGATGTGATAAATAGTTACTCCCCTCACGCAATTTTGTTTGAACGTGCCAAATTATTTCAGTAATTAGGTAATTGTTAATGCCAACGAAAAAAAATATAGTTCTGAAATTTTTATACCGATTTTTTTGTGCCCTTAGCTTTGACACAACTTGCAAGGACATGGATCAGTATATTTAAGGACATATCTGAAACCAAAACAAAAACAAGTATCTAAGATTAGGTCTTAGGTGGAGTGAATTACTCTGCTAGTTCGGAGACATACTTATGCGTCCAAAAAAGTTGCTTTAGTGGAACACTAATACCTAGAAGCCTAAACCGATGATAAATTCTAGCAAAAAGTTTTAAGACCTAGTTCGAACTTGGGCAAAGATGTTATATAGGTTGCCAAAAAGGTGTTGGAACAAGTTTTCCACCGTTAAGAGTTTATATTTCCAAAATATTATCACAGTGGGGAAAACAGGGTTATTAGGACAATAAAGCAATTTGTACGTTATTTTTCGGCACAAATTGATTTAAAAGAAGATTCTTGCTATTCACGATTGCCGCTGAAAGATAAGAAACTGAATAACATCCAATCTAATGATGACTTTCCTACGAGCACCCACGTCGAATATAAGTTTCTGACTCGCGAACACATCAATTTAAACCAAACTTTCTCTGGGGCGTGTTGGAGCGGCATGAAATTTTTCGCGGTGTGGGAGGAAATACAGACAAAACACCTTTTTTTGACATAATTTATGATCAAGTTCACATCCAAGCGCGGTCGAACACATTCTTATCGACTTCTTCCCTTACAAACTTTTATTCATACTTTCATGCTGACTAGAAAGCAAATCGGTAAGAATGAAAATCGTAAACATTCAACGGTTTCCATAAATCATGTAAGTCAACAGGGCGTAGAAAAGTGGCAATGAATGGCGCAACACGATTTGGATAAGAATATACACTTCTCTTTATGTATATCGCATCAGAGTAAGAGAGAAAGTCGGCTATTTATGATTTACTTCCTTAATCGGGTGAACCAAATCGTATCAGAATGCAATCAGAAGTTGTACATCCGCACCAAAAGCCACAGGAACAATATACAATATATTGGAGGGCTTTCTTCTAGTATATTATATTCCTTTCAAACTTTCAAATAGCTGGAATGATCATTGGCAGTATTTTTGAAATATCAGGCATCTTTCTTGGAACTTTTTTGACAATATTTGAAGCATCGGAGATATTTTAAAATCAAATCTGGTCACAAACTACGTAAAAATGGTTAAAAACTGGATAAGGTGGTTTCAATTCACCTTGAACCCTTAAATGCTTAACAGAAGTATTTTAACACAAAACAGGTGTAAAATATGATCTTATCCGCGGATACAAATAATTATAAAAATTAGTTGAAGTATGATGAGCTTAATCCATCAATAAGCCTAATCGTGGTCGTGCTGTCTGGACAGCACCTGAAGAGGATGCCGTCCGTCACCCCGAAACCACACCTCCCCACTTCATTAAATTATGGAACCAGCCTTTAATCTGGAAGTAAATGAACCTCCATCAATTTGCAAGCATAGTGTTAGTAAGGTGCTAACCAAAAAGCACACTAGTAGGCGAAAGTTGTCGGCTAGACTAGGAGGTTCAAATCCTCACTAAATATCTTATGGTTGAATGATTTTTTACAAAATAAAAATAATGGGGAGGCTTATTTCCAAACGCAAGGAAAACCACGCAAAGTTTTGAATAACAATACATCTCAGAGTTTTCAATCATAGCGAATCATATTTTTGCGAATTTATTTGTTCTGTTTCAACTTTATTTTGTCAAACGAACACAAAAAATTTGTCATTTTAAGTTGAATGTAGTTTTGACAATTTTGGGTACGTCCATATCCTATTTAGATTAGATCACCAATTATTTGAACCAATTAAGCTTATTCGTTCCAGCTGAATCACACCAGGATAGTAACGCTTCGTAAATTTAATATCTTAAATCTGTTTCAAACCAGAAACACCTTGATATACTTGCCGGAAAGTATGCCTGCACAACACAACCATCAAAAGTAAATTTAAAAAAAAAATCCCGATCTACGATATCAAAAGAAACTGATATATCGACGTCATTAGCACAATAAAAAAACAAAATTCAAGTTCTATCAGAACATTAACAATTGTGTATCTTACATATATTGTGGTTAATGTTTGGGCACCGTCACGCTTCAGATGGTGCGAAAATGATATCACCCAACGGTTTTGTCTTTGATCTACATACGAAACGTGTGTGAGTGTTTACAATGCATTCTGCGGAATATTTGATGTGTGAAGTGAGCACTTCTATTTGAAATGATGATGATTGATACGATTTTATCGATTGGAAGTGAACGTTTTGCGTTTTGCAAGTTGCCACGAGTGATTCAGTTTCGTTTAACATGATTTATTAATTAAGTGTTTTATCATTCAATTATTGTTGACTGGAATTATCGTTCAGAAACAGAGAGTGAGTATATAATGATGAGCTTGTGAAGTGTGTTTATAGTATTTAATGATGCAATGTTTAAAATTGCAACAAATGATATCATTTTTGGAGGTCTTATCTATAAAATATATGAGAATTTTTTTTTCATTTTTTTCTACTAAGAATGTGGAATTGGCGCAATAATTCGAGTCTCGTTTCAAATTACTAGAATTTCCTTCCAAAATATAAACAGACTCAAAAAAGGATTCGTACAGTTTATATTTTCAAAAAAGATACACTTTTACCTTCGTAGTTGAAATTTTTTGAAGAAGAGTAATGTCAGTATTCTATTATTACACTTATCGCCTAGTTGGTACCAAAAAATTCTCTGATATTGCTACGATTTGAAATGGAAAAATGCAAATAACTCAAAAATCATATGAAAAAAGTATTGGCACAGGAATACTTAAGAAAGACCCAACCATGCCGCCGCCATGCAACCACATTATACAGTGCCTTTTTCAGTATGCAATGGCTCTCAAAGTCTCTTGAAGATTATCCTTATATCAAAAAGAGCGATTTTGCCTATTTGAGACCCCATCCAGTCAGAAATGAGCCTCATCACTGAAAACGATTTGACGGTAAAATTGCGGTTCAACTTTCAATTCATTCTCAACGCATTCACCGAACGTACGACGCAAACATTGGACCAATGGTTTCAACTGCTGCACTAGTTGGTTCTTATAGGGTTTTAGTCCTAGATCTTTTCTCAAAATTTACTATGTAGTAGACGGACAGAGTCCAAATTCTTGAGAACCGCGACGAATCGATAAATTTGGATGCTCAGTCACACTTTCCACTACCGCAGCGATAGATACCTCGGAAGGCAGTGTACGAGCTCGTGTGGGATGAAAATTGTCCAACAGAGTATACGTGGACATAAATATTTCCATCGTTTTGCGTATTAGCTGCTTAGATGGACGAGTATGACCATCATAAATTAGACGAAGTGCTTTATAAGTTTTGCGCACAGAATACGAATTTCGGAAACAAATTGCCAATATTTCGAGACTTTTTTCGGGTATAACTCATGGAATAGTGATTTGTCAAAGTAAATTCAACACAATGTCAAAACAACAACGAAATTCAACAGCTAGAATGACAGATATCGTTATTGGAAGCTCTCCACCTCTAAAACAACCCCCAGTACAACTTACATGATATCCAAGAAAAATCAACATATTTTAATACAACAAAATTCACACGGAAAACCCCATCGAAGGAGCTACTTAGAAAATCCTAAATTATTTTGAAAAGTAAATTCTCGTGACGTTCATATGATAACAGAAACTTGTTATTCAACAACGTTTAAAGTGAACATAGTAGGAAATCTTCAAAGGAACGATTCCTAAATTTTTATCGATTATGTTTTCCAGAACTTTAAATTTGAAAACCCAAATCTACGAAAAATTTCTTTCTTCAGTATTTAAAAATTGCAGTTCGTTATAAATGGCATAAAAAGATCTATCGCTGGATTCTTCAATAAATAAAGCAAAATAATTAATAATATTTTTTTCAGCATATTTGCCAAAAAGTTTAATTCGTAAATTTCTCGGATCGATTGCCCAAAACCGAAAATGTAAAAGAATTTTATAAAAACCTTTGAAAACTAAAACTGCATTTAAAAATATACTAATTTAAGAGAAATTTTCATAACATCAAAACAAATTTTCAGGAAATGCACCGTTTATTGGTAAAATCCAACTGAAAATCGGTCCAAATAAACCTTAACTGTTCAACCAGTACCTTTTTGCCAAAAAATATTTAATAATTGTTTTATATAATACAATAATTATGGTACAAGCGTACTTTAAAACCACCTTAATAAAAACTTTGTAAGTTGGCCTTCAAAAATTGTAATTTAAATTAAAAAACATGTGGTCTAAGCGCGATCCTTGAGGCCAACACGACTAACTTCCCAGTGGGGCGAATTAAAAGCCCATAATTAATTTTTATTTTTAATTACTATTATAAATAATTACTATTATTAATAATTGCTATTATTAACAATTATTATTCTAAGCTATTATATTTTTTTTTATCAATTTTTTATCTAGCCATAAAAGCTTTGGTAGAGAAGGCGCCTCCACCATCTGGTCGTCCTCTACTAAAGCCTCGAAATTTTCTTCATTCTCCTTGTCCTCCTCCTCGTTCTTCTCTTCCTCCTTCTGGTGTTCCAGCTCGTCCTCCATGTCGGCCCCGGAATCCACAACCATCATTGAGAGTATTTAATTATTATTAATAATAATCAGTTGTTATAAAGAATGTTTGATCGTTCCTGAATAATTATAATTGACTTTATATTTACAATATCAAATAACGAATAATATTATTTGATTGCTTTTAACAATATTAAGTTATTTATAACAATATCCAATTATTCACTGCATTTGCGTCACTACTCCCATTTTCCCAAACCTGAAAATATTATAAGTTTGGAATTCTACAAATTAATCTTGATTTTTTTAAATAACATTTTTTAAAACTTTGTTCAAAATTTGGCTAAAACCCACAATAACAATAATATTCCTATGAAAGAATTTGGGATCTGCACGAATTAAAAGTACGTTTCAACAGTTTCAAAATTATGTATTTTTTTGTCTTTTTTCAATTTTTTCATTTTCAATAAAAAAACGGCTCGACTGATTTTGCTGAAAAGTCATTCAGTTTTAAGTTACGTAATTACGCGTCGAATGAAACCAGTCCCACGTCAATACGATCTTTGGTTCTCGAGATAATCGAGACGAAAAATAATTCCGAACACACATACGCACATCCGTACATCCGCACATACGTACATACATACACACATACATCTCTCTAAAAACGATGGATTTGGATTCTAGAGACCTTAAAACGTGGAGATATGTCAAAATTTGGGATTCGCAAAATCGACCCCATTACAATAACTTTCCATAGGGAACTGGAAAGTTAAAAATGTACATGAAACTTTTAAAAAAACTACAAACATGCACAGTACAAAATTTGCTGATATCAAAGAGCAAAGACACGAAGTTTCTCCCTAAAAAGTGTGAAAATATACAAATCCATTAATTTGTCCCTAAAAATATTATCAAGTAAATGCTTGTATTATCCTGCTTTAGAGAGCCTTAACAATTTTGAAGAGAAATTTGGTGAATTTGTTTTTTGTAAAACCAGATAAAAAAATTTGTCTGTAATAGTTTTTGCAAGTACAATATTTTTTTAAAAAATAGGGCAAACTCATATGGTTCCCAAATATTCATAACTTCCAGCAGATCCAGTTGTTGTTATTCTATAAAAGTCGCTCACTGTAGTATACATGTAGCTCGTCTTATTTTTTGCAAATACTATATTGGCAATCCTCGCATGATATTATTCCGGGGGCAGGGAAGAGTAGCTACCCTTCACTGAAACTTTGAAATTCATAAAATGTACAGTTTCACGAAACATATTTCATACTGTTGTCTTCTAATTTTGTGGCATTGCTTCCTGATGTCTACAAATTTTGCAAAGTATCCTTTAAATACATATTTGGGTTTTCGAACCTCCGTGTCTAGTCGACAAACTCCTGCCCACTAAAAAAGCACACTAGTGGGCAGGAGTTTGTTGACTGGACACGGAGTTTCGAAAACCCAAATATGTATGGAGTTGCTACGTATGCACAATTAATATACGCTAACTTGACAGTCGTTATAGTTCGCGGATACAAATAATACAAATAGTTGAAGTATTCGTATAATGAGCTTAATCCATCAATAAGCCTAACCGTGGTCGTGCTGTCTGGTGGCGGATGGTAAATGACAGCACCTGATGAGGATGCCGTTCGTCACCCTGAAACCACACTTTCCCATTTATCCTTCAAATGTTTTGAAAATTTCAATGCAGAAAATACCTGCTGACTGTAAGCTAACTTATTATAACTTGTGTTAGAACCTCCTACTCTAGTCAACAACACTGTTTTCTAGTGTGCAATTTTGGTTCGCAACTCTGCGAACACTATCAAATGCACATTAATGGAGGTTCTTTATTGTTCCCAGATTAAAGAGCTATTATAGAGCTTAATCCATCAACAAGCCAGCCGTGGTCGTGCTGTCCGGTGACGGATGACAAGTGACAGCATCTGAAGAGGATGTCATCCGACACGCCGAAACTTCCTACTAAAACTAACTTATTTGTTCTTGGTACTCTCAATTATTTGAGTTTCTGAACGTTAAACTCTGTTTGCGAAAATAGAACAACCAACTGTAATTTAAAATTAATTTTTGGAAATGTAATTTGTTTTACTTCAAATTCTGCTGGTTCAAACGTTTAGGAATTAATCTAATTTCGGAACCTAGAATGCCGAGTTATTTCAGACTTTTTCGTGATTTTTGCTAAAGTAAATTCGTGTTATAGAAGCATCATATTCTGCTGACACTTGTTTTTTAATTGAAAAAAATCAGAGGCATGTGTGCATGTATATTTTGACACAAAGTACCAAAAAAAATGTCAAAATTCTACATGAATAGGTAATACCTTCAGTGTATCTGCTTATTTCATATTGAAGATTCCAATCTGGTGAACATAGTCCTTAGTCCATTTACTTAAACGCAATAACTGCCAGATTCAGAAATTGTAAGAGTTCAGATGTATTTTTTCTTGACAAACTTTACTGGGATATTAATCCTAGTTATTTTTGAACGGTTCAACAACGTTTTTCTTACAAAAATAAGAAAAAAATTATGATTTCATGCAGAGTAACCATCAATTAAAAAATATATTATGGGCCCTTTTATTTGAATTTTGTTGATACATTTGATTATTGCAACAATATTGCCTTCAGCTGAACTATTAACAACTGGGGCCCTATTTTCAATTAAACCTGCATATACATATACTTAATTACCATATTTTCGTGAATTTTCAAATTGAAGAAATATTTTAAAATGAGTAGTAACACTCATTGCTAAGAAAATTGATAATCTGAACCAGTTAGGGATATTCGTCGTCTTTGAAAATGAATGTTGGAACAAATTTTTAAAAATAACCAACATCCAAATACAGACACGAAGGTGCGAACATAATTTTTTTGATCACATTGTGCAAACATAGTAAAATGACGTAACCAGGTGTTAAATTTAGATGTGAAAATGTGTAACACATTGATTTATTTCAATTTTTATTTTTTTCCCGTGATTTAAATTAATTTTATTTATTTTTGCCAACCCAAAAATATGCTCAACCTACGCATGAAAGCATTTCGTGATACCTATCCACCGTTGTTTTTCCCATCTCCCAACCACGCAAGAAGCTAATTCATATGAACAAAGAATAAATTAACATTAAGCGTGAACTAAATACAAAAATTTTCGTTCGAGCAACATCGAAAAAAAATCGGCAAAGCTTTTGTTGATATCGCAACAAACACGTTTGAATAAACAATCGTAACACAAAACACAATTAGCACTTTGCTAATCACACCTTTTAAGCAATACACACACTTAGCATTCCACCATCTATGGAAAAACAGCGAAATCCATTCACCAAATTGAAAAAAAGTCTTTTAGATTCAATCAATTCCCAGCAATCTTTTCCTATTATACAGCCGCACATTATAATTTGCTTACATATTCAAGGATAAGTTCTTCCTGGTTCTGTTTTTTTTATTATTGCGACTTTAACGACGCGAACCATTACTCTCTACCTTTTCTCACAGACAATAGGTCATTATTTGTTGGCTAAGAAAATCCAGCTTAGCTAGTATCTATATTATGGGTGGGGCACGGATAGCGAGATGCATATTTACAAATGTATCTTTTGCTCATTTCCATATTTTTCCTAAGATACGAACAAAGATCTTTGTATGGTCGGATCTAGTCTAGACTGTCCAATCATTGGATCCAGCGTTTTACACGGAACAATAGTACAAAATGAAAGGCAAATTAAATAGATTGAAAGAAGTCCTTGTTGATTTGAATGGATAGTAATTAATGAAAATAGATTGTAACATTTGAATGGTCTATTTTTTAATTCTTGATTTGAACTGCATGGTAAGGTCAATGCTAATATGTTTCAGGTTCATTTGAAAGTGTGAGAATAAATAAGTATCTGAAGGGTAAGCTTGAGCTACTTCAACAAATTCCGCGCTAAACTGAACTCTTATTCCATGTCGTAAAACAGAAAAGTAGCCAAATCACTATTCCACCCAACAGAACTCAACCGAAGGCACGATATTAATAATAGTCATCCGGATTCGTGCCTAATTTATAGCGGAAAGTCGTTATAATGATAAATAGTAACATAATACGTTTGTAACTAAAAATCAATTTAGATTTCTGTTAGAAAACGTGGGATTTACAGCTTCGGATGCGTAGTCACAATGGGTGAGCACTTTCACTGATTTTTCTTCTTCTGGAAATCAAATTTTGTAACACGGAACTTACAATATGCAAATGCCATAGTATGTGTTGATTTGGATAATATTTTAAAACATTCGCAAATTTGGATTTACCTTCTACCGTTTATATTTACAAGTTTAATTTATTAGTTTTCATTTGAAATGAAGCTTTAGATTTGATTTAAATCAATGTTAATCAAAAGTAAATGTATTGTACATACATAGATACATATATAAAGTTATACTATAACTATAATATAGTTTTTAAATATAGGAAGTTTTTTTTAAAAAGGTATAGAACTTTCAATGAGAATATTTGTCACTTTAGCTTTAAAATTTCGCTTTCTTTTTGACATTATCTTTCATTTACTTTGACAAATAACCATGCAAAGACGTAAATCCGAACAACATCTCAAAACAGTGGAAATTAATCTCCGAAATTTGCATTTTGTGCGCCAAACTTATAGAGCACTTCGTCAAACTTATGGGACTCATTTCCACGGCTACTTTCATGAATCAATGTTCATCCAACACGAGCTCGTACAGTGCGTATCTTGCTAAGCATTCAAATTCATCGATACGATGCCGATTTCAGCAACTCATTTCTGTCTTAATAGTTTTGCCAATAAGTCAAATTGCCATTATTGCTGAGAGGATTATTCTGAAGAGACTTTGGAAGCCCAAATTCATCGCAAAAGAATGGTGGAGTTTGCATGTCGGCGGCAAAATCGGTCGTTTTTCAAATCTGATGAAGGAACCGACCACAGTGTGTCGTCCTGAACAAGCTAGGTGGACAAAATTATTTTTCGACATTGTTGAATTTATATCGATTGGTTTGGTAATATTTCAAGAATATAAGGCATCGTAGTTAATAATTCGCTTTATTTTTGAGGATCGACATAAAAAAATGTAAAATTCAGAAAAAAAATTATTTTATTTGAAAATATAAAAATACAAAATACTAATAAATGACAAAATAACCTAAATAACCTAAAAGCCAATACAACCATTAAATACACTGCGTTTTTTGGAAATACAAATTGAATACAAAGTAATAATAAAAGAAAATAATAGCATTCTATAACTAATCTTCGTCCGCGGAGTCGTCCGAGGTATCAGGCAACTGATAGTCTATCTCATTTTGAGACGCAGGCGCTGGCTGCGAACCTGGAAGAGGTCAAGGCTCTATTAAAGGAGCTAGATTCAGTTTTAAGACTTCAGCACATAAGTTAACCGTCTTCTTGTTAGGAACTTCTCGGAGGCTATTTATCAGAGGATCCGATGTTATAAGCAACATGGAAAGTAAATCTCTATTCGTGGCAATACGTGAACGCTTTTTGGTGTTATACTCCCGGAACCTACGACAATCTTTGCTCCTAGCTTCTTGAGCTTCTTCCGAAAGCTGCCCAATTAGAACAATTGCAGTTTTAATGACTGCTTGTATGAATGCGTTGTAGATTTAGAGTCTACGTAATAGGGTAATGCCTCGCCACTACTTAATTGTCTAGCACTCTCTGAAAAACTGATATTTTCGAAACTTACGGAAGCACTTGGGGGTTCTGAACTTTCCCTAATTTGCCTGATCACTGTGGCAATGTTCCTTTTTCCTGTCCAACGCACAGCTACTTCCGACGCAGTCATCAATTCCCCAACGCTACGCGATTGAACAAGGTCTTCAACTCGACGTTTTCTCGTTTTGAATGATGCCTCCTTGAATTCCTTTCGAGGTCTTCCAGAATGAGTAGCAACTTGAAATGATGTTGAAGGTCGCGGTATAGTAGTACACACACGGAAATTTATGTCTTCATCTTCCAACAAGCTTTTATACTTAGTCAAGAAACGCGCCTTTGACTTTTCTGCAGCAACCCATTTGGCAGCAAATTTCGACGAATAGCTGGCCAATTTCATTTTGATATCTCTTTGTGAGTCCACATTGATATCATTTAATTGAAATTTAGTCGAAAGAAACTCGAAAACTCTAACGTTTTTTTCAGCCTTTACATGTTTGAGCCATTCTTCAAAAAACTCAATTTTTGAAATAGAATACATGTGCTCTGCAAAATATCAAAAAAAAAATTGGTTGTACTCAATTGTGCTGGCTATTATACATATTTTTGCCAGCAGGAAAGGTACAGCTAGGATATATATAAAATTTAGCCTGGATACATGTGTGTACATATTATTTACAGACTTCGAAAGCTGTAAAACGGCGAAAAATAACAAATATTTTTCATGTATCTTCAAACATTTTTTTTCATATTGTTTCACTAGCTGAGATCATTTTATTAATTGAAAAAATGTAGTACTTACCCTCCAAATTACGATCCATCACTAAAAACTTCCACACAAATACTCACTGCCACAGTTCGATGTTTTCCAAAGTATCGCCAAAATATAACTGACCTATTATTCCATTTCACTTACATCATTAGTTTACTTTTCATCCTTATGACTCATCACTGTGCAGTCTAGGAAATACAAAATCTTACAATAAGATGTTTAGGGGTGTTGTTCACCTTACTTTATCACACATTTGTGAGAATTTGGAAATGACTTTTGTCCACCTAGATTGTACGGATGGCACACTGTGCGACGTGACCGTTAATGGCAAAACCTACCGCCAAATGTTTCGTAATTGTTTTGATTGCCAACATCAATGCCAATTGTCCGAAGGATCAATGATTCCAAAAGAATGGCGCAATATGCAATACAGCAAGTGAAATCATATCAAGAAATGAACCTGTAAACTGGCCGCACAAATTATGTGATTGGGCTAATCTTTTGGAGGAACATCAAGTCACTTGTCTATGCTGATAAAACAGCAAATATTGATAACTTGGAAGCCAACATTCGGCACGTTATTGACGAAATAAGTTCGGCTATGCCAGAAAAAATGATGCAAAATGGGACCGGCATGATAGTCTTCTTAAGACGCAATCGCGGTGGTCCTATGCCAGAAATTATTTTAATATACTAAACAACATGAAATTTGCAACCTGATAAATTATGAAGCATTTTCATAATATCGAGTAAGAAATTTCAGGAAATGAAAAACTTCAACCGAAAATCATACACAAGGAATCCTTTTAAATAGCGTCAACTGTACTCAAAATTTTTTTTAAGAAGGTTGGAATTCCAGAATTGGAACTTTCATGAAAACGAAATATTTATGAAACTTTTTAAAAACATACAAATTTGTAAAATACAAAATTTGCTGGTAGCAGATACGAAATTTTTCACTAAAAAGCGTGAAAACATAAAAATAAATTAATTTTAATTAAGCCAAAAAATTGTCCATTTCAATAATTTATTTGTTTCAATTATTGGAATGGTTCTATGCTTCTAAAATCACTCCATAGCTGCAATTCCCCTTAAAAATTGTAGTTGCAGTAAAAATAACTATCCTTGACATAAAAACAAATGTAGTTGCCATAAACAAGAGTTAATAAATACACAGCAATTCATTAAAAAATCGATTAAATGTTCAAAAAAGGGACCAAACAGCCGAAACCAGAAAACGAAATCACAAACTCCATCAAAAATTAGTCATAATGGATTAAAAATGCATCGAAAAATTATGCACTTTTACCCTGAATCGATTATAAATGGAATGTCAAAATCCAAATAAAGTAGCTACACACTTTAGGTTTAACCTGCTTTCCAGATAGATATTTGAAAATACATGAATTTTTCCCTTCTTGAAGTGAAGACGATCGCAATTTTTGATAATCTCATTAAAACATTTATTCCAGAACGAGTGCGATGTATGTGCTAAATTTTCGTGATTAATACTAACAAAGAGAGGGCACGACTTCGTCCTCTCAGATCTGGATTAAATTTGACACACAGTAGAAGACGTTAAGGATATTGAATCCCTAAAATATTAAACCCCCCCTCAATTTAGAGGAAAAAACCTTTAAAGTTTTTATCGTCGCTTATGCATTACTAAGATTATACAGCAGGCAGAAGCGATGCAGTGTAGGAAGCAGTGCGCCTGGTCCGCGGTCATGCGGGCGTGTGTTCGATTCCCGATCGGTGCCGTTTTTTTTTTTGAAAAAACTAATTAGATCTCCTATCTAATTAGTTTTAAGCAAAAGCAACTTTTCATCTTAAAAATACATTTCTTTTCAGATATCAGCTAACTGTTCGTTCATTTAGATAAGTGAAATTATAGAAAGAATCCATTGTTGAGCGGATGGATAGTTAAAAACTGTTGTAATTCAAGCAAAATTGTAGCTGATGGTAGGATCATCCCTTGTTCCTAGTAGTAACCATGCGTTTTCTTCGTGTCGCAATACCAATTTCGTAAAATCAATAAACCAGGTGACTATCCATAAATGCGATGGTGTTGAGTAATTGTGAAATTGAGATACCAAAGACGTAATTGTTTAGCAGTTGCATAATTTTGGATTGCTGTGCTCCAAGCGAAATTTTATTTCATGTTACACAAAGCAAAGTACGTTAGTTTAGGCTTACAAGGAGAAGGCATGGCATCGTCCTCTCGAATCTGGAAGAAATTTGGCAAATTAGTAGGAAACGTCAAGGATATTCGATCCTTTAAATATTAGACCGCAACATCCCCCCCGTTTTTGAGAAAAACGCTTCTAAAGTTTTTAGCGTCGCTTATGAATTAGTAAGTATTTACATCTGACAGAAGCGGTGCAATGTAGGAAGCAGCACCAATAGCTCATGATCATGAGGTCGTGTGTTCGATCCCCGGTCGGTATTGTTTTTTTTTTTGAAAAACTGGATCTAATTAGTTTAAGAGAAATCATCAATGTTCAACCACAAATACATTTATTTTTAGAAATCCGCAAATTATTCGGTCATTTAGATAATTAATTTATACTTAAAACTTATTGTGGAACTGATTTATTAATAAAACTGTTGTAATCGAAGCAAAATCATAGCTAATAGTAGGATCTTCCTGTGAATCAATACTGCGTCCTTTTCGTGGCTCATAGCCAACTCGGCAAAAAACAATAAACCAGGGTGGGGCGCCCAACGTGGCTAGCCATGAATGCTTTGTTGTTCAGTAATTGTGGCATAAAGAAGATACTGGGGACATAATTGTTCAACGGCTCCATACTTTCGGATTGTGGTGCTCGAAGCGAAACTCTTTCCGGATGGTCATATAGTCCTTCGTTTCTAGAATCCAGTCTTTGTTGTCTCCTTGCCTCAGTACCCAACTGGGTAGCGATAAGAGAATTAAACGAAGATGACTTAATCAAATAACTGTTTATTTGCGTAATCCGTAATTATGGAACTGTTAAATGTTAAATGACTGAGGACCATAGTATTTATGGCTAGATATAGCTTTTATAAGCTGCTTTTTTGAAACAGCAGTAGTAGCTGCTAGTGCTATTTGAAAAAAGCAGTTTATCCCATTACTAGTTTTAAGGGATACTAGAATGGTTATTAGTTCATTTGATAGCCCTGAGCTATTATGGTTCAAATAATTGCAAGACACTGTGTGAAAGCTTCAGCCATCATTTTTGCGTCGAAGACAATAAATTCTTGATTTAAGAGTCATTCATTGTTTTATCTCTGAAGAACATCATCTTCAACGGTACTCTTACCACACAACATTTAAAAAACAAATATTTTTTTGCCAACTTACCGTTGTTTTTGCATTAACCTCGACCACATCATTGTTGATTTTCGCCGCGTCAACGGGTGAACTTAACTCCGATGACTTTGGATGAACCTCTTGACCATTTAAAAGTACGTTGCTGTTGCAGCTACTGCTGCTACCATTCCTCTTCTTCATTTGGTTATAGCTGTTCACATTGTTGTTTTTCCCATAGTTACCATTATGACTGCCATTACTTAAACTCCGGTTGATGTTCTTCGTTACAACAGGACTTGTCTTGCAGCTGCTGTTAGCACTACTGCCACTACTATGATTATTGTTGTTATTACTAGTCTCGTTTGCGGTTAAATTCATGGTGACTATATTCGTGTTTTTTTCATCGGTATATTGTAGATCGCAGCTTTTGATCAGTTTCCCCAAAAGACTGTTACTACCCAATTTGAAAATGCTCCGATCGGTGATATTCTGAATGTTTTGAAGGTCGTAAAATTGCAAATGCGATAGTCCAAACATTCTTCAATCACAGCATTTTTTCCTTCAATAACGTCTTTAATGTTTTGCGATTGTCATGATACATTGAAAATAATGTCTATCTTTTAAGTAACAATCGAATCCACTTTTCTTCTATTTGCTCAACTCAAATATTGAAATTTTTCCCTTCGAAGCGTTGAAGCTATCAAAATATTCAACTTAAATCGGAGTTTATCTCTTTTTCACCTTGTTTTCCGTGAATATTTATCTGCACGTTACTTTCTCGACTTCTCGATTTGCATTGAACAAGTCGCAATTATTCACATCATTAAACATTATCCCATTACAGTTAATGCTCAATAAGTCCATGAACGTGAGCTTCGAGGTCAGTTTGGCATTTTCTAGATGCAATCTCTTTTTATTTTTCAGAAGAAAAAACCAAAAAAATGTATCTCCACTTACAATTGAACATACACAATTGTTCAACAAACGATATTGTTGTAGATTGTGTGGTGACGATGACCTTTGCACGTAATGTTGAATAACTTTCCACGCAAACTGTTGGGACGGCAATACTGCAAGACAAATAAATGAGAAAAGAATTAATTAATTTTTTATTAAAATCAAGCGATTTGATTCTTTTGTTTTAAAATTTAAATTTTGTTTTGCTTCTACGGCTAGACTGATGTATTTCGATCTTTTATTTTCTTATGTGGTCCGATTGTAAAAGATGCAACTGTATCGAAAAACAAGGCTGAACAGTAGCCGTAATTAATTAGTCGTAAGGTTTATATAGTTAGGCGTTTCTATTTCAGCATAGTTACCGCTAAACGTTTCAACTAATTACTATTTGGTTGAAAGTGTATTAATCAAATCGAGAATTTCAGTGGATTCAGAAAGAGAGACAGCAAAAAAAGTTTAAATATTTCAAGGGGATATTTAGTTGGAAGACCTTAGAAACTTGATTTGATTTTTGAATTCCTAATGAAATTCATTGTGTTGTTTTGTGCTAAATGCTTTTGCAATTCAAATTTGATATGATCGTTGATTAGATAATAAAGATATTATGAAAGGTTTTAGCGTAAGACCTTAAATTTAGATTCGACCAAGCGAGTTTAGCAACAAGGAAAATACTTCAGGTCTAATTACTGACAAATTGAGGCAACATTAGACATCAATCTTAAAAACCAAATCGAAGTTAAGCCACATTTAAATGCATGTAGCGTTGATCTTTTCGAAAAAAGGGTTTGGGTTGATTGTCTGTATAATTTTCTATCTCAAATTCGCTGTTTAATGAATCGTATATGATTCATAGGAAACATCTTTTGCACGATAATGTATCATAATGAGATTCAATGAGTTACTTTGAGTTAAGTTGAGGTTTTTATTCAATCTTTCGTTACGATCGTGTTTTTGCCATAGCCGCTTCTCACGATAGTTTCGGCAATCCCACCCGGCTCTCAACCTTGAAAAGAGGCGTGGGAAAAGGATTCTTATAACCAGGGCGCCACTAGTTTTTGCGCCAATACTGCTCTGCTCACGGAATTCCGAAACAGAACTTACATCCGTGTCGACCTGAAACCATCGAGTACAACAGAAAAAAGGAACCGAAACACTATCCGCGGACAACCGATCGTTTTGTAATGTCGCGTGGCGTAGCATGAAATTTTCTTCTCCTTTTTAAAAAAAAATAATTTTTGATTGCGGTTGTGGTAACCCCGCACATAGTCACCATAACTCTCAAAATAGGCCTTTACCGTTCTGACCCTAAGCAACCGACCTTTGCCTTGGCCAAGGTATGTGAGGAACGAGGTTGGCCTTGGGTCTTGGGCGTTATCGGATTGGGAGTTGGATGACTGTATCGTATCGTGGACAGGCAAGAACGAATTCACTTTTCGGGATCAATGCAAGAGAACGCACCGACGACATGACACATCAAACTGAGGTGATCTGCCAGCAGCCATCGCACCTCTAGTTAGGTACAGGGTGAATTAGTCTGCACAGCAAAAGAGTTCGTTGCGAACGTCTTGTTAGCTTGAATTTTCGTCGGGATATTGTTCACTACACCCCACATGATCTCATTAAAATTTCTTTAGACATAATTCACGCAAGTCAATTAACAAGTCCGATAAGCAAGAAAATTAAACTGAATTTAATTCTAAATTTGCTAGAATAATTCAAATTTGCCTTTCTAAAAAAAATTGCCTAGTTAGCCCTACGATACACTTATTTCAATCTGCCTGTAAAGTCGGTGGGAAACTCTTGAAAACCGCTACTAGATTAGTAACGCCGTGTGCATCTCAAAAGGACTCTCAGTCCCAAGAAAGGTTTGAAACAATGTAATGGAAAGTGTGGTTTCGGTGTGTCGGATGACATTCTCTTCAGGTGCTGTCATTTGTCATCCGTCACGAGACAGCACGACCACGGTTAGGCTTGTTGATGGGTTAAGCTCGTTATACTTCAACTATTTTTAAGATTTGCATCTGCGAAGTATATCGACTGTCAAACTGGTTCGTATATATGCTACGTTGCTAAGTTAAGTTTGTCATGGGCTAGAACCTCCTAGTCTAGTCAACAACATTGTTTTCTAGTTTGTGCTTTTTGGTTAGCAACTTACTAACACTATTGTCGCACATTAGTAAGTTGCTAACCAAAAAGCACAAACTAGAAACAATCACACATTCGAGAAATGCCGACGTTTTCGGCACAAATCTTTCTATTGATACCAATAACCACAAATAGCCCTTTGTTCCGATAAATAATCGTTTTTTCTTTTCGTTTTCCGTTTTGCAGTCGTTAACGACTCTCACGAACAGTATGGATATTTTCCGGCACGGCATAAATAAGTCCAAAATAAAAGCAATGGTTTCCAGTTTTACGAAAAACTTGCATGGTTTGAGCCCTTACTGTTATGTGACAAGCCTTTTGGCCGAGACATAAACAAAATTTTATCTTCGTGTGCCGTTGCTTTCGATGTTAGCTTACCATCAATTATCCTACTTACCTCCTAACAATTTATCCAATTTTCTTACAAGAATTCATCCATTTAAATTCGAACAAATTTCGTTATAAAATCCAAATCTTTAGGGCTCTACCTACGAGCTTTTTTTATAATGACGAGGAATTTCAACGTAACAGTTTTTATGTTTAATACGTTGAAAATATCATGTTCTGATTTTTAGGCAAAGATTGACAAAAAATCGAGAAATACTCATTGATAAGTCAGTCATTTCTCTAAAGTTTTCCAAAAAAAGCAGCATACGCAACCTACTGCTGTAAAATAGAGCAATTGGGAAAGGATGGAAACTGAACCCGCTAAACAAAATCCTAAGGATTCCATCTATTGTAATCACCGGGGCCCTATGAATAACCACGACAAAGGCATTGTTTATGCTATTAAATTGTCTCCCAACTGAGCTCTTTACGAAACTGCAGGCCTCTGTGATTCGATTGAAGGTTCTACATTTATGACAGAAGGAAAACTTCGGTCACTACAGCATACTACGGAGGAATAATCCAACGACAGAGAAAGTAGACCTTGATTCTGCAGGAAATTAGAGAATCCACCATGGTTTCAAGTCCCAGTCCAGTAAGTGTCTCTTGTTGGGATGACTGGCCCAAAGAAAGAAGTGAGATAAAGGAATAATCGGCAGACATCTATACTGATGGATCTGAAGTGGAAGAAAAATATGGCTGGGGTGTTTTCTCAGAACAGCTAAGCCTGAAACTATTCTTCCGACTTTCGGACCACTTCAGCGCCTTTTAGGCAGAAGTCATTGCAATATACAGGACAGAAGAAAGTTTCTAGAAGTAATCGAAACATCTTCTTTGACAGTCAAGATGCTATCCAATCAACATCCAACGAGTACATCTCATCCAAAATTGTAATAGAATGTCGGACACAACTAAACGAGATGTCACTTTATTGTGAAGTGATCCTATACTGGGTACCAAGGCACAGGAGTTAATCTGGAAATTGCGAAGCAGATGTTCTAGCCGGAGCTGGTACTATGCTCCAGGATTTTACACTTACACCCCAAGTCAGCCATCATCTAGCCATAAAGCTAGGATTCAAGTGGCATCACAAAGACGCTGCAAACAGGACCTGGCTAATAGAAAAAACCTGTAGAACAACCCAACTTGGCTCGCACTGAGCTCCAAACACAAGAAGCAACTCCTCAATACGAGCCGTGAAACATTAAATTTCATAATATTTGTACTGACGGGGCAATTTCGCACATGCAGGAGGATAGCTAGATAGGAAGAAGTGAAAGAAACGGTATAACATTTTTTTTACTAATGTCCAGCACAATCCAAAAGACGTATGCAAACTCTAGATACACCCATCTTCATTGAAGTAGCTAATTTAAATATTAGCTGCATAGTCATCTTCATAAGAGACATCGATATGGTTCTCATCATCCCATCATAGCTATATTCTGGTGCCGTCCTAATCTTCTTTGGTGTGTCGTGGCCTAAATGAGCCATCTCTTCAGAAAAGAGAGCTGCTTTTATAACCAACCAAGCCACAAATCTGTAGGTGTTGGTAGTATCTGAATCCAACTTCGATTCTATGAATTTCGAATTGATTTTCAAGTTGATTTCAACACGGGACATGTAATTCACATCAACAGAATGTTGATGTGAATAAAAATAAAATAAGAACATAATTCTGTACAACACTAAATGTTTTTATCCCCTGATTTCTCAGAAAACTGATTGGTTGAACGATTTTTGATAGTTGTGGCTTGAGACCATGGTGAAATAAGAAAAACGCTTTTAGAAATTTAATATTCGTTTTCAGAGCTAAACAGCTTTTGGTGAAAACTAATATCTCAGTTAGAACGCTTATTTTCAAGCTTTCACAAATTTATTTATTCAAACCTTTTTCCAAAATTTCCTTAAAAACGTGTTTTTAAACTATTAAACCATATGTACATTTAGTCTGGCACACCCAGACTTCTTCAGTGTATAACTAATTCCCTAAGTTCTGCATTTCTATTTTAATCCCTACATTTTCAGCGCAAAATTTAATCAGCTTGATTGATCCATTCCCTAAGTCATTATTCATTCTAATCCTTTCAAATACTCTACTTATTCCTATAGTTTCGCTTATTTCTAACTCATTGACTTGCCTTACCTGTTTTATTTCTTTAGGGTTTTCTATTTATATCTTATGATTAGTGTCTAACATATCTTTTGCTACCGATGATCGTACAGTATTAATCCTTCTTCTTCTGGCTAATGCTGCCTTTTTCATGTGTTCCTCGAATCTCGTGATCGCAAGCATCTTCGTCTGCCCAATGTAAATATGCTGGCAACTCCTGCACGTAATCTGGTATATCCCACTTTTTTCCTCTTTCCAGTTTGTCTCTTTCCGACGATATGCTATTTTGTTGTATTTTTTAACATGCGTTTCAAGTCCTTTTGCATTTCTGAAAATGTTATGCTGATTCTCCTCAATCGTTGTCTCTCCGGAATGAGCGTCGTACATTCTTTTACTCCCATTCGTCTCTTTTTCTTGTTGACGATCTGCTCGATCGTCTGCTCCTCGTATCCGTTTTTCTCCGCTGTATCCATCACGTATTCCAACTTCTTTTAGTAGGTATCCTTGTTAACATTCTGTGTACCATACAATGGTACGCCGCCATTTTGTACTGGTAGGCTGAATTTAACTTAAATTTAAGAAAACTAATATTTTAAGATGATCGGAAATTTATGAGCCATTTAACTCAATGAAAAGTTTTCCGAACGAAAATATTATTTATTATGATTCCCTAGGTGAAATATACAAGTTCAAAAGAAAAAAACGAAAGAAATTCTCTTGAAAGATAAACGATCACTACCAAATCCGGTCGATTGTCTTCTTAAACTCTCCATCTTACATCACTCAAGTTTCTATGCGTAATACAAAACAGAACAATATCTTTTCAAAAGAAATACATCACTTACATTTTCCTTTAATTAGATCCATTTCTGTAGAACACATAAAAGTTAGTAATTCAAATCCCACACAATAGCCAAATTACGCCTTGTTCGGTGTGTGTATTTTTTTGGCTGCGCCAAAAATCCATCTAAGAAGCAATAAAAAATTTGCAAGCACAAATGCGATTTCTTGTTGAATATCTCAACATGGGAAAAAAATCTACATATAAAGATATCATGTTGAGTTTACTCACAAAACGGTTATGAATTTCAAGAAACAGCCAGTTCAGTATTTTTTTGACAGTTTAGTCTGTTTTCACTGTGGCAATGTGTCTGAGATTTTTAATTTATATATGGAAAAAAGTGGACAAGCAACTGAATTTATCTAAAATAATTAATTCGATTCACTTTCTGTTCAGCGATTCAAAGATGGTTTTTCCCTCTCAACAAGATGGTTACGATGCTTGACTTGGCTCACATATGAAAAATATGAAAATTTTTGATGATACCAAAACCTGCAGATAATATGCTTGAAGACCAGAAATATGCAAGTCAACATCGAAATTGTATATTAGTCTTTTACTACATGTGATTATTATGAATGCAAAATAATCATGAATAATGCCAAAAACTGATCTTAATATCTTCTTTAATATTATTTCAACAATAATCTTAATTTATTCTTTCAAATACTTTTCATTTATAAATTACATTTGAGGAACAAATTTACAAATTAATCTTTTGTAAACGAACCGACACAATTTCAGTCATTTTTTTCAAATGTGTTTATGGTAACACAATTCGCATCGATAGTAAGATGTATAATTAAAAATTCAATGGAAAATTTTACTTTCAACGTGGAAATTATCGTAAGAGTTGAAAATGAAATTTGAATAGCTTGGCAGGCGGTCAAAAATAAGCGTTCGGAAATAATCACAAAAGATTTTTACTTTTTTTTATGAATGAAGCACGTGCGAAGCATGTTTCTGATCGAAATTATTATTTGAATGTTTTTTTCAGATACATTGAAGAGCTGAATGGGTCATGTGAAGATGAAAAAATTGTTTTGATAGCGACTTGAGTGTTCAGAGTGTTTGAAAATTTGAAATTAAATAGAATAAATACAGAATTTTCAAAGAAACTGAAAGTTGAAATGAAGTTAGCTGAAAACATACAGAAATGCGTATTATCACATTCACTTTTGAAAGGGAATATTATTTACCATCTAGCTGTGAAGATGCATTCTTTTTGCCCAAATCAAGCCCGCAAATAGAGACTCGGGCGTCACACGCTTTCTCTCTACTAATACCGAGAAATTTCAATGCCACCAGGATCACAAAGAAGCATTTACATAGCACCAGTGACTAAATATTTCTCTAGTATTAATTTGAACTCTTAAACAAATTGAAACGAGTTTATTTTGCCACAGAAAGTTCTTTAGCTATTGGATACGCCACAACTACATAGTCATTTCCTTTGCGCGGCGTGTTGAAGTGAGCTAGCGCAGAATTTTATGCACCGTTCGAAGTTAGCTTTGGGAATTCAGGCAGAGTGGAATAGAATGAACTATACGAAATAACGATAACGACCTAAAAGGCCACGCCCAACATTGATTCTTAAATTAAACTTCAAAACAGATCCGGCTCGAAAACGGAGTGATGACCTCATGTCGATACTCTTCAATTCGTTACATTCTTTGCAAATGTACCCAAGTCACAGATCAACTGTCGGAAGCCTCACCAATTTGAGCTGCATATGACCGGAAGTCAACGCGATGATGCATCTCGTGAAGAAAAGCACAACAACGATCGCAAAATGGCGGTCTCAGTTGAAAATTTTTATCAAATCAACTAGCTCACTAAGTCGGAAGTATCTCAATCGTGTAATAAATAAGGAAACCATCAACACACTTCTATATTTCATTTTGCATTTCATTTACATATTTTATTTCATCATTTCGATAATGCAATTATATTCGCAAGCATTTATAATGCACATTTTTAAAAATTGCTGTTCATCCATCCAGGTTCCGCAGCAAATATATAATTTCCGGCAGAAAGAAACACAAGGTGGTGGTGAACAGCATCAGTAGTATAAAGTTTTCAGACGATTCTACTAAATTCTTCTGGAAATGCTGTCTCCGCGTAACTGAGAAAAACTTGCAGAGTTTATGTGGACACAGTACCAGAAAATGGACGACAAATGTACAGAACATTGATGGAAAATTAATGTCTTACGATAGTCAGCAATGGGGATACATTCGCTAAAAACAGGAGCTTCAACTGTATACACGCAACATACCACCGAAATCGCTGTGCGATCATGACCCAAATCCTTTACAAGAACTCAAAAGTTCATACTCTAAAATTTTGTAGATCAGACGGGACTTCATTGCACAAAAATACGCAGAAAGTTCAGTTTTTCGCTGACTTGAACGCCCGGATATTTGGCAAATTTGCATATCTGAAGCGTTTTCCATGAAACTAGGATCACTGGAGGTTGGATTACAGACAATCTTCCTTCAAGAAGCAAGTTATTCGACCTCTCTATTAATATGTCTACTGATGGATAATTGCTTATTGGAAAATTTCACTCACTCGTGTTCACTTCACCAAAAACGGTAATATAAAGGATTAGGTCCAAATCTATATCGATATGATAAAAGAATGCAAACCCGTGCTGCGCACATAAAAACGATCATGTGTTTGTGCTGATGTGAAAAATGGATCATGAATCAAACTTCTGCAAAAGAATTTATATTTTTTGAAAAGCACATTATAAGGCACATCCTAAGCCCCGTGAAAATGAACTAGACTTTTGATCCCAACGAAGCTATCTCCACCTACTTGAGGGAATATTGCTAGACATACTATAAGACAAGCAGCTGATAGCCTCCATAGAAGAAGAACACTCAAAAGTTGGAATCACAATGTCTACTGAAACTGAACAACGCGTTCGTTAAACCAAGACAACTGAAAGGGATGTCTGAAGGTGCACCCGTTACGATTTCAACTAGTGTCTCTTTGGTGATGACTGAGTGATAGGCTCAAGTTTTTTGAACAAGCAAAAAATATTACTGGTGTGATGAGGTGACCATGTAGTGGAATAAGACCACGAATAGTTAGTCAAAGGATAAAGATCAAAGAAAACTATTTTTTTAAAACCTAAGGTAGCCAAAAAAATTGAAATTCTAAGTAGAGCACAAATATTTGCGCGTATTAGCCAGTATGCAAAAGATAGTACATGAAGCTCACTGTTTAAATATTAAATTTCAAACATTAATCACTCGGTCTAATTGCTTGCTTTAAATACTTAAAATTGCCACGTTTTAACTCTTTTTAAATAGAAATTTCAATTAAAAACTTCTGAAACGGACGCAATAAAATATTGAAAAAATGTGGTCTAAGTGCGACCCTTGGGGTCCACACGACTAACTTCCCAGTGGGGCGAATAAAAAAGCTATAATTTGTTTTTATTATTAATTAGTATTATTAATAAATACGATTATTAATAGTTCTTATTCTTAATTATTATAATTACTTCTATTATTTTTATTAATTTTTTATCTGACCATAATAGCTTTGGTAGAGGAAGACGCCTCCACCATCTGGTCATCATCTACTAAAGCCTAAACATCCTCGTCCTCCTCCTCGTCATCCTCCTTGTTCACGTCTTCTTCCATCTCGACCTCGGAATCCACAACCATAATTGAGGGTATTTAATTATTATTTATAATAATCATTCATTATTAAGAATATTTGATCGTTATTAAATAATTGAAATTGAGTTTATATTTACAATATCAAATTACAGCTAATAATATTTGATTGTTCTTAACAATATTAAAGTATTTATAACAATATCCAATTATCATCTGCATTTGCGTCACACATACCTCATAATATAAGTTTCGAGTTATATAAATTAATCTTGATTTGTTTTTAAACAAGCCGCGAGGTGCGACCCTTGAGGTCCACACGGTCAACTTCCCAGTAATATCTACATAAACATCAACAACATTACAACAATGAGAAGTATTCATAGCAGTAACAGGAATGAGTTAATATGAATCATATCGTCTACGGGAGGGTCCATTGATTACGTAAGGTTTTTGGTCGATGAATATTCACGCGGATCAATTGGTGGGGGCCTTTTTGATCTTGAAAATTTTTGCTGGTTTTCAAAATTTAAGCATTTTTTTTAATTAAAAGACTATAAAAACTATTAAAAAGCTGCTCAATTATGCAAATATTTTAAAACTTTGATTGAATTTACAACATTTTTTTAGAAAAAAGGATATAAAGTAATAGCATTCGTATGAACCCTCTTTGCATGGTAACTTTGAATGTTTTTTTTATTTTTAATTTAATTTTTTTTTTCATAATCATGGAAGAAAATTTTGCCGGTGTCTCTTCAAAAACTAATGAGAATGTATAAATTTTATAAGCTGGTATCACTGTGCGGTGCGAATCAGGTTAAAAAATATTTTTTATAAAAAAAACCATAATTTTTCGCATTTTCTTCTATTAAATTAAAAAAACGGCTGAAATGAATTTTTATATTTGTTGAAAACTTCACAAAGATGTTAATACACGTCAACTGACACCTTAGTGTTCCAAATATTATATCTGGTTCGTGAGATATAGTGAATGATAAAAATGACCTTGAAAATCTTGATGAGTTTTAATGATTTTTTATTTTTAATTTAATTTTTCACGTAATCATGGGGAAAAGTTTTGATGGTGTTTTTACAAACATTGTTTGCAATATATAAATTTTATAAAGATTGATTACTATTTTTCGCAAATCAGCTTAAAAATTTATTGTTTATGAAAAAATCCTAATTTTTTGCAGTTTTTTTTCTTAAATGAAAATAGCGGCTCCAAAGATTTTTTTAAAAATGAGACAGATTTACAAAAATATTAATACGCATACAATGACACCTAAACGATGCAAATCCTATGATTCGCGAGATATAACGCATGACAGAAATGACGTTGAAGAGCATGATGATTGTTAATGATTTTTTATTTTTTACTTGACTTTTTTTGTAATTATGAGTAAAAATTTTGATAACGTTTTTATAAAAATTGTTTGGAGTATGTAAATTATATAAACTTTGATTACTTGGACTTGACAATAAGGTTAAAAATCTATTGTTTTTGAAAAAAAACACAATTTTTTGCACTTTTTTTAAAAAATTAAAAAATACCTCCAACGAATTTTTATAAAACTTGATAGAATCACATAAATGTTAATACGCGTCGATTGACACCTTGATCAAGGAAATCGTATGTTTGGTTCGCGAGATATAACGCATGACAGAAATGACCTTCAAACGGGCAAAACACCAAACCCCCCCGACCGAACTTTCCCAAAAACTAATCAGCTCTTAAGATTCCAAAGACACTTCGATTGACATCTTAACGAAGTCGATACGACTTTGCTTACGTGAGTTACGCTCTTTAAAAAAACTGTCCACGAACGCACACACGTACGTACGGACGTACGTACGTACATACACACACATATACATACTTCTTTCTAAAAACACTTAAAATGTACTCGTAAGACCTCAAAACGTAAAGATATGTTGAAAATTTCAATTTCGATTTTCGAGTCGATTACAAGAACTTCCCATATACTGGGAAGTTAATAACATTTTTTACAACATTGATCAAAATTTTGCTAAAACACACAATAATATGGGGTCTGCACGAACTAATAGTCCGTTTCAACAGTTTCAAAATTATGCAATTTTTTATGTATTTTCCAGTTTTTTCATCCTAAATAAAAAAACGGCTTAACTGATTTTGCTGAAAACTCGTTCTGTTTTAAGTTACGTAATTACGCGTCGAATGAAACCAATTGCACGACAATATGATCTTTGGTTCTCGGGATGATCGAGACGATAAATAATTCCGAAAACACATACGTACATACGAACATCCGCACACACTTACATCCGCACATTGGCATACCCAGGGGGGGGGGGGGTTACGGGTTCAACCCCCCTTGGGTAAACAAGTTTAGCCACGTAAATGAAACCAGACATGCAATCGGGCTAAAGTCTGTCAGAATTATTTTTGGAGGACTCCAACTTTGACCGATGAAAAGTATGATTAAGTATGATTACATAATTATATCTTCATATCTACACCAAAGCACTAGCAAACGTACCTAGTCAAGACTTCAAAAATATGACCCCCCCCCCCTTATCAAAATCCTGCATGTATACACAAAAATTGAAAAAAATTCATCATGTTCCCAAAAACTAGAAATTCAAACATGGGTTGTTCAGTTATGATTACGAAAGCAAAACAGCAGTTTGGTTGCCTTCACACCTTTCAATACGAACACCAAAAAATTACTGAGAATTTACAGAAAATTTACTTTGCCAGTTAGATTAGCCATCAGATTTTCAAGATTAAATAAAATAAATATTATTGAACCACAAAGGAAAATCTGATGAGGACTTTACTGAGTCTTACATTTAGAATATTTATGCGGTCAAAATTATGTTAACTTTTTCTGAAAATCATTGTTTATTCCATGAGCACTTTTGAAAATTGTTAATAAACAAAACAATGTGACATTTACTAAACGAAAAAGAGTTGATTCGTATTTTACCGTCTAACTTTGCCTACATTTTCCTATTTAATGTTTCCTTTCAAGACATTTTCCTTCTTGTAGATATTCAGCACCACAAATGGCTATACTCATTAATTTTCATTTGAAATCAGATCGGACGAAAATAATCTTAAACAACTCCAAAATGAGTTATAAATCGCATTGCAATTCCAGGCAATCGCAACGACACACTCCATAAATTTTTGAGCTTTTCAATCTTTTCTTTGATACGGTTTCTATGGAAATTTATTATATCAGTACTAAATCGTATTGAACATTACTAGTGTACCTGAAAAAAAAATTAACTAACACCCACAAAATGAAATTCAAAAAACAGATTGAAGTTTACTCAACTCTACCAACGATAACGGTTACAACAAAGAAACTTTCGTCTTGCGTTGTTGCACTTGCGACGCTAGTGAAGATGGAGACAGGCTAGATGGTGTATCTTTGTTGAGTCAGATCTTATAGATCTTCCTGACAGAGAATTTCATCAGATGAAGAAGGAAGTGATTTGACATGGAGTCGCCCAGCCGTGGTTAAAAAAGAAAGTGATATTTCAACAATAGGAAGTACTCAATGGGGTTTCTGGTTGCGTGGATCTGGTGTCAAGTACAGGGTGAAATTAATTAGTTTTTTTTTGTAGGAAGATTTATCCATACATAGTGTTCAATTGTTGAGCTTTGATTTTATTCTGGTTTGATTTTGGGTACTTTGTAAGTTTAACAGTAAATGAGTTAAGCAATGAGAAACATCCAATTGAAATAGATGTATCTTTTACTAACTATTCACCAAAATCATTTTGTTAGCGTGAGAAAATTGTATGATCACAGATCAGCATATTTAACCCCATAACCCCTTTCAAATTTTCGATTTTCTACTCACCCTACACTACAACAAATTCAAATAATTACCATATACAATTCTATTTGATTTATAGCACAGTTAATTTACAAGCTAACTGCATCCATTGTAGAAAAGCACCATACTGCGATCATTATCGATCTTTCTTCGACCATGAAAATCTACTCTTTGCATCTTTAATTTCGTATCTGAGTTACCTCAATTTGCATAATGGCATACGATTACAATGTGTACGTGTGTGTGTACAATATCAACGCTTCGTTGAATGGGAAATAAATTATAGCACGCTTTTGCAAATATTATCAACTCTACCATCATCACTGCCATTGGACACAGATTAATTATTACTTTTTCGTCGCTATAATGCAACTATAATCATATTGGATCTGGTTGAATTTTTATAAAATTTGCCGGTGAAATTGGATAATTAATGAAAACGAGAAATGAATTGAAATGAAAGTAAAAGTGATTGAGGTGAATTTTTATAAATTGTTAATGATAATGTAATTTCGTTTATTGATTTTGAGTGAATTAAGTGTTGCGTTTTTTTACTTATGTCTTTTATTTGTGAGATTAATTCTACTTCAAGCGTTGATTGTAATTTCAATAATTAATTTTTGAAAATTCATTAATAGTTTTTAATGTTGTTACGCTTTAAGGCGATAGATTTTTTGGAGTTAATTGATTATGTTGCGTGTGTTTTATTGATGAAAATTGATTATCTTCATTAAATGAAAATTTATGTCGTTAACGGTGAAGCGGCCAAATTAATGGTATTATAGATCATTTTAATTTCGGCTAAGTTTCTTTAAAACATCAAACTGCCCATCCGTATTAACCTTCCTTAGTCAGTAAAGTGCCTTAGACTTTCGTTAAAGTTGGAATATATTTTTATAAATTTGTCATTAATTTTTGAGAACTTTGGAAATAAGGCTATATTTTACCTTAAAGTAATTAATTTCCTCATATGTCTGTGTATAGAATCATAGTGTTTTTTTTTTCAAGGTATTAAAATATTTCAGCAAGTGGTCGATGGACCGATATCGAAAATGCAATCTAAAATTTAACCTCGAACATCGTTCTCCAAATTGCTTGGTATTACAAAATATATAACAAAAATACCCTAACAGGAAAATTCAGCATGTGTGTCCATAATAAAGAGATTTTACTACATTTTCTAGATTGAGCATTTTTGATGGTTATTTAAAATTGCTTATATGCCAACACTCCAAAAATTAGAGGCTTGTAGAAGATTTATTTTTAAAAGCCTAAAGAAATATCTTAAGGGAGAAAAGGTCTTTTTTGCAACTGATTTGTGGGGAAATCAAGACAGTTCTAATTAAATCAGTAAAATATTTATTTTAGGCGATGTTTGAGGTTGAAAAAAAAACGTATTTTACAAAAGCGAAAGTTGAAAATTAACAAATTTTTCAAGGATCTTGAAAGCCATGTCGTCGCTGACGTCGTAAATTGCGTAAGCGATGCTGGCTGCAATTTTCACCTGAAATCAACAAGCCAAACATTTTCTTACTCGAAAGGTTTTTTTTTCAGTAGATAGACTAAAATATTTACGAAATTCGAAAATTAACCCTTCAAAACAGGCTCAAAAAAATTACGATTTTGACGAAAAAATTTCGTTGTACTTCCAGTCAAAAATAGTCCCAAAATAATTTGTTTTTTAATCCTTAGTCTATATAGAACAGTTTTTTATGCTTTTTAAAATGAATGCTAGATGATGAAAATCGATTCACTAGTTTTTTTATTATCACTTACGCAATTTTAAAAAACATGGTTTCGAGAAAAGGTCGTTTAAAGTTTGTGGTTAAGAGAAAAAGAACTCGGCGCCAGGCACTTCCGGGATGGATCTCTTCCAATTTTGAGAATTAGCTTTTGAAACTTTGACATGATATTCTTAGGCGATATATCTATCGATTAAAACAATTTAAAAAAAATCAATTTTTTGAAGTGTCTAAAGGTACTTCCCCCCTTAATGCTAACAAATTTCTGACTGAAAGTTTTCAATATCCTTATGAATTTTATTTGAATCAAAAAATTGTAAGCCAAATGAACTCGACCAAAATCACAGAGTCCGATTCCTTCATATCATATTCAAAAGGATTTATATTTCAATGATTAACGAAATGAGCTGATTAAAGGACACTTAAATGAAAGATTCAGTCAGAAAAATTCAACAGGACTTTTATTGAAGCTATTAAAACGGTGTTGAATAGCAGAGAGCTTGTTAGTTAGTATCGAACTTAGGAAGTCAAGCGCATATGGTTTGCACGAAAAAACATTATGAAGGACTATTTAAAACACTTTAGACAAGGCTATGTTATTAGCATGCATGTCAAATTTATAGACTGTACACTCATTGCAGCTGGACAAGACGAAAAATGAGCCTTGAATTATTTTCACCCGAGGTAACAATTGTTCAAGGCTAAGATAAACTTCCGCGAGTAACAATACCCACCTATTATCGTTGAAAATACGAAACTACTCCACTGAGGCTCGTAGAGCAGATATTCAAATTGTATCATTGAATTTGCAGTTATTATTGTATTTTAAGTGAGTGGGAAATCGATTCCTTTAAAGATAAGTGAACACCGGGAGTAACAGCGACTCTCGAAGTAGATGTGAAAATCTGTTAAAATAGTGTGGTAGATAACCTCCACAAGTGGAGCAAGTACGCAATCGGTCTGTAAAATGGCGATCGGCAACAGATGAGACGCGGAAGTTCACACAGTTTTTAGGTAATTTTCACGATTTTTCACGGAATGTTAAAGCCAATGTTGATAAAGGAGCGTACTTTCGATCCCCGGACCGAACCACTCAATAATTCGAAAAAGATTGGTAGCTGATCATTGAGTTCTAGCAAAGTACAACAATCATACGTCTACACCACAGAACTCACCATCACCGTAACAGCGCCAAACTGTGGAACACCTGAAGCTGTTGTATCCAAACGCTTACAAGGACGATAAAAGCCAGACCATCGAGCAATAGCAGCATGAACTCCGTGGAAATCCCATAGGAAAATAGACTAATTTGTCAAAATTATCCAAAAACGACGAATCATACCTAATTCGAGACAATGTCCAGAATACCGCTTACGGTGTGCTGTTGTCGATGAACCCAGCTTTAGGCATGCCTAATCTATCGTCAATATTGAGGAAAGCATTCCAATTTGGGTGATGGCGGCCGCATTGATTCACAACGCATAATTCCCGGTGCGCCATATGGTTGATCACAGCAAAATAAAGAAAAACACAATCTAACGAATGTGAAAATGGCACAATCCGATGGTCACAAACTCCCCACATACAAAAAATGCCATAAGAAATGACGCGTCTTGATGACATTTCCTATGGCGAAGGTCAACTACCTACCCAAAGAATGTTACAAAAAAAAACGCTAGTTTGAATTATTAAGTGGAAGTAATTGATTCCGCCTGTCCTTCTTTTTGAAGTAGAAGGCAGTGAAAGAAGTCCGTTGGTAAGTAAACAGTGATGAAAAGATGTGACCCTGGAAACTAATTACGTTGTCTTAGATATTTCTTTTGGTGCAGGAGGTGAATGATTCCCACAGACTTTTTGTGTGACAAAACAAATAATCAATTACAGGAAGAAATTCAACAAGCTATAGATATGGCAGGCAAAGGCAATGAGCGACGAAACATTATCGTTCTTTTAGACGATAGATCAACAGAATCCGTGCCTGCCTCTGAATCTGGAGCCTAGGTTGTGACAGTGGCAACCGCGTTGAAACTCGAAGGCGATAAAAATGTTACAATACGAGCTGAGTTAGGAGAAGTTTTAAGTCTAGTTAACTAAAAGAAGATGAAATATACAGAAAAAAAATTGAAAAATAGATTACATCTCATTCTATCTAGAAAATCTTAAGTGGAGTGGTCACAATTCATTTGTGTTTTTATTGTTTCCTTTGCCGTTGATTTTGGGTATTTATTTGGAGCAATTATCTTCGAAATACTTCTGGGCAGTTTTGCGACTGTTGGATTCATGGCTCCGGATGCTTGTTTGCTTAAAGTTCGGTGCACAGATGGTGATGTGACAGGTATCATACGGACAGGTGAAGCTTTAGGACTAAAATTACGCGTTAAATAACTAGCCTCCAAAGATTCATCCTCAAAGTTTATTAAACTAACAAGATTAAATGAACTAGAATTTAGAGTGAAAAAACCTTACTGACCTCCGGCTATTTAGAGACGGAAATTAAGATATGCCAATAGCTTTAAACATGATGAAAATAGAACATACATCGATAATTTTCAGTAATATTAGTGTAACAAAGACAAGCAAAACTATTTTTCAATCTTCAGTCGAAGACTTATAGCACCCTTACTTCGATTTCAAAAAAGGCTAGAAAGACCATCTTAGTCGACTTCTACGGAAACATCAATTAAAGACCTCAGTGCAAGAAGGGGACGGTCCACTTTTTGCTGAATTAATTTTTTTATGGACGTATATGAAGAAGACTACTCTCTCTGTTTGTGTGGAAGAACGATACAGCTTCAACTAATATTTCATAAGATATTGTAGAAAAGGAATTGCAACAGTCTTTGTTTCGGGGGAATAAAGAAGAAAGTGACTTAGTTTACTATTTTCAAAATATATGATTGTTCTTGTCACTATTCTCTCATTTTTTTTACCAAGGAAATCAAAAACAATAACACATGTATTTGGAACAAAAACAGGACAACTCCAATACATACAGGTACATATACTGTAGCACCAAAGATTTAGAAAAGAGCCGCGAAGATTTTTGTTGTGTTAACTAACTTTCGTTAGTATTGCAAACAAATTTACTTGCTGAACTAGATGATATCGGAGAATTTATTCAGTTCCAACCAAGATAAAATAGCTCCATATATCCTGAAAATGATGGGTGGTTTTAATAGAGGGTTTACCATCAACGCTGTTTGAATTAGAGCAACAGAATCATAAAACTTTAAAATTTGAAAAATTGTCTAGAGTAGACCGAAAGTTCAAAACAGGAAATTTAGCAACCCAAGTGTAAAGTAGCAACCAAGCAGCAATTTATTTATGTCTTGAGGGGTCTACCTTCTTTTAGCAGTGTAAAAACAGGTTATTTTTAATATTTTTTAGATGGGGTTAAATTATAAATATTGATAAACAAGGGGTTACACTCAATAAACACACTCTCAAAATACACAAAAAACACTTCTTCTTTTTTCATTTATGTGACTTTGAAAATGATTGAATGAAAATGCTGGTTGAAAAAATATCGAAAAAACAAGAGGGGTGTGCGCCGTTGATGAAATTTTCGAGATGGTTGGAAAAAAATCACATAGTTTTAGGTTCAGTATGTTAATAGTTATAGCGCGAATGGGGCGATTTTTGAAAATTGACAAAATGGCGGACATGTTTCTAAAAATTACGAAAAAACATGCTGTTTTCACCGTTTTTTCTGGCCAAGAAAAATTTCAAATCGCGCTATGCCTAAGGTCATAAAGAATGTCTGGTAAAAATTTGGTGAGAATCGGTTCAGTCGTTCCCTAGATTTCACTAACGTGGCGTCGATAAACGTTTTTTCAAGAAAAACGCGGTAAAAGTTTTTTTTAATGGAAAATCGCGCTCGGGTGACAAAGTGTAAGTTGCCCAAAAATACAGTTAAACAGATCCGATCTTTATAAAGTTTTAAAATGATATTTCTTTTTACATATACTTTCCGAAAATGCAATAAAAAATTGATTTTTTGAGAATTATAAAGAGGGTTGACACCTTAATAACAGTATGAATACAAACAATGAAAAGCATGTATACAAGATGAGTCTGAACGTTTACCTTAGATATTTATTTAATAGACACTGGCAACATCTTTCATAATTTCCAGTTAAGAATAACATTAATTTCCATAGGAAAGTGTGGTTTCGGGGTGACGGACGGCATTCTCTTCAGGTGCTGTCATTTACCGTCCGCCACCAGACAGCACGACCACGTTAGGCTTATTGATGGATTAAGCTTATTATATTTCAACTATATTTATTAGTTGTATCCGCGAAGTATAACGACTGTCAAGTTTCGTATATTAAGCATACGTAGCCATTCAATACATATTAGGGGTTTCGAACCTCCGCTTCTAAACCCCTAATATCTATTAATCTCCAGTTAAGAATAACATAAGTCCTTTTGGTGTATAGTGAAGGCAAACGCAATCGAAAAAATTGACTGCAATGGTTTACAAACTACTTTATTATTAGAATTATGAAAGTGAGTAACTAGCAACCATTTTACCAAAAAACGGAAAGAGTACATGCTCACGTAAATTTATAGTAGTTTACAATCGAAGAGATTCTCATTAAACATTTTCAAAATAGATTCAATCATATCAATTTGGTCTATCTGAAAATTTTGAGACTTTCCACAGGTGAGAAAGATCTGAAATTGAGATTCAATCCTTCCAAAATTCATTTACATATTAAAATTGTCGTTCGATCAGTTGAACAATATTCGCTGAGAGTTATTGAGAGGGGAATTAAGCAATTTTATGACCGCGTTGTAAGTGAGATATTATTAAGGTTATATATATTTCTATTGTCAATCCCAGGAAACGATTCAAATTATATTCGTCATCGATTTTATTTTAAAAGAATCATTAACCTTGAGTTTC
Organism: Oxycera nigricornis; assembly: GCA_963942545.1. Taxonomy (NCBI): domain Eukaryota; kingdom Metazoa; phylum Arthropoda; class Insecta; order Diptera; family Stratiomyidae; genus Oxycera; species Oxycera nigricornis. The sequence continues at coordinate 19,977,566 of OZ012661.1, forward strand.
GTAATCTACTTAACTTTTCAACTTCTTCACAGTTTTCGGCGTGTCTCGAAATTATGTCTAAACTATGCGGACATATGTTCTGTGGTACCAACTAATTTTAACAGTTTCCAATCTAGAACAAAAATAATTAACATTCTGAATTTTAAAAGCTTCCACGAAAATCAAATGTAACCTTTCAATCTAATAAATGAAATGCAATAATAGATGCGAACATTTTCAAAAGAAAATAAATAAATCGACAAGCAGAATAATATGCCATTTGAAAATCATTTTCATTAGATAGCCAATATATGGCTGGAAACCCTCTTTGGCCGTTAGAGATTTTCATAAGAATATAAAGAATAGATCTGATGAAAATCCTTAAAACAATTAACTTCGTCTCAAATGTATTGGGATGTACAACTGCCGTCCTTTTTATTGCTGACATCCAAACCTGATTGAAATGACTCATAATCCTGTTACCGAAATTACTAAGCATCTGGAATATTTTCTGGTACTTTAGGAACTCAACTACCTGTGTGAAAAAGATGTTAGACTCATAAAATTTCTGGGAAAGCATTTTTGTAATGCCAACCCCGACTTTGGAAATAACCTGTCTAGAATTTACCACCTTCTCAACATATACCGCCACCTTACTTAATTACAATTTAATGACATGTCAAGTGTTCAAATTGAAAATGAGTGTAAAATCCAGGTAACAATTCAATATTCTACTTTTCTTCGGCATAAGATAACAACCATGCAAATCAGTTCTCATTTAAAGCGTGATAAGCGAACACAAGATAAGAAAAATAGTTGAAATTTAAGTTTTCCTGAAAAGTGTCTTAAGAAAATTTACCGAAACAATGGGTGTGCTTATAGAAAACGATAAGTGTCTGATTGTATCTATTCCGTCTGTGATTGATACAAGCTTATTTTCAAACGACGATCTACAATTGTTTTGTGAGAGTACAGATTTTATTGAGAAATCACGAAAAGTCCGTGGAACTAAACAAAAGTATCTACTAAATAGTAGTATACAGAAAAAAAGTGAGGAGATATTTGAAGTCAACGAAATCGACGAAATTGAATATTTGGAAATTGCTAGTAGTGCTTGCAGTGATATCGATGTGAATATGAAGAATTTGTCGGCAGATATTGAAAAGATATTTAAAAATTTCAATAAGAATGTTAGTGTCCATGATAGGCAAACGGGTAAGACGAAAAGTCGTAACAAGAAAAGATGTCAAGATGTGACCAAGAATGTTAAACGTAAGCGAAAGATCCCAGAAGAAGATTCTTCAAATACAAATAAAGTGATCTGTGACGTCAATAAAAACTCATCGCCGCGAAAGTATGAGACCAAGAAAATACCTTCAAGCACGCCAAAAAATCAAAGTGATTTAAGAGAAGTTAATTGGAATGAAATAGAACCAGTTGAACATATGTCACATAGTGAAAAACAATTCGATGTTGATAGTCACGACTTCAAAATACCGAGTGTTAAAGCGAAAATACAATTTTTCAATCAACTATCAAAATCAGTATCTAAGCGCACTTATCCTACCCTGTCGAAAACATTCAAACCATCTATCAATGATAAAAATATCAAGGATGCATATTCAAATGTCCAAAAAGTTTCTATCAAGGAAACTCTTGCAATGAAACCATCTGTCCTCAAATGTAACAACCAAAATAAACAGGAAGATCTTCTTTTGCAACCGAATTTGGTGAAGAATCGCATCAAACAGTTTGAAAGTGAATCTCATGTTAAAGATACCAAAGAAGAAGTGCTCATCAAGGAGAATAATATGAACACAATAACAGTTCTCGGCACAAATGGAATCAATTTTGTTTCGAAAATGCGATGCTTCTATGACAAAACTCCAAAAAATCACCGCGAAAACCACCAAAGGCACACCATGCCCCATCTATCTGCAGAGCGCATCCTTCAGCAAGGAAACTTCAACAGAAATTCAGTAGTTCCAAACACAAATCGCACTAGTCAATGTCCTGCTAAGCGTACAGATACTATTTCAAGCATCTCATACCGATCGTCTAGTATAAGGACAGAAGATTTTCTACATTCCGATAGCCTTTCGGAAAATTCATCGACAAAACCAACTGTTACGGACAACTGCAATCCTTTTGTTGAAAGTGAGAAAAGTTTAAAGAAATTGGGCGACATTGTTCATACGATTCGTAGTATACGTGAGCAAGGTATGACTGATATTAGTCGCGATTTATTTCGAAAGTTTAGGAAGTCCTTGATTGCTGCTAATGAACGATTAGCGGAATCAAGGACACAAACAGCCAGAGTCGATTGTGATATGAAGATGATTGCTGCTGTTCGACCGAATGTGATTTCAAGTGGAACTTTTCCTCGTATTCTGGAAGCTATTCCGAAATTAAAAGGTGGTTTGAATACAAGTGTAAAAGTTGGCCAGAAGTCAAAACCGCTTAGGGATGTGCAGTATTTGGATCGGGATTTGCTCAATGAATCTGATTTAACTTACGAAAGGTAACTTGTTGAAAGAAATTGAAGAAAATGAATTACTGACGCGTTTTTGTTACAGATTCGCATCAATTTTGCAGGAGGACCAACCCAAGTGATGGAAGACTGTAATCGTGATCTGAGTTTCGTTACGTTTAAGATGAATTTTTGGACATGTGAATTGTAATTTGTTTGTATATAAGATTTTTATATTTTTTTTTTAATCCTGTAAGGATGTTTTCCTCAATAAATATATTGTACACTGCATAATCAAATAATGTTTTATATAAAATTTCATCAGCCTCTTTTCCTAAAATCTTGAAAACTTGGCGGCTGTTATCGATTAAAGGGCTCCCCTAAAAGAGTTTTATCCACAAACATGAATAAAAATACTTTACAGTGTTTTTCGGATCAAATCTGTGGGACGGTTTAAGTGTTTGGTCGAATTTCAAAATTTTAAAGGCACAAGGTTGGTAGGATTTCGGAAAAGTTATTGATGAAAGGACCGTTTTAAAACCAGCCCTCTAATTATTGAAAAATACTCATCGACTTTGAAAATTTTGTGTTGACGATTGTCACCTCTAATTTCCAGAAAATCATCATCACTTTTGCCACGAAATCCAGCAAACCTTGATTCCTTATTGTAAAACTGGCATTTTAAAGACACTTTCCGGTTGATAAAACCCATGTGAGCTTTTGAGTAATAAAATAGTTTAAGAATCTTCATCGTCGTTGACAAACAATCAAAAAAAAAAATCTTATTCAATATTATTTTGCCCAATGCAAACGATTTATAGGTTTAATTTTCCTAGGAGGATAGAAATTGACTCCCCTACTGAGTATGGAATAGTTAAACACAACTTAGTCAGGACCTTTAGTATCACATTTTATGTTCTTCTTGGAAATGTTCTTTAATAGTTTGTTCTTGGATGTTTTGATCTATCTTTGATGTAAACATATACTTGTTTTACTAAGATTGTTAAAATTGACCTCGAAATAAACTTTTTGCATTTCGTAGGAATAGGGACTACTAGGGATCACTTGTTATTATGTTAATAAGTATAGTGTAATGCATTTTCGTTTGTGCTCACAAGAAGAATGCACGACCTCGTACTCTCAGATTGGTATGATACATTGCACTACCCTCGCTTGGTGTTAAAACTAACTTCTTTTCCTTTTCTAGTGCAGAATCCTAATTTAAACAAAATTTAATTACGTTTCAATCTTCACTTATAATTCTATCTCAGAAAATTAAAACAATAGCGGCTGCACAGTTCAAGGTAGCTTATCAACATACTAAATTCATTATTTGCCCATATCGTCTCATCACCACATCCCCAACTCAATAGTCCTTGTTAGTATTTTTACTATGTGAACTATTATATATATTTTCTCAGTTCATCAAATATAATTTCGCTTACTGGAAACATTAGTGACGCAGTTTCGAACCTTTTGGTTTCGACTTGCTTGTATCGTAAGACTCGTCTCTCTTTCAACACTAAAATAACTATCTAAAATTTGTCTAACTACCATTTAAAAGAATCAACTGGACGATGCGAACTGTTATAATATAAGGCAAATATTTTAAAATCTGTCAAATCAAAACTTCATATAAGGAGCTATATCACAATTAATCTCAGCAGGCAATTTATGGGTCAGAGTTCTATGACTGTATGTACGATGACTACTTGAACATACAATATGTTTGTGTCTAGAATATCGCCGGCACCAAAGTGTCTGGACAGTAACAAGTGCTCCGCAAGGGTCGATAGATCGTTCCATTGCTTTTTTTTATGCTAGCTAAGTAGCATACACACGCTAGAAAAATCTCATGTGTCGGTAGATATTAGAATTGTTGTGTAATAAATAAATTGGTTTCATTGATACGAAAAAAAATTTCACTTAGGACGAATGCGAGTTAAATATAGTAGTATAGTAGACGAATCGCGCTCAAATTGGTGAGGCTTTTGAATGCTAGCCATCGGGTTGAGACATAACTTGGAGAATGTGACAAAATTTTTACAAAAAATGATGTTGATATTTGTACTTTCAAGATATTTTTTGAATTATTTTTAAAGAAATGTCTAACATATTGTGGAATGTCAAAATTTTATTGATTTTTGAAAACTATTCCCGTATATAATGTGTGAGGAAAAAGTTTGTTTTCAGTTTTAAAACATCTTCAAAATGATTGTATTATGGGATCTGCATATAGAACAGCAAATTTTAATTCGATCCGACGCTACGAAAATAATGATCGAATCGAATTTCATGTAAAAACATGCCATAGATGAATTTTTTCATAGAATTGTTATTCTTCCTTTTCCTTTTTGTCAGTCAGTTTGAATTTTCTTGAAACTCTTTTCCTGAATATATGAGTTTAAGTTTTACCTAGAGGATTACATAGGTCGTGAAGGACAAAAACAAATTTTTTAAAAAATTGTATTTTAAAAACCAAAAATCTATTTTATTTAAAATTTAAACACATAAAAGTTTAGCATTTCAAACAATTTTAAAAAAATTGTCAATTTTCCTGCAGTTTTTCTCGTCCAACCTTTATTTGCGATAGGCAGAATATTGCGGTGCAGGTGCATTTCAAATCAAAATTTCAATAATTGTCTTATATTTTATGCCGTTGGCTCGTGATTGAATGAAGGAGTTGAAAAAATAAGAAATTTAGTATTGAAATGATTTTGAATGAATTTTCGTCTCAGATTTTTTGCACTTTTCCGATTCTCATCGTTTTTTGAATATTTTTTTCACAAGTCGACCGAATGAAAATTTTTTTCTAAAGAAAAACTGTGCCAAGTTTCAGCGAAATCGGTAAATTCGTTCTCGAGAAATCGTGCCTACCGCACGGAAAAACAAAGTTTCGAGAAAAACGCATTTAAAGTTTTTTACCGTGATTTAAGGGGGGAAGTACCTTTAGATACTTTTTAAAATCGATTTTTTAAAAATTGTTTAATCGATATATATATCGCCTAAGAATATCATGTCAAAGTTTCAAAAGCGCACTCTCAAAATTGTGGAAGATATGCATCCCGGAAGTGCCTGGCGCCAAGTTCTTTTTCTCTTGACCACAAACTAACAGCCTTTTCTCGAAACCATGTTTTTTAACATTGCGTAAATGATAATAAAAAAACTAGTGAATCGATTTTCATAATCTAGCATTCATTTTAAAGAGCATAACAGCATAACTGTTCTATATAGACTAAAGATTAAAAAACAAATTATTTTGGGACTATTTTTGACTGGAAGTACAACGAATTTTTTTCGTCAAAATCAGAAATTTTTTTAGCCTGTTTGGAAGGGTTAAATTTCGAATTTCGCAAATATTTTAGTCTATCTACTAAAAAAACCCCTCTCGAGTAAAAAAATGTTTGGTTTGTTGATTTCAGATGAAAATTGCAGCCAGCATCGCTTACGCAATTTACGACGTCAACGACGACATGGCTTTCAAGATCCTTTAAAAATTTGTTAATTTTCAACTTTCAATTTTGTAGAATATGTTTTTTATTCAACCTCAAACAACGCCTAAAATAATAAAAACTGTCTTCATTTTCCCACAAATCAGTTGCAAAAAAGACCTTTTTTTCGGCCTCTGAAGGTACTTCTCCCCTTAATGAATTGAAATTAATTTTTAGCGACTTACATCGAGTCGTCGATTCCAGGTTCATACAGTAACTCGTTCGCCTCATTCGCGATGTCCAGAGCATCCTTTCGATGTTGTGATGTTTGATGAAAAAGAAAGGAGCTGATTTTACGCGGTAGAACCGCGCCGCATGCGCATAATACGCTAGGTAAGGCAGAGCGCACGTACCGACCACACGGTATCCAAATCTCTATAACTCCGATAATATCGCTCGAATTTACTTCGAATTGGTGTGAATACTCTTGAAGTACTATACTTTCATATAGTATAAAAAAATTCTATCGATTTTTTGAAAATACAAGACCTATGTATCCGTTTAAGACTACTTCAAAGATTACTGCATTTTATATTGCGATCTATGTATGGAATAGGAACTTTTTTGTTCTATTTTGAAATATGTTTATTGAGTCCGTATTTAACATCCAAGTGTCTCCAGAGATCTCAATCTACTGCATTACAACCATTCTATGGCCCCAATTAGCTCAGTCACATACAATCGATGCCGAGCAAATACCTACGTTGAAAACGGACCTTTATTCTTCACAAAACAATTCTTTTCCCAGCAAAACTTTTTCACATATTCCACAACAATGCATTTTACTGGAATCCACCATGGACAAACAGTTCCAGCTGAATAGCAGCTATTTGCACACAAAGTACATTCCAGCCATAGCTGCTAGTGACTAAACGATCTGTCTAGGTCTAGACGACACAACTTCAACTGAAAGCATGTGTAGAACTACCATACATGGCAGTAAGTGTGCCAATGAGTTACTGGGTTTCTTCATTGCTTCTTCAAGTTTTCTTGCAAACCATCCATGCTTAACACGCCGCAAAACAGGCCCGAATGAATTTATTGAGCCGGAAAAAATGGATTTTCAAAGTAGAACAGACTAAGCGAAAATCGCTAGCTATCTTTTCTATCAGAATACCAATTAATATCTAATAATTGAGTCCATTAACCGCGTACAGTGCAGATACAGATATTAGCAATGCAAGTTAGAAAGTGGAATCGATTACCAGCATAAGCTTCTGTTTGTTGCCGTCAGCTAATTGTGGTGTTTGGCTGCGTGCGATTATTCTGTTATGGCTTGTAAGTTTATTCGCTATTTGTTTTGCTCTAATTTTTATCTTTTGTAATGCGGTCTAGGCTATCGTTTATTGTTCGTAAGTAATTTTATCTGTGTTTCGTAGAAGCATCTTTAGAGATTAAGATAAAGATACAGACAGGTTTTATCATGACATGGGAAAGTGGTAGTGATTGTGAAAGCGCATAGAATGAATTTCACATTAATTTGAATTTGAAGTGATTCTTCATGAAATGAATAAGAAAATCCTTTCGTTGAATATAGCTCAAGGCGAAATGAAAGTAATTTCTAGACTTACATTTTCAGTCGGTCCTCTTTTTATCGGAACTGTAGGCACCTGAAATGAATCAAAGAAAAAATATATTAGTTCTATTTGTTATTAACATATCGGAAAATTTATTACCAGATCAATTGGAATAGAAAACAATTCTATTCACTTTAACCTAAATTTAATAATTGAAAGGACCCAAAAATCTGAAAGTCTTTCCCAATTTAAGAAGTGTCTTGATGATTTTAATGGTTTCATACAATGTTTACTTTAAACATTGTTGAACAGCACTGATTTCATTCAAAAAAAAATTAAAAGAATATCCACAACTACATAATCTATTAAAAAAAGATATATTGGAAAAATAAAAACTTAGTTGAGTAGTTAGTAGAATCCTAAAAAACAGGCGTGTCCAAAATTATACCCATTTGATTATAGCTACCGTAAAAAAATTCACATTTTGGACGAGAATTGAACAAACATGAAGCAAAAAACAAGCAGACTATTTCGTCAATTAAAATATGACTAACGAAAATCAACAATAAAGCAGTTCACTACAAAGGATATTTAAGATGAACTTTGAGAAGCCTCAAATACACGAAATATCTTTACTATAAAAAATGGTCGCATTGCTGACGAATATTTCAAGAAAAAATCCTGAAAACCACTGGAGGAACTTATGCGTTTTAGTTATTTTTGAGTATTAGATGGACAGCCCATTGATTCAATTGGAAGGAAACTGGTGCCAAAATAACAGTTGCCGGTAATGTGCGTCAGATGAAAAGCAGTGCCATTCACGTCCGTCAACAAGCCGAACAAAAGAAAATGCGAAGTAAAGTGAAGTCATGTTGGAGCTGTCCTGATGGTTATTTTAGTAGAGGTAAGAAGAATAATAATATTGAAGTGGAAACCAGGAATCAAACGAATACGTGTTGGCAGGCAACGACATTAAAGTAAATAAATAATGATTTAAATGAATCGAGTTTTGGATTTAGATGAAATTGGACCATGCGATAAATATTTTAAAGAAATGAGTCTTGATATTTGTGATGTGTTAAATGCTGACGAGTTTACACCTTCTGCAGAACTGCAAGAAAATTTATTTTGATTATCAATATATCTGATGAGAACGTAATTGGAGAAGAAGAAGTCAATGAGCATCTTTAAGAAAGACCAAAATTCACAAAGTTTGGTAAAAAATCCGAAAAACGTAGCTCTAACAATTAGCAACCGAAATGATCACAGTTCACAGTTTCTTTCGGTAAATTCTGCTTGACCGTTGTTAATGCAGTGCTTCGCCTTGATTTAGTTACAAAAAATACAAATATATAACGTAAAAACTGTTTCATGAATATTTGAAATATTCCATTTGGCCGCCTCTCATCGCCACAAAAAAAGGAAGAAAAAAACTGCGCAGCTATTTTATTGCATTGTTAATTTTTTAGGTTTGAAGTGAATTATTCATCACTATTCGAAATTCTTCAAATGAAGGAATGCGTTTATACACAAAAACCAGGCGTTTTGGTTGATTTGTTTTAAGGGAAAAAAATTTAATAACATAAGTAATTAGTGTAAAAACTTTTATTTTTGTCGGCAAAGCTAACAAATATATATATACAATAGAGCGTGTGTGAGCGCACTCAGCAGGTGCTTAAACTTTAAACGCGTTTTTTTAAACTATGTTTTTTGACCTGGTTGACACGATTTTACAAAAACTGTTTAACCGATCGAGCTGAAACTTTGAGGGGTTATCCATCACATACTCGTATATGGTTATAGTCCGTAGCGGAATCGTGAATATCTGTTGTCATTTAAGCACGTTTTTAAACAACATAACCTCAAAAAAATAGGTCGAAAACTCGAAAAGTCCGCCATTTTGTTATTTTTCACTTAAAGTTCTTGATTTGGCTGATGGCAAAGAAAATATTTGGCGAAAAAGGGAACGGCATTGCAACTGTAGAATTTGATACCAACAGTAAAACACGGCGGTGGCAATGTGATGGTGTAGGATGGAATTGCAGCTGGTAGGGTTGGCCGATTGGAAGGCTGTTAGAAGAAAACTTGCAACATTCCGTGGAGAATTTGGGTCTTGGCCAGCATTGAATACAACAGAACAACGATCCTAAGCATACTGCACGTTTTGTATTGAACTGATTGCTTTATTACGCACCAAGCCAGCTGTATCCTCCCCCTCAGTCTTAAACCCCTTTGAACATGTTTGGGAAATTATGAGAAAAAAAAACTCGAAAACTCACACCAGCAGGAAGACAACACTCAAAACTGTGCTGCAGCCTGGAGAGTAATAACTTCGGAAGTCACTAAAAATTTGGTGGAATCAATACCAAGACGGTTGCAGGCTGTTATTTGTTCCCAACGGTGGCCCAACAAAATATTGAAATATACAAATATATTGATGTAATGTATGAACACTTTTGTCCTTACTGAAGCTCGTTGTTTTGGTGTTTTTACAGTTAACTAATGTATTTTTAACTTCCCAGTTCCCTATGGGAAGTTATTGTAATGGGGTCGATGTTGCGAATTCCAAATTTTGACATATCTCCACGTTTTAAGGTCTCTAGAATCCAAATCCATCGTTTTTAGAGAGATGTCTCTGAGTGTGTATGTACGTATGTGCGGATGTGCGTATGTACGTATGTGCGTTCAGAATTATTTTTCGTCTCGATTATCTCAAGAACCAAAGATCGTATTGACGTGGGACTGGTTTCAAACGACGCGTAATTACGTAACTTAAAACTGAATGACTTTTCAGCAAAATCGGTTAAGCCGTTTTTTATTTAGGATGAAAAAACTGAAAAAATGACTAAAAATTGCTTATTTTTAAACTGTTGATACGCACTATTAATTCGTGCAGATACCAAATACCTTCATAGTAATGTTGTTATTATTGTGCGTTTTAGCAGAATTGTGATCAAATTTGTAAAAAATGTTATTTCATAAAAAAATACAGATTAATTTATGAAATTCCAAACTTATATTATCAGGCTTCGGTGAATGGGAGTAGAGACGCTTATGCAGTTAATAATTGGATATTGTTATAAATAATTTAATATTGTTAATAACAATCAAATAATATTAGTTATAATTTGATATTGTATATATAAAGTCAATTATAACTATTCAGTAACGATCAAACATTCTTAATAACGAATGATTATTGTAAATAATAATTAAATACCCTCAATAATAGTTGTGGATTCCGAAGCCAAAATGAAGAACGAGGTTGAGGACGAAGTGGAGGACAAGAAGGATGACGAGGACGAAGAAGACGAGGTTGCCGAGGCTTTGGTAGAGGACGACCAGGTGGTGGAGACTTCTTCCTCTACCAAAGCTTTTATGGTTAGATAAAAAATTGATAAAAATAATAAAAGTAATTATATTAATTAAGAATAATAATGTTTAATAATAGTAATTATTAATAATAGTAATTAATAATAAAAGCAAATTATTGCATTTTATTCACCCCACTGGGAAGTTAGTCGTGTGGGTCTCAAGGTTCGCACTTAGACCACTTTTTTTTTAATTTCTGTTAATCAAAATACATTTGCAGTAAAGTTGCATATAAAATTCTTATATATATTTGCATTTTCTACTAAATTTATGAAATTGTTAGGGTGTATGGAGAGTTTTGTCACTAACTGTACATATAAAGAAAATAAAGGCTCATAGAAGTTCATATTAAAGCATAAAATGATTTGAGTGTACAACCTCGAACATTATTATTGCAAAATCATATTTTAAACAATTAATTTAAACAGTTAATAATTCACTGCAAAAATCCATAAAATGTTTGTTAAATACTACAAACAGATTTGGACACTTTACAACAATTTCAACACCTCTTATTTCTCTATCCTGGTTCAAAATGCAATAGGTGAGGTGGTACACAATCAATAAAACCGCTCACAAGTCCATCAAAAATAATTTCGCCGGCAAAATTTAATGAAGTGCTCTTTCCATCAACATTAAACATACAAAAAGAAAACAATCATGCAAAACAAGAATATCCAATTAAGTAGCAAAGAAAAAGTAGTAGCACTACTTTACTACTGGGCCCGTGTATTTGAATACTTGAAATGTTTGTTTGTTGCTTTGTATGTTTATTTGTAACTTTATTTGTGTTTTTTCTTCAGCTCAACCAAATTCTTCGAATACATTTCTTCCTGTTTGGTTGGCGGTTTTTTTGTTGGTGATTGTTGCAAAGTTGTGCCGATGTAGCATTTATTGTAACGTTGAATGGCGACCACCTTCGTTGCGTTTCATAATTTTCTCAGTTAATTGAATTAAACTTTCACCTTTGCTCGATCCGTTGACGATGGTCAGTGGAACTACCTTTACATATACACATGTGCATATGTATCTTTAAAAAAATGTGTGCATAGATAACCCACACAAGTGACCTGATACACTATAATGATTTGATTAATTATGTTTAATGCTTTCTCCAATTTTTAATTTGGCGAATGTTTAATGACAACAGGTTAGTAAATTGCTACTGAAAGTGGACATTAAAAATGAAATGAACAATGGGCGAATTTTTCAAAATAATTATCAAGATTGATAAAAAGGAACAGTTTAGCTGTTCTTGTAGTATCTAACCGATGAATACATTCAACAATTTCAGCGATCATAAACATTGAAAATTCAATGACGCAATTTTGTTGGATTAAGATCATTAACTTCAGTTGATTGTGATCCCTTGTATATTTCATTGATCAAATTACACAAATGAACTCAGAGTTCAGGTATTTTTCATCAAAATATTTATATTCAGGTTGTTGACATCATCTTTAAATCCGCTTAATAATATTAAAATGTAAGATGAGTCAAAGTTATAATTAAGCAGTTGTGCGTTCTGTAGAATATTCTCAGATCAAAATATTTTTCTTTTAATTGAAGAAACTCCAGGGTGTCTCTTAAGCTTTGGATCAGTATTTTGCGTTGTGTTTTTATTGAAATATGATCACGGCATGCTCAGGCTGAAGTTTGTTCAACCTTATTTTCAAAATATATTTACGCTTGAATTAACTGACTTAAACTTTTGAACCCAAGAAAAATGGGGGAAATTTTTTTTCAAATATTTACCAAAAAGAAATTCTTATTGAAATTAAAATAAACTTGGGCATATTTTAGGTAATAAACCTATTTATTTGAAGCAATGTAACGAAATTATCACTATAACCGCTTCAACGCAAAGTGAGCTTGATGGGTTAAAGTCAGTATTAAAGCTAAGCATGCATATTTATGCTAAGTATCGTCTGGCCAATAAAACAAAGATTTGATGAATCGCGTCCATGGAGCAAATATTTCATTAGAAAATTATGTTCCCAATAATTTGCCCATCCCTTCTTTTTCAACGCCAAAACGTTTATGATCGAAATGCAACCAATTTAATAAGCTAAGTATTGTCATCAACATCATAAATAGCCCACCTGTATATACAGTGGCACAATTATGTAATCGGACAGTACCGCGGTGTGAAGATTTTTGTCGGTAACTTTATGAAAAATCAATTTAGGAAAAAATGAAATGCATTCATATTTACTAGGTAACAATAATTTAGAAAATAAGAAAAAAAATCTATTTTATTTACAAAAAAAAAAAAAACATTAAAAGCCAAAATTGAAAATCTATGATTGTTAAATTTCAATTAAATATTCGGACATCTCAAAGAATGATGGTGAATTAAGTATAAAAACTCCATTTTTTCTTATTTTATATGGCTTCCAGTCTTCTTGGAATAGATTCCACCAACGACCTGCAATAAGAGGATCGATTTTTTTCCCATTCGTCCTCCAGAACCACTTTAAGCTCGGCCTTCGAAGAAATTATCCGCGATTTCAATTTGTTTTCTAAATAGGCCCACAAATGTTCGATTACATTTATATCCGGAGATTGTGGGGGCGTTTCCATCACGTGAAGACAATTATACAATAACCACATGCGTGTAGTGTGAGCTTTGTGTTTTGGGTCATTGTCTTGATAGAACGAAAATGTCTCAGAAATGCCCAATTTATCTACACTTTCTTAAGATTTTCTTTTAAAGTGGATATGCACTTATGTTGGTCCATTATGCCATCAATAAAAACTAGCTTTCCTTATCCAGAGGCAGCCATACAGCCCCAAACCATCAATGGTCCAGCTGCATGCTTGAAGGTTAATAGGTTTGAACTCCTCATTTGGTCGTCTCCACACATATGTTTGTCCATCTGACCGGAAAACATTAGATTTGCTCTCGTCAGTAAATAACACTGTGCTCTAATAAGAAAAGTCACGCGAATTATAGCGTTGACACATTGACCCATCATCAGTACGAAAAGTGTCATCAGCACGAACGAGAACGAAAAAAGACCATACTTATCTCGATAAGTACGAAAAACTGCCATCTACTTATGTTTGGGTAGAATAATGAGAAACCACCTGCCGTGAATAGAATTTGATATTATTTATATCAGCTGTTTAATATTTTCGAACCAAATCTGACGCGGCCAGTTGACGTTTGTCATCGAAACGACACCAACGACCGAATGATAATGACAGCACCAATGACGAAAACATGTGTGTCACCCCGTCATTTGAAGTTTCGTGCTGATGACGCTTTTTGTACTGATGATGGGTCAATGTGTCAACGCTATTATGCTCTTTAGCAAACTTAAGTCGCTTTAGCTGATTTTTCTTATTTACAAAAGGTTTTTTTGCGTGGAACTCTGCCGTTAAAATCGTCCCCCCGTAGAACTTTTCTCACATATTCTGTACTTGCAGTAATGTGGAGGTAGGTAGACACTTCTGATGTCAATTTTGTTGCACTCAGCTTGGGATTTTTCTTTACATGCTGCACGATCCACCGTTCATCTACCTCTGGAATTTTTTCGGCCGTCCGGATCTAGGATTATTTTCAATACATTTATTAATTTCAAACCGTTTAATGACGCCATGAACGGCCGAATGGCTTCTACCGATGTTTTCCCTAATTTCTCGCACAGACATACCGTTTTTGTGATGTTTAATGGCCAATTTCCGAACTTCGTTAGTAGTTTTTTTACCTCAACGACCCATGCTAGTTTTGTATGAGAATTCACTATAAAAATTTCACAACAAGTAATTTATTCTTTTCGTTTACACTTTGACTACTGTTATTCACACTTAATCTGTTATAATTCGGGGAATTCCCCTCTGAAATGTCAAAAGAAAACCAGTGTTGCCAGTTGTCCGAATATGTAATTTAACAATCACGTATTTTGAATTTTGGCCTATAACTTTTTTTATTGATGGAATAAAAAGCTATTTTTTCTTAGATTATAAACTAGTATTAGCAAATAAATGTATATACGTTCTATCTTCTCCTAAATGAGATTTACAAAGAGTTATTGACATAAGTCTTCGTCTCGTAGCTCTGTCCGATTAGTTAATTGAGCCACTGTAACTCACTCTCCGTTTGACCAGTTGTCACGCACAACCATCGGTATTGGTCAATGTTGAACTGTGAATGTCAAGGCTACGTTGCAGTCCCTTGTTTATGCATTTTTGAAGAAAAAAACGGAATTGGGCAAAAATGCACCGCTCTTCTATGTTCAATAATACAGATTCCTCCCGGAATATCCTCAGCAAGAGGTAAACAAACAAAGCCGATGGTACGACCAGCTCTAAGTTCTCAATAGAATTAAAATCTCCACATATGCTTACATCAGAGTGAAAATAAACCTTTATTCATCATCATCAGGAACTACCTAACAATGTTATAATGCAAAAAGGAAGCGTCCACTGCTTTCACTGGCTGATTGCATTTAACACGGCAGAGAGGAACGCGACGAGCTCGTCACCAGTGGGTAAAATTTAAGTTCACAGCAATAGAAGAAAAGGATCCCGAAAAGACTTATAGAAGGAGTAAACGCCGAACGAAAATTTCGACAATTACGTAGATATTGTACATGTGGTTTCCTCGGAAGCAAAACAGGAACGCAACAGTTTACAATTTATTCCTGCTCCAAAAAGGGGCAACGTTCTACTTGTCTCCTTTTCACATGTGATAACCGGAAGATCATGAATCAATAAAGAAACTGTTGAATCGTACTTTCTTGGTGGTGATTTATATTTTTCTTATTAACTTCCCAGTTCCCTATGGGAAGTTATTGTAATGGGGTCGATTTTGCGAATCCCAAATTTTGACATATCTCCATGTTTTAAGGTATCTAGAATCCAAATCCATCGTTTTTAGAGAGATGTCTGTGAGTGTGTATGTACGTATGTGTGTATGTGCGTATGTACGTATGTACGGATGTACGGATGTACGTATGTGCGTTCGGAATTATTTTTCGTCTCAATTATCTCGAGAACCAAAGATCGGATTGACGTGGGATTGGTTTTAAACGACGCGTAATTACGTAACTTAGAACTGAATGACTTTTCAGCAAAATCGGTTAAGCCGTTTTTTATTTAGGATGAAAAAACTGTAAAAACGACTAAAAATTGCTTATTTTTAAACTGTTGCTACGCACTATTAATTCGTGAAGATACAAAATACCTTCATAGTAATGTTGTTATTATTGTGCGTTTTAGCAAAATTGTGATCAAATTTGTAAAAAATGTTATTTAAAAAAAAAATTAAAAAATTATTTATGAAATTCCAAACTTATATTATCAGGTTTGGGTGAATGGGAGTAGAGACGCTAATGCAGTTAATAATTGGATGTTGTTATAAATAATTTAATATTGTTAATAACAATCAAATAATATTAGTTATAATTTGATATTGTATATATAAAGTCAATTATAGCTATTCAGTAACGATCAAACATTCTTAATAACGAATGATTATTGTAAATAATAATTAAATACCCTCAATAATAGTTGTGGATTCCGAAGCCAAAATGAAGAACGAGGTTGAGGACGAAGTGGAGGACAAGAAGGATGACGAGGACGAAGAGGACGAGGTTGCCGAGGCTTTGGTAGAGGATGAGCAGGTGGTGGAGACGTCTTCCTCTACCAAAGCTTTTATGGTTAAATAAAGAATTGATAAAAATAATAAAAGTAATTATATTAATTTAGAATAATAATGTTTAATAATAGTAGTTATTAATAATAGTAATTAATAATAAAAGCAAATTATACCATTTTATTCACCCCACTGGGAAGTTAGTCGTGTGGGCCTCAAGGGTCGCACTTAGACCACATTTTTTCTTATTATTATCTACGAAACGGTCTCAATTTTACTATGTCCAATATCTAGGTCCAATACGAGATCTCAGGGTCTATAAATAAATCAAGGTTAGTCCTATGACAGTAGTTCCAGTTCAAATATTGCTCAAGGAAGTTGGTTAAAAATGCCATTTGACGTGGGGATTTTAGGTTTTCATGATTTAGTCGGAAACTTCTTTGATCGACACTAGTTACATTGAATTTGACAAACTCTTTTTGCACAGCGAATTTTCGAACAATTTTGTGTATTTCAAAGCAACAGTTTCTAAGAAAGTGAAAATTGTTCCCCGTGATAGAAAAGCAATCTCTGAGATAATTTTGGTCACTTTTCGATGTGCGTTTGGGAGGAATAGCATTAAGTTTGTACTTTTGGACTATGGAAAAAAGGTAAATTTTTCGTCTTGAATTAGTCGTCCTCACCTTATTTTTTTGCGATGCCAATTGTGAATGGTTGTATTTCAATTCAAGTATTAGACTCCTTATTGTCATAAAAAAGATCGAAATTCGTAGTAAACCCAATGTATGCATGTATGTATGCCATTGCTTTCACCTAGATTTCGGGACGACCACCGTGGGTCGCACAGTTGCCAGTAGCAGTAATCGCTGGTATGAATCATGAACGTCAACAGTGAAAAACCGTCAAACTCAAGGGAGTTGGAATCAATGAAACTTTACTGTATCCTCAATGCGCAATATGTCACGTGGGTAGAGCTCAACCACTGTAAAAAAAGACAATATGTATATGTCAAGATAAGAATCTCCTTTTTTCGGAGAGTCAAGAAGGCATGGAATCAATGCAAGATAGTCCTGAATATACAAACTATGTGTGTTCCGTGAAACGGGGCCATCAATCAGAGTTTCGCAACAAAATTCATGCGAGGTCAAAAGTCACGGAATCAGTTTTTGCTGAATATTTCTTCAACGCGGTACTTTAACTTTTTTATGTTCATTTGAAAAAAAAAACTCAGTGATTAGTTTAAAAATTGTCACATTTAAAATATAAACAATTATGCAAAAGATATCTTCACATATATCACGAAAAAATTCCACGTTGCACAGTTGGTCAAAAATGGTCTGCAAAGAAGTGAACTTTTCGAGTAAAACTTGAAGAGTACAACTTTGTAAATCCCATTATCTCCGAAACGGTTGATCCTGTGAAGGAAATGACTATTTTGTAGACAAATTTTTAAGCAATAAATTGATTGCTATCAATTTTTTCAAGTAAAAGTGACCGTTAACGAAACATTCACTAAAAAATAATTTTGCTACCTTTGATCGCTTGATAAATTCAAAGCGGCACTCAGCTAGCTGGATGTTCATTTTTGAACATTTTTAAAATAAAACAATATGCAACCTAGTATAGACCAAAATTTAGATTTCATAAAATTGTGCCAAACATCATTTGGTTGGCTTCCTTGAACTTCTAGGGACATTCCGAGAGAACATCGATGAAAGTGTATGAATTTATCGCATGAATACACATTTTTGAATTGCATATTAGTCTGCTTAATTTTTAACTTCATTTATAACTTTTTTTACACGCATCAGCTGAACATTGAACTACTGCATAAATGATTTAATTTCAGCCAAGGAACCTGAAAAATTATCTTAAAGATTTGACGAAGTGCATAAGTCTGCAGAGGTCATAAAATATTTTTGCTGACTATTTTCTCAAAAACAATTGGTATAATCATTTTAGGGAAAAGTAAATATAGTAATTATAAATCTATCACAAATTTACATCATAGCCCAACAATTCCAGATGAATAACTTTCTTGTAATTTGATTTTAATATGAATATTGGAAGATTGGAGATTTTTCAAGTGTTGGTGGGAATCATCAAGTTTTTAGGATTAAATTCAAATAAAAACAGTCATCGAATACAACATCTACCATCCAACAAATTTCTTTTATCTTTGTTCACTATCCAAAGAGGATCAAACTCTTCCGACAGTCAACACTTTCATAAAGCCGTATCTAAAAATAAATTCTGCACATTCCACAAAATACTTAACCCCCAAAAACTCAGCTCAGACAAAACCACGTCAAACTATTCAAAGATCACTCACCTATCCATCCAACAATCATTCAAATGTGTGGGTGCTGATTTTCTGCATATATCGAAATCCATCAGTTACATTTAAAATTCACTTTCGATTTCAAAGCATCTTGTGAAGCAATCCAAGAATGGTTTTATTGGTCTGCCGCACACTCGGCCACAAAATTAAACAATGACGAAAACCGCATAGTGGTAGAAAATCAGCTTCTTGTAGCGGCTGCCGAAGAAGTGATAGTTGATGAGGTTATAATGGTTTTGCAAGAGCGGTTATTTTTGATAGCATTCCATTCAATAATATAGAAAAGCTATGTACATTCTGAAGATGCCCGCCTACGCATTGTGCCGTTACAACAGTTCATCGGGGCCAGTTTTATTCCGGCTGGAAATGTGGTTTTTCCGTCTCCTTCCGTGGTATGCCAACCGAAAAAAAAATGTTGCAAGACTTGCAATCGAAGGGAAAACACTTAAGATTTATGTTGCGTTAATTGGTCCTAAAGTCGGTAGAGAGTAGGTTTTTTTTCGTCTTTCAATTACTTACCACGACAAGGATTATGCAACGTGGTGGTCCGTGATAAATTATTGTATAGTCGGATCAACCAACTGGTCACCGATTGGCAAACCTGAAGATGTGAAGAAAAGATCTCATTAGGTGCGGATTAATAGGGATATGGCTTGCGGTATTTTAATTTCTTTTTAAGATTTTCAACTCTTCGTTAGCGACCACTTTACAGCGTTCCTAATCTGCTTATTTTTGCAAAACGTAAACTTTAGTGAGCAGCTTTTTAGTGATTTTTGCAGTTTAAACTATCTTAAGAAATATTAAACTCGTGAACCTTTCTTTTTGTCGCGGCTCGCTGAATTGCAAGCAAACTTGCATCATTCTCTTGAAACTAGCAATGACCGGTGATGTCTCACGAACATAAAAGCTGGTCACAAAAAAACTACTTAATCTACAACGAGCAAGCATTTCAACATTATATCATCCTGTTGATAGTATGATATAAAATGCACATTCGTCATGTTGTCGGCACGTTTTGCATACGTTTTCTGAGCTCACAATGCCTCGCGCATTCCAAACTTGCTGATATTCACGCAAAAAAAAACCTGAATAAATCCCATTTAAAGTTCAATGTCTATGATCTTGTTCTTTTTTCTGCGGTAACAATAGCAAAAGAATGCCAAAAAATTAATGTTGCATCACCAACATTCCTGTCTTCTAGGTGGGACTCGACTACTTCAACCCTTCTTCCAATCTGACGTTGGCATTAGATGAATTCGAATGAAGAATGCTTGATCTTAGATATTTTAGATAGCCTTTTCATATCGGTAGCGCCTAGTCATCCCCGAATTTTTCACAGGTCACGGTCTATAGTATTTCGGGAAGAAATTATTGGACCAAGAAGCAAGATAGGTTCTAACATACAAGTTTAAGCTATCTTTTCTTTTTCGAGATTGATTCTAAGAACTATAAAAGGAAACACATTTCATGGATGTCAATTGTTGAGAAGATATTTGGTATGCTGCTATCGTCATTGGAATCTTTTGATTGCGATGATAAGTAAATTTGTTGCATTGCTACAATCAGGAAAGATGATGTTGCAATGTCGTTTGATAATATTTCAAGTCATTTTGCGAATGAGTTCATTGGAGGTTACTTTTTTCGGGAAAAAATTCTGTTGTTTTGCTCTGAAAATTGTAATTAGTCGTCAATTTAATGTACAGTGATTTGAAATAATTTAATCGGAAATGAGTATCTGCTGAATTAATGAGCTGAAAACGAAATATTTATTTAAAAAAAAATTAATCACTACTATTTTTTCAATGAAATTATTTTAGGGAGATTGATTGGAAATGTATTTATAAATATTCATTAAATATCAACAATTGATAAAATTTTCAGCTACAAACTTTACTTCTTTTAGTATAATATTAAATATTCGAATATATTAGCACAATCAATGCTTTTTTACCATATTTTTTCTAAAAATTTCCATATTTTAAATTTCCACGAATCGCTTCCTTAATAAAGGGTGGACCATTCGTTAGTTTTTTATAGCGAAAAAACCGTTATTTTGTGAGAAAAGTTCGGAAATCTTTATTGATTTTGAATTGTTGGTCTATGGCAATCATGTATGAAACACAACATTGCACATATGCCCACCCCGGCTCCGTTTACAGGCTCTCATTCGAACATCAAAATTTTCGATGACTTTTTTCAGTATTAGCGTTGGTATGGCCTCAATTTCAGCGCTAATGTTGCGTTTAAGGTCTTGAATCGTGCGGGGCGCTTTCGCGTACACTTTACTTTTCAAAAAAAAAAACCAAAGATAATAATCAGGAGGTGTTAGATTACACGATCTTGGCGGCCAATTGACGTCGGAATTCCTCGAAATTATGCGGTCCGGGAATTTTTCGTGCAATAAGTTGATGGTTTGACGAGATGTGTGAGTCTTGTTGAAACCAAAGATTTTTGACACCCAAACGATTAATTTCCGGCCACAAAAAAACCCTTTATCATAGCCCGATAACGGTCGCCATTGATGGTAACAGCCTTTTCCTCATGGTCTTCGAAAAAAACCGCCCAATGATACCACCAGACCAAAGACCACAACACACAGTCACTTTTTCGGCATGCAATGGTTGTTCATGATATTCATGAGGATTTGCAGTCCTCCAGATCCTACAGTTTTGCTTGTTAACATGGCCACTGAGGTAAAAATAAGCTTCATCCGAAAAGACGATTTTGGTCGAAAAACCCTCACTTTTTTCAAGCATCCAATTAACGAAATTTCGACGCTGCTGATGGTCTGTCGGCTTTAGTTCTTGAGTTAGTTGAATCTTGTATGGGTGTAGGTGAAGATCAACATGCAAAATGTGCAATAATGTGGTCCGAGCGATGCCTAACTCCTGTGAACGATGTCTTGTCGATGTGGATGGCTGTTGACGGACACTTTCACTTACTGCGGCAATTTTCTAGGAGTACAAATCGCACGAGCATGTTGATATGGTCTACGACCCTCCACGGAACCAGTTTCTTCAAAACTTTGAACAATTTTACGTATTGCAGGCTTTGTTGGACGTGAATGTTGACCAAAACTATCCCGAATTTTGCGAATCGCTCCTTTTATAGAACGACCATTTTCGTAATAAGTTTGGATGATTAGAATGCGTTATTAAGAATTTCATGTTCACGTTTGCCAAATCGTTGACAGTTGATATATATGTACATACAACATGACAGCTCTCACATGTGGTATGTCAAATATAGTAAGTTTAAAAAAACCAACAGATGGACCACCCTGAAAACTGAAAACGGACTGGGAAAGTTACTAATTTTTCCATGTTTGAAGATAGTCGGAAATTAAACTAAGGTAGTGAACAATAAACGAAAAATCATAGGCGGGAAAAGTAACGAAAATGATCTGAAAATATACGAAAACTAAACCGAAAAATGGAAGCTGAATTCAAACGGAAAATAGACTAAACATATTTTCAGGAAAAACTAAAAATTAACTAAAAAGGGTCTGATTGTGGATATGTTGATGTTGGTACTGAATTGAACGATGTTGGTGCTACTGATGAATATGTTGTTGTTGGATCTGTTAATATTATTGTGGAATCTATTGATATAGATGCTGGAGCTATATTAATGCAGACAATATTTGCATAATATACACAATATTATCTCACATATTAGAAACGGAAACGCAATTTGCTCACTTCTAACATTTTATGTGCACTCGATTCAACATTTTTCCACAAACTGAGAATTTCAAAGGTCTATTGAAACTATGTACTTTCTATGGCTATTTACGGATTTATTTCATCCAACATCTAAAATTTTTGTATTCTGTGTATATCTACCAAAATCAAGAAAGCGAAAAATATTCTAAGTTCAACATTTAAAAAATGTTCTAAGTGGAATTGCAGAAAAAATAAATCTTAAACTGAGGAATTTCAATTTGTTTTCAGTCTCTTTTCTCGTTCTTTCTAGTGCTAGTTTAAACTAGCTAATATTTGAGTTTTGAATCAGTCTGTTTTCCGATGGATCTGGACTATTATAAAAAAAATCAGTCCGAGTGCGATTGATGACAAAAATTTCCACCTCATTTTAGACCCAATCTTGTTTTAACTTTCTCAGTAGGATATGTTTCCAGTACACTTTCAGTCAATTTTCAGCGCTTTTAATAATTTTCACTTTATTTCAGATCGAATTCCGTGAAAAATTCAATTTTTAGTCTTTTTTCAGTTCTTTTCCGCGTTATTTTTGCACCCGAGAAGACGTGGAAAGCTGATATTTTCATGTAATTAAAGAAACTGCTCTAATTAAACGGATCATTTGTACGTCACCCGGTCGAAGCAATGAATTCCACATATCTAGTTCACTGGTAATTTCAAACCGTAGTGGTTTGAAATTACCAGTTGTCGGCAACGGTACAACTGACTGCACCAACCGCAAAGGAGTTCGTCTAAAATCTTTCACGAGCTGAATGATAAAGATTCAGATTCATTCAGGAGATAGGAGCGTCGCGTTGATTTCAAGAATCTGAATGCTGATGATCGACGTGAACGCTCATCGGATGAATGGCGCGGAGTATCCACCAAAGAAAAAGGATGTGTTTTTTTGAGTGGAAAACTAATGTTCAACCTATCGGTATCAAAACAGTGAATTGATTTACTTTATAAACTAAGGAAAGTATAAAACAAAAACTTTATTTCATTAAAAATATCGTCCAAGGTGAGCAAACCGTGTAAAAAATTCAAAGAATTACTTTAGTTAAACTAAGAAAACTCTTTCTGTTCCACCTTATACTCTTTTGATAAAAATGAATCGATATCAAAACGCCCAATTTTGTTATTGAAGCGTTTAGATATCGGTTGTGTAAAATATACTCTGGTTTGGTTAAAATCTACCAACTGTTTATAACTTTCGCTGAGCTATAGATAATTTTTCAGAATTTATTCTATTTTTTAGAAAATCATTCCTTGCATTTCAAATGAATTTAGGGAAAAATGACTGACGACTATGATCACTTTCGATGTGGAAAAACCTTTCGATTCAGTTGAGAATGATAAGCTTCTATTCAAACTTGTTAATTTCACTCTCTCAATGCACTTTTATAAGCTGGTACAATCGATTTCATCACAGAGAACATTAAAGTTATCAATACTAACTCAACTTCTCAATTTATTTTAGTAGGAAAACCTCAGGGGGCTTAAGCTTAAGGTCAACCCTGTTCAACATTTATAATGCTGATATATTTTGAACACAAGATGCAATCTGAAACAATAATTTGGTCCCTAGATGGTGGACTAGATTTGTTTCACCAGGTTTACTTTTGGTGGAAAATAAATGTGAGTCCAGTAAAAAACTCATCTTCTTATTTGACTTTGAAACGGGGCCCCAAAATCCTTTAAACGTTTCATTCGCACCTTCCTACTGAGCGATCTATATGAATCTGAAATGTAAGCTTCCTACGCAAGTGGATACTTAAATACTTAGACCAATTTACAAAGCAATTATTCAAATTAAAAAACGAATATGGAAAGACCAAACTTGTCTTCGAGAAGTTACAAATCTTCGTTAGACCGAAATCTAGTCTTCTATAGACCGTACTAATGTGTATGAAATTGACGTTCTTCTCCTCGTCTTCAGAATAAATGTTCTGGAAATCATCGTAACTGAAATTCTGGAGATTCCAAAACAAAACAAACTACTCTAATACAAATGGCGCCCAACGTGGGCCAAGAAGTGATGAAAAACGCGATTGGTTTATAAAGGAAACTATATAAATTCAATTTGCTTTTTTTTTCGAATGAAAAAAAAACACGTCGCGAAGTAGAGTGATATCTACATAGCCTTTGATACCGATATTAAAAACGATAAAACTTTAAGTAATAATGCTAATAATGATTCATTTCATGGAGTGGAATAAGTTCATATTAACCGTATCATCCCTCTATTCATTATAAAAACAAGCTCCAGTGGGCATGAAATGCATGGATGAGCCGCGAATACCTTAATGCACCACGAGCGGTAGGCCCCAGGAAAATTGACGGTCAGGAAAGCCAAGAAAAGGCAAGCTTCGCTAGGGGTAGAAAACTAGAAGTCGTGGTCGCTGAACCGAGATAATTAGAGCCATTAACTGCAGAAGGCCGGTGTGGGCTGTCGCGCCATTGATAATGATATGAATATTTTTTTATAATTCTGAAAACTAAGTTTTTGTTTTTGTTTAATAAGTATTCATTAAAGAATCCGATTTTCTAAAGTATTGATTGTTACAAGTGCAAATTGAATTGAAAGAAAAACAATTTTATTTAATTCTCTACATAATTTTATAAATCTAAAAAGGCTATATTAAATTTTTCGAAAAATTCCCCAAATTATATAAAAGACAACGATGCCTGCCCAACTTCATTCAAGTAAGTGAAATTAGGAAATCGTACTCGTACCAATCCCTTCAGTTTAACTATTAATGGCTATTATTTTTAAATGATTATTTTTTTCGCAATTATGAATAATACTTTAAATTTGATATTACTAAAGACTTTGACTACTGCAGCATTTAATTTTCAAATCATTGGTTGCAAAAGCAGAAATTTAAATTAGTTTAAAATAATTATTTAAAACAAATTATTATTGAATTTAATTAATTTTAAAAAAATTGCAGTTTTCCCTATTCAACAAAAAATCAGCAGTGTTTAATTTGATAAAAATTCACTGGACTCTTGACAATGGTAACATGCTTCTATTGATTTTCCAAAGATGTTAATATAACGTTATGTTCGTAAAATATCGTGCGGAACAGTAATGACCATGAATGTATTAAAGCAACATTAACGATCGGTTTGAATTATTCCCAAATCTTAATCGCTCAGCACATTGTTCAGACGCTTCGATTGAACCCTCAACGACGTCCATTCGATTTTTTCACCGTGAGATATAGGTCTAGAAAGAAATTACCACGAGCGAACACACATATGTAAGTACACACAGAAAGGGGGTGTTTTTACAGGCATAGAATTTTTCAACAAACAAGACATAGATAAATTGATCTTCAAACGTAAAGATTTGTCAAAAAAAATTTGGTTTAGATTTTTGGTCCAATTTCAAAACTTTCTTACATACTGAGAAGTTCAAAAATATTGAATGAAAATTGAAAAATACCACATTTATGTCGAAAAGAACAGTTGTTGAGACCCATTTGATATGTTCACCTTAGAATAAATGCTCGGTCACGCTCTGAAGCACAAACTACTTTCTCTAGAATGAATTCGCAGTTTTGAAGAATGTCAAATCATAAGAAATTGGAGTAATCCGGATATAAAACGATTTGTATTTCATAAAATTCAAGAATCAGAACGAAACCTTTAATTTGGACAGCATAAAGAACTACATCATTTAGAGCAGAAACCATTTCTTACAGGTAACGTTAGATTAATTGGGCCATTCTCCTAGCTCAACCAAACGTACTAAAGTGCAAAACCAATTGATCACTTCAAATCACATATAGTTCACATTTCAAATCTGCACTTCAAGCCCAATTGCCTTCCAACTCGAAATCCAGTCTTATTTTTTGCTCACTTTTCTATAAAACTTTCACTTTCACATTGTCCTTAATCTATTCTTAATGTTTTTCGGGGCAAATTTATATCCAGACAGAATTGCAACAAGTGGTAATTATACTGTGAAATAGGTGGTTCAATTTTTGAACTAGCGCATGTAGAACAATATTTTGAAAGGTCAAGATATAAAAGATACTGAAATAACACGAAAAAAAATATTTTGACTATTTCTAGATCAAGAACAAATCTGATTTGACACCTGTTGTTAATTTAGATCTATCTCTGCACGATATACGATGATAATGTTTTGTCGAAAATGATTTTCCAGATTTTGTAGTGCAAGGGAAACATTCAGCACAAATGCTGAAAACGATCAAATTTAATTAACTCGATCTACTTCCAATCATCAACATCATATCCATTAAACCATATTTGTCGGATAAATCAGTAGTAGTTGTTGCTTTTTTTTATGCTCGGAAAAAATTTAGGACAAGAAAAATGTAATTGCAACCAATATCTGATATCCGGTACAGAAGTTGTGAATTTAGGCCAACATACGATCAAAAGATACATTTATATATATGGATATGAATGTATCAAGTACAGGTTCGATTACACAAAAATTGATCTCGATTTTGCCTTTCATACTGTATGTATGTATGTATCTTTCCACAAACACTTGGGTCAATATAAATTGTAGCCAAAGAAAACCTAAGGTAGTTATTATTTTTTTCGAAAAAATAATAATAATCAAAAACTGAACTCCAATGAAACGCCCATCCGGATATTACCTTGGCGCTAATCTGACAATTGTTTCGAAACGCCACGAGCCAATCAAGTTGGTCTGCAAATTGTCCAAGTATCTTCGGTTGCAGATATCCAGTCAAGATAAAAGCCATAGCAATTCAATGTACCTACATGTAAAAGTTTAGATCTGTGTTACCAAGTGACGGTAAAGAACACGTTCGCTAGTTGCTTGAATGGTCCAAGAAGTTGAAAGCAGTTCAAGTTCGTATATTTTTAGATATAAATCGTGACTTTATTACAAAGTTTCAGGGTTGATCCATATATCACTGAAGTGGTAATTTATCTCGTTCATATTTAAGGCGGGATTAAAATCTGAAGCATACAATTGATAAGGTTTGAAACGACCTATTAATCGTGTTGTTGCAAATTAATTCCAACCTTTCCGCATTGGGTTAGTTGCAAATTTTGAGTTTGCAGATTTATTTGCGGTACGCCACATATCTTCAAGATTCAATTTTGCTATTAACAATCTGATTGACTATTGTCATATTCCATGATTCCTTCATCACTCCCCTTAATGAATCGAATCAAATACGTACACGGAACTTGTGGTCTTGGATTCAAGGAAAACCTCAACAACTGCCACTAACTTTATAACCGATAGAATGTATCTTTTTTCATCAAGGTACAGACAGACAGATATACCGTCCATTATTAAGTCATCTTAAAAGGAAAAAACCATTAAAACAACAATCGATTAAATTCCACTTAAGTCTCCTCTCTTCAATTGCATGTTTCGCGTGTCAAAAAAAAAAAAACGCTTCAAACCTACCAACAAACAAACAAACATTTTAAACATGCCTAAGCTTAACAGAAATTTGATTGTTTTTTATCGGTTATTTCGAATAATAATTCAACTGGTAAATTCAAATAGATATTTTTCGAATTGAGCTTAGTGCCGTTGCAATTCAACTATTTACTCGTGATTGGGCCAAAAAAAAAATTGGTACCACCAAAAGTAAATAAAAAAGACATTGATTATAATCTCTCAACACAAGCTATAAATAACACAACTTTCTCTTTCACCATCGGCAATCTGTTCAAAGTCAAGACGAGGAAAAAAAAGTTTAAAAAAAACTCGACAACGACAAACAAAAGAAAACAAATCAAAATCCAATCGAATGAAATTTTTGACACTGAAATGTCGTTGAATCGTCGACGAAGATTGTTATTATAATTTAATTAGAAGTCGACAATGAAAAGATATTTTCGATTGTCATCGTATTTATGTTAATTATGGCGGCTTTTCTACTTTTGTTTTCTATCATTTATTTTTAATGAACTTGTACATATTCATATTTTGTTGTTATTAGGCTTGAACGTGTTTCAATAAGTGTCGTTGTCTTAACATGGGTTTCGCTACACCACCATTCAATGTGCACGCATGTTTGGTCAGAGGTCGAAGGTTGACGCTTGTTACGTATGTATACAAGATTGGATATTGTTAATCATAAAGTAGTCGTGTGACATCTCACGTGGGTGAAAGTTTGTGTCCTTACTTGTCGCAGTTTTTATTCCATGATTTTTGGGGGAGATTGCGAGACATTTAACAACAATGACAGTAAAAAGAAATGTAACTTTATTCATATCACAAAAAAGATATTCATAGCATCTTGGCGAACAACTTGTTGAATTTTTACCAAATAAACCCACATCAGAGCTACATAAGTTTAGCGTTTGCTCAATAAATGATTACTAGGTGATAATAAAAGGTTTTCCAATAAATTCTTTTTTATTTGAAAAGCCTATACAGGGTGTCCAGAAATTGCCACACAGGCTCCTCACAACGTTATTTTTTGGACAATTTTAGGCAGAAAATATTATGAAATTTTTTTTCGATTTCTTAACCCTTTAGCTGCCACTGGCGTTTTAAAATTTTGAAAAAATGTCGTTCTTAAATTAGTAAAAACGCAATATCTTCACAGTTATGAAAGATAAAACACTCAAACAAACAATAAAACGCAGAAAATAGTTTTTTGCAACTATTTGACGCTATTTTGTGAATATGAAGTGAGCATTTTTCCTTATTTTCCTTTAATTTTCACGTTCATAATGCAAAATCTTTTTTCAAAAATTAAATCTCTGTTGTGTTATTGTTAAAAAGTTAGAACATCATTTTACTCTAAACTATCAAACTTTCATTGCAAAAGGACTATAAATGCAAACAGTTTTTACTGAAAATTCACGTCTAAAATAAAATTTGCGTTCCGAATTGAAGTATTCGGCTGTCCCCACACGAAAGTGCTTTCAATCACAATCTTTGGAATGAACAATAAAACAAATATGTATTTGAAATATTTTTATTAAAATTATTTACAGCATATGTTCAAATTGGCTTCCTTCCATTGTCAAACAAGACCTGCTTCTCTTTTTTAAGCTCCATATCGAACGTGACAACATAACAGACGTTGGCATCTGGATGTTGTCTTCTATACTCGAAGGATGAACGCTGACTATTTGTTTCACATGCTCCAAGCACAAGAATCATTCATTAGCTGAGTACTTCATTTCTGATCTTTGGTAGCCAATCAATAAAAACTGTTAAATAATTCTACAAAAAGGTATTTGTCTCGTAAAATACTGCTTTCTACTCGTTATCATCGTATGACGACCAAGCGTTGCCCCATCCTAATTTATGGATGTGAATTTTGTAGCCCATAAATGTTGACTGATTATATCCGAATGTAAATGCTTTCAAATCACTTAAAAACTAATTTTCAAAGGTTTTATGACTGCTTATAATCAGCTCAAGCACTAATTAATCACAAACACCGTTTACCAGAGTTATCTGAGAAGGTTCTACCAGCTCGATTTTTGTTAGTAGGCATATTAGGCACTTTTTTGAATATTTGTTTTAGAATTTGCAGGCGTGTAACTATTAAAAATTGGCAAATAAGGATAAAATGATGTTCTAACTTCTTAACAATAACACAACAGAGATTTAATTTTTGAAAAAAGATTTTGCATTATGAACGTGAAAATTAAAGGAAAATAAGGAAAAATGCAAAATTTTCGTATAGAAAAAAACATTTCTTCGACTTTCAAGAACTGTCGCTCCCAATATGCTCACTTCATATTCACAAAATAGCTTCAAATAGTTGCAAAAAACTATTTTCTGCGTTTTATTGTTTGTTTGAGTGTTGTATCTTTCATAACTGTGAAGATATTGCGTTTTTACTAATTTAAGAACGGCATTTTTTCAAAATTTTAAAACACCTGTGACAGCTAAAGGGTTAAGAAATCGAAAAAAAATTTCATAATATTTTCCGCTTAAAATTGTCCGAAAAATCACGTTGTGAGGAGCCTATGCGGCAATTTCTGGACACCCTGTATATGCCACTATATATAAAATATGACTTCGTTCAAATATTCTTCGTATGATGGCACATATTCCAGAGGTGCAATTTTCAATGACTATGCCGCATAGATTCGGCTGAATTTCAAGGATGACCCGGGTTGTGTTGGCTTTGAGGACATCCGTCGATTGCGGATTTTGGGCATAGACCTGTGACTTCAGAAAACCTTACAAGAAAAAGTCAAGCGCGGTCAAATCACACGATCTTGGTGACCAATGAACGTCACCTCCGCCATAAGGCAACTATACTCTCAAATCATTCATGAGGAATTTCCTTCTGGGCGTTCGCTGTGTGGCACGTAGTGCTACTCTGCTGCAACCACATGTGATCCACATCCTTGTTATCAATTTGAACCAAAAGAAATTTGTTGACTTCGATCTGTAGGGCTTGCCGTTGACGGTGAAGGACTCACCTACGTCGTTTTCGAAAACGTACGCATCAATAACGACGCTGGCCTAAACAGTAACATTTTGTGGTTGCGTTATTTGGAGAGCCTCGTGTGAGTTGGGCAGTTGGGCAGTATACGGCAGTTTTGCTTGTTAACAAAGCCATATATCCAAAAATGCACCTCGTCGCCAAAGAAGCTTTTTCGGTCAAAATTAAGATACTTTTTCAAACGTTCCTATGCCCAGTAAGCGAACAAACGGCATTGTCTATGGTCATAGACATGATTAAAAAGCTTGTTCTTTGGATTGAAAATTCGTCTCCTCGAATATTGTCAAATAATTAGTCTTTTCAGGTCTATTGTTTGAGCAAAGTAACCACTTCGATCACAAAAGTCAAATATTTTCAGCCGTGGGTAGTTCTTGGATGGAGGACCTCTCAAATTTCTAACCAGTAAACTGCTCATCATTTTGTAAAGTTCACATTCAATTTGGACCGTGAACTTCAGGTATGGAATTCCAGAGATTCGGCCCTTTTCCATAAAACTGGGGTTTTGTCCTTTTTCTACTTTGTTTACATGTTTCTGTTCAGTTGTTTTATCTAAAAATGCTTATTTATTTGATTGCTGCTCGGAGAGGAGTTCATAAAGATCATTTTTAAGCTTCGGGAACATATTTTGCTCCAAAGGAAATATATCGATTCGGTAGATTCCTTTTAAGAAAGAAATAATACAAACAAGGGAAACAATCGCAGTAGAATTTGCGCAATGCCATGAAACCTTACCAACGGTAAAATAGACACCATCACCTTGTGTAACTAAGCGTAGGAAGACGATTTGCTCCGGCTACGAAGAGTCCTTTCGGATATTTGAGAATCCTTCCATGTGAAAAGTAGCTTTCTCTGTGTATGAAATACATCTGTAGTTGCAAATAGCCTACGTGCAACTCAAGAAGCCCGTTGTCAGAAACTTTCCTGGGGAGGCCTCAACATTCAACTTTAAGCTTCAAGCTTCAGATGCATGTTTTAAAGATACGATTATTCTTAGAAAGTGAACTCTCATTCTGATTGCAAAGTGTTTAAAAAAATAAAAAAATTAATCGAACAGAATGATTTTCATATTAGTAATTCTACAGGTCCTTGACAAAGTTTATATATTTTTCAGCCAAATCTTGACTTTATAAAGTGAATTTCTGTTCTCTTAGGCACAAGATGAACAACAAAAATAACTCAATATGTGGTCAATCATTACTGCACTCAGAGAACGACAGCTAGGGATAAATAAAGTGACACGAAGCTAATTTCATACCATTTTTTTCCTTATTCCATGTCGTTGATCTCGAAAAGTTTCCAGAAATATCCTCAAAATGTTTGGAAAATTATATTGCAGAAAATTTTTTGAGCCTACAAGTATCTACACTATAATGAAATGTGTGTTGTGGCGGGCGATATCCCGACAAAACAACGTTTCAAGTCAACAAGAATTTCGTCGCGTTGACCTAATAGACGTTCAATTCTGGGACGAGGCAACGAACCCTTTTGTCGTACCGACTAATTTGGTTTCAGCGTCTACCTTGCTAGAGGTGTGATGGCTGCTGGCAGACCTACTCATTTCGGCGCGTACTGTCGTGGGTGTGTTCTCTAGCATAAGTCCAGAATACAGTCGTCTAATTTCCTCTTGCAGCTCAATATATTCGAGATAAAACAATTGATTCACGACAAGTGCACTTATATTTTCCTCAATAACACTACACGCTTCCTGTTGTCTCACAATCAACTTTACTAGATGAATTACCGCCAACTTGGTTGCCAACGA
This sequence comes from Oxycera nigricornis, assembly GCA_963942545.1. Lineage (NCBI taxonomy): Eukaryota > Metazoa > Arthropoda > Insecta > Diptera > Stratiomyidae > Oxycera > Oxycera nigricornis. Next base: position 20,010,245 of record OZ012661.1, read on the forward strand.
TTTTTGAAAACTTTCCGCCCAGGTAGCCGGGTAGCCGGGTAACCCAACTTTTCGACCCGATAATGGTCCCTCGGTCAAGAAACGTCATTTAGTTGCCGAAAAACTTTCCGCTCGGGTAGTTGACATGAACAAGACTCTCTTCTATCCAGCAGCGATCCAACTTGTCGACCCGATAACGGTCCCTCGATCAAGAAACGTCATTCAGCTGCCGAACTTACAGGGTTCGAGTGGTGCAAGCCTGTATATCAAGTCAACGTGTTTAAGTGCAACGTTGCCGCTTCTGAGCAAACAAAAAATAGATAAAAAAGGTAATGTATACTGAAAAAAGTAAATACACTAAAGCAAAACTGTGCCCGTCTCTGAAGTCGTGCATATGCCCTTAGTCTCAGAGTAAAATGTTGGTCGGATTCGAAAATAGGCTAGTCAAATTGCAGCTATTCAAAGAAATTCATAATATGAGTCCAATTTAAATTGTTTGCGTGAAACAGTTACTTGCTGTAATCTCAAAGAAAATTGTTGAAACTCTTAAAATTTCATATACGATTTGTGTCGCTGTACGGCATTTCAAACCATCTAATTGAAACTCGGGATTTTTTTGTCCTAAAGTACGATTCGAACCTTAAGGTGGTGGCAACGACCTACACCTTTCTTAATGTTCAAATATAACAACTAACAACTGAAAGTTAACCTACGTCTTTCAACAGCCATCAATATATCTAAAACTCATTTCAAGAAGGACAACTAAACAAACCATGTGAGAGTTTATGATTAGTTGCTTAATTTTTCTGAAAGTGAAATCATTTGAAATTAACTGACTCGGAGTGTTTTTTTTTATAACTTAACTACCTAGCAAATGACTTGATCAATATTCTTGGAGTACCCGAAAATTACCACAACATACTATTCAACAATCATTGTATTCCAACTCTCGGAGACTCTAAATCTCTAAATCATAAGTAAGTTACCACATCTATCTATTAAGTACAAGAGCCTGACTCATTATGTAAAAGGTATTTTGCGCTACCAAATTATGTACCTACAAGTAATTATATAACCATAATTATGGCAACTTCGACATACCTATTGTACAAATGATAAATCTTCAGGTTGAAACATGGAAATTCCTTTGCAGTTGGTGGACAGACACATACCCGTAATATGATTTTCGCTATAAACTCGCATCTAGATGCACTGAAGGAGAATGAAATATAACACACTGGAGATATGCGTTATGACCCGTAACTTAAAAGCCAGTTAAAAATAATGCAAAATGCTCTACAGTCATTAAAAATCGTCTTGCGTGCATTCTATCTGCATAATATTTTTTAACGAATCTATCTTTCTTCACGGAACATATCTACACACAAGAGATATTATATTACAATTAAAATCATGCGGGCATTTCACATTCAGTCGAAAGTCACATATGGTTTCGTTTTTATGATTTTATGGCCTACTGACTTTCAAACAATTTTTTTTTTCTACGCGGAATGGTAGCCGAGCGAAAACAATAGAAAAGTAGTTATAAGTTGAATTGTTTTAGTTAATGGCAATTGGTAATGGTGTAATGAAGAGAAATGAAATAGATGAAAATTTAGGAATGGAGAAAGAAAATTGAAATTATTTAATATGTGATTAAATTTGCAATTGAAAGTTGCAGCGATTAAAGATTTTTTAAGATTTTCTGAACATGCAATGCAAAACAGAATGAGTCAACTTTCCTTGAATTATTTAAAAGCACCGAAAATTTGCCTTGTAAATATGCACAATATTTGAATACAACAAATACAAATCTGAAATTGGAAAACAATTATGGTGAAAGATAGTTTGCGGAGGGTAGCAAAATTTAACAAAATTAGATTTATATTTATTTTAAAACCTTTTTTGCTAGACAACGTTCACCGATTCAACTAGAGTATAATTGGCTGCATTTGCAAGAAAATTGAGAGAAATTTACAATGAATTAAAATCAATCGAGAGTATGCTTATCAAAATGTTTATATTGTCTGAAGGATTCAAAACTAAACAAATTTTATTGACGTTATCCAGAAAACAATTGTAGAATAATTAGTTCCTCCTTCAATTTAAAAAAAAATGATTTTTGCCTTTTGTATTTATAGTGGGTTGGATGGTTTTTAGTAGGTCACACTTAGGTCACAATACGCCTATTGTGATACCACAATAAGATAAGGACGGCTATAGTGGAACCACATGTTCAACTGCACTCAACAACAGAAAACACATAAATTACAAGGGTCAATTAATATGAACTACATACAGAACTATGCCAACCCAAATGTGGTTGAAAAGTGTCAAATGGACACGGCGCTCTTTTGATAACCACTTGCAAGGCGTTTATGAAATTAACATTCGTACAAGAGAACTTGGACTGCCTACATTAGCATCCTTTCTTTTTTTGTTCATTGCGGCGCTTGCGCTATATTAGACATATAAGCAGCTTCTGTTTGCCATTATTTTTGGTGCTTCTGCCGATACTTAAGCAAATCTTGAGACTTAAAAATATGCAAACGCTAACCAATTGCATGGCAATTCTGCTAATAAACTATTTCACGGCACTAGCACCTGCGGAATGACGAGAACCATTTAGATTTTCGTATGAAGCTGACTATGCAGCTTATGTTTAAATTAGATATTTCCGTGTGACTGTCTAGGAAAGGTGAGTCTAAAGTTGCATGCGTTTTGTGGATAGTGCATCCGCACAGGAAATGTTGGATCGTTTCTTCCTCCTCCTTCAATCTGCAGCTCCGGCAGAAATTGTTAAAAGGGGCACATCAGTACGGATATGATGAAAATTAATGTTTCACGGCTCGTATTGAGGAACTGTTTAGTGCGTTTTGAACTTACTAGGAGAAGCTCAGGCTATGGAATCTCAGATTTGGAAGAAATTTGGCACATAAGTAGAAGACGTCAAGGATATTCGATCCTTAAAATATTAGAGCGCAACACTTCTCCGTTTTTGAGAAAAACGTCCTTAAAGTTTTTAGCGTCGCTAATGAATTATTACGTTTTTACATCTGGCAGAAGCGATGCAGTGTAGGTAGCAGAACTACTAGCTCGCGATCATGGGGTCGTGTGTTCGATTCCCGTCGGGGTATTGCTTTTCTTTTTGAATAATTGTCGTCGTCGTGTGTTCGATCACCGGTGGGTACTGTTCTTTTCAATATTCGTGGATGTAATTATCTTAAGGTAAATCAGCAATGTTCAACTGCAAAAAAATTTATTTTGAGAAATCAGCAAATTGTTCGATCATTTATATATGCAAATTATACAAGAAACTCATTGTTGAACGGATAGAGTCTTAAAAACTGTTGTAATCGAAGCAAAATCATAGCTAATGGTAAGATCATCCTTTGTTTCTCGAATCAACCATGCTTCCTCTTCGTGCTTCAAAGCCAAGTCGGCAAAAGGCAATAAACCAGGGTGACGCCCATTGTATCAAGTCATAAATGTTATGGTTGTCAATTATTCAACACCATAGCATTCATGGCCACGTTGGGATGACTATAGAAAGACTTGAAACCATGATAATAACAGGAAATCGGTGAAGCGAGGTCTGCTTTCCCTGGCGTTGGTCCATCCATCCCTAGTATTGTGTAGTGGCCATTGTTCTCCTCATGCTAGAGACGTAGAGCTGTCAACCGAACCGCAAAGCACTTGGCCTGGTTTTTCATAAGTAGCTCAGTTGGGAGCCAATTTAATAGCATAAACAATGCCTTTGTCGGGGTAGTGCCTAGAGCTCCGGTGATTGCAATAACTGCAATCCTTCTGACCTTGTTTAGCAGGTTTACTTTTTATGTATGTGCCATCGCTGGCCACCAGATACCATACAGAAGGATTGGTACTAGTATCGCCGTATAGAGCCGTGATACAATTTTGGGTTTCAGTCCCCACTTTTTCTCAATAGCTCTCTTGCAGCAGTAACTTGCGCATGGCGCTTTGCGTGCCCTTTTTGCTTTATTCGCTTTCCATGCGAATTGTATTTCTAGTTACGCCATTTAGAATTTTCAAAAGTAAGTAAGGACATATGGAAAAAATTGTTTGTTAAATCAAATTTTGTTTCACCAAACTAAAATACTTATTGCGCCTTTTAAAATAGTTTGCTATCCTTGGGCACCAAAGCGTCCCAGTTTTAAACGAATCCAAGTATAGCTGCTGAAATTTTAGAATTTTGGTTTTTACGTACGAAGTGTGGCTATTAAATAGCGAGACTGATGCTAAACGCAACCAACCAACAGCTGTTTAGCGTGACGCCTTCTCTTTCAAATACAGTACCTGTCTCTTTTTCCGGTAAACGACCCCATATAGCTGTAGCCTTCGTTGGTGTTAGATTGTTTTTTTTTGCCGGAAAAATTTTCAATGCAACAAAAGAGCAACAAATTGTTGTGAAATTTCACTCTAAACTTGGAAAAACTGCTACTGAAACTTATACGCTATTGCAAGATGTGTATGGCAAGGGATGTTTAGCGGATGCATGTGTTTTCATGGGTTTAAACGTTTTCAAGATGATTGAGAAGGAGTTGAAGATGATTTACACCCGAAAAAATTGATAATCTGACTCAATTTCACCGTAAAATAAGTATTGGTACAATTTTTGAAGCTGCAAGAATTGACAAAAAATTTACAAAACAATTTTGACACGCGAAGAGTATGTGCCTAAGATTGAACAACAAGGAGCTCGCTAAAATATATGTATTGACACTTTGAATGCCATTGAAAATGACCCAAACTTAATAGAAAGGATAATAACATGCGATGAATTCTGATTTTTTACTTTATGATACTGAAACAAAGCACCAATCAATGCACTGAAAGACCCCAACTTTATCGAGAGCCAAAAAAGCCCGAATGAGCTAAAGCAATGATGATTATTTTTTTAGGATATTCATGGGACTGTGTACCTTTACTGGGTTCTTGAAGCTCAAAACATTAATCAGCAATACTACCTTCACGTTCTTGCTACAGTCCTTGGTTTCATAAGGTAAAAATGACACGAATTGTGGAAGGACAAGTCACGAGTTCTTCACCAAGACTAAGAAGATTCTAGCCAAGTACGGCATCCCAGTGTAAGGCCATCCTCCTTGTTCACCAGATATTGCGCCGGGCGATTTTTATCTGTTTCATAAGGTCTCCCTGCTTAAAAAGAACAAGATTTGAGTATTTTGAAGCTGTGAAAGAAAAGCGGCACGCGTCTTCCAGGAGCTAACAGCAGAAAACTTCCAGCACTGTTTCAAACAATGGAAGATTCGCATGGAGCGCTGTAGGGATAGACGACGGGTATATATTGTGGATAATCAAATGTTAATATGAATGAAATCAAAATAAAATGTTTTACAGCATCAGTCTCGTTATTTAATATTCACACCTCATATAGCATTTTCGTTTCAATTTAGGTGTTTTCCGAATAATATATGTTACTTTCTGAATCAAATTAAGGATTTTTTAACAGATATTGATGCTGTTCCAAATCAAATTCACACTTTCTTAACCCAATTGATATTGAAACAATGTCAATTTGATCCGAGAAAGCATTATTTGATTTGAAAATAACCAATTTGATTTGGAAAATGCCATATTTGACCCACTTTTCTAAGACACTGGAACGTTACAATCGTTCCTTAAGGGGGGTAGTACCAGTTAGAATGACAAAAAACAGCATGATTTTCAATAGTTTTTTTGCGCTTCTTTATTGTATAAAAATTTTAAAATTTGGATCAGTAAAATACACATTTTGAAAATTACAAAAAAAATTTTTTTTTCATTTTTCTACTTATTTATTGAGGGCGCCAAAGTTGATGTCTCCAAAGATGCCTCGTCCCACTGCGGGCAGATAATCACAGGAATGAAGAATTTGGAATAAAAAACTATACCGTATTTTAAAGAGGAATATTTTTTACGTGATAATCTACCACAATATTTTGAAAAAAACGATGAACAAAAAAATAGTGACGGCTCTACGTTTGGGGCTAGTGTGGCTCAGCCCCACCACTTATTGATGAGCCTATATTAGTGCAAATGTAATAAAATATCATTATAGATTTCAATATAGTTTTCATAATTTAATTTCATTTCAAAAAATTATGTAGCATTTTTTCACCCATGCTGTAGTTTACTTTCACATAGTTTTCTTGCCACGCACTGTAGAACACTTTGTTTTTCTCTTCGACTTGCTTCGTTGTGCCTGCACCGAGTAAAAGCTGAGAGTAAAATTCAAACTTATTTTCTCTTTGACAATTTTCCACCTTTACTAAGAGGAAGTGGCTACATGGATTTTGCCCCAAAGAAGAGCATTTCGATTTGAATGGCTGCGTGAATTCTATGGTGAAGCGGCGGGAGTGTGCGTGTTTGAAATAACATGTGTATACATCGGGTACGGGCTAATCATATGCAGCCCGTTCAGTGCTTCGACAACGTTTAGTCTTGGAATGGTCTGGATAATACTTTTGAGCAGGCATGAGAAACATTTTTTTACGACGGGTCGAAGGGGGTGAAGATGAGGCCTATTAATGCAAAAGTAGTCTCATCAGTGTAGTGCATGGTATTAGTACATAGTGTGCCTTCGTAGTGTTTGTAGTGTTTGGTATTTTTTAAAGTTTTGTAGTGCTTAAAGTTTGTTTCAGAAAAGGGTTCTTCAGGTTATGATATTTATGATTTTGATTAAATAAATAATTAACAAAATTTTCCTTGTTTGTGTTAAAACTTGCTAGAAGTTTGAATTTCAATCTTCGTAAAAAAATTTCGGTATTTTCCAAATATGAATTCGGTAGAAAATTTAGTTTCCAACCCGTTTTGCTCGCGTTTTTTTGAAGAAAAACTTGAAATTAACCGCTTGGGATCTCATCAGCCTGCTCATTTTAAATTAAGCAGCAGCTGCGACAAAAGGCAACTTCGAAACTTTTCTACTGATTGGTTCAGTAAGAAACCTTGGCTTACCGCCTGTGAAGTTAGATATTCCCTATTTTGTTTTTATTGACTCTTGTTTAGAGGCGAAGCGACTTGGACAAGCAATGATTTTCGCGACATGAAACATTTGTCCGATAGAATTAAAAAACATGAAACAAATTCACGCCATTTACAGAATGCATTAAATTTCCAAACATTTGGTAAAATCAATATTATGTCGCAAATCGATAATACTCATGCAGCTTCCATTACTCTTCACAACGAAGCTGTGAAAAAAATTGACATGTTCTAAGTAGATTAATAGAAATTGTAAAAATTTGCGGCAATCATAATTTAAGTTTGCTTGCCAGCGAATCTACTTTTGGTGAAACCGATCACTTAAAATCGGTTAACGCTCCACATATGGTACCTCTTCGGTGGAGTGGAAACTCACATGTGAACTTATATTGGTGATAGAAAAATTCGTACCAGTAGCTCCACCATACTTAACTTCCACAAGCCGCCACTGGTCTCTGCATTTAGAAAAACGTCATTTCGACAAAAACGCGTTTTAAGTTTCGATTACCGAAAATATCGCTTACCAAGCAAAGAAGGTGTGCACGCTCAAACTGCCGTAACTTTCTTATTTTTGAGAATATCTTAATAAAGTTTTGAAACGTGATTTCTGAAGGTATAGTAAATTGAAAAAAGAAAAATTGATTTTTCAAAATTATAACCGGTACTACCTACTTAATAAATAAGTATAAAGCTCTTAGGCTATACAATCAACAAGGGTATGGTTAGGCTCAATTTTCAAACCTCTACAATGCAACTCAAGAGTCCAAATCAGATATAACCAACCAAGTTTCATGCAAATTTGAGCATACATGCAACCATCAAACAACATATTCTTTCTATTTCAGTATCCCAAATTGTAGTTGGTTCCAGAATGCAATTCATGTCTCGCCACAAATTTCTCGAAGTATTGTCATCCATCCAACAAAATAACAACACCAACAACAATCAAGTCATAAAACTCAATCTAATAAAAGTGGTTTTCCCCGTTTACCGAATAATGTATCTAATTCGTGACATAAATCCCACGGCATTGACTCATATCAGCACAATTTGCCGTATACACTGTGTACGCACGATTTAGTCCAAATACACAACATGCACTAGAATTCCTTATTCATGGCTTCTTTTAAAATTCCATCCAGCAATCCTGGAGGCGTTTATGGGGCTAAAATCGTTCCCAAAATGCACTTACCGTCCGTACTACGAGTGTACCTACTTACAAAGCAAGGTTGCTTGGCATTACCATCACGTAATAAATATACTGTGTCTCTCCGAATTTAATATTCTGTCGGCATGATGTTATTTTAGAGTCATTTTGTCTACTACACAATGTTACGTGAAGTTAGTTACATGCATATGTGGATATTATGCGGATTATGCATTTTACGCTACTTTAATTTCTGTCATTTCTTCCGCTAATCAATTTGATGATGTAGCAAGCGACAAGTACATATGAAGATACTGAACCGATGTGCATACGTATGCACGTATGTATCTATGTATGTACAATGTTACGAACAATGCTGTAATCATGTTATAGCCGTAGTCATGCATGACAAACAATGGTGCGATGGTGATGATTAGATACGTGTTTTGTTTCATGGCATAAATACGTGGACGGACACCTCAGGTCAGTAAAATTCATCCTGGTGTTTCGGTTTACTACTTTTTTTTGTGGAAGTTAAGATATAAGGTTTTTATTGTATAACGGACGAATTGTCTAAGAAATGCATGAAAGTGACGGTGACAGCCTAATAAAAAAGATATTAATGAGATTCTTTGAAAACAGTTTTTTTTGACCACTTTTTGACTTTTTTGACTGTCTATTGAAATAGTTAGCAACAATCAAGTTGTTCATGCTAGCGGCAGTCCTAAATGTTACTCAATGCAACGTCATTATTGTCTTTATAACCGTTATGGTCTCTAAGACAAATTCAATGAGTTTACTATGAAGAATAATAAATTTCCTTATAGTACAGGAAATGAAGCTCAATAAATAGCAAAACCTCGCAATGTTTTCGTCCAGCATCGGTTTGTATAAAAATTTATGATTAGGCTCATTTCACCCTCTACTTCATTCATTCAAAATCGTACCGTTGTTTGCTTTTTGTTTTTTAAGCGTGAAAACTACCCCTAATTGTAAAGAATTATAAAATAACATTTTAAGCCTTAATATGGGTAAAATTTGGTTTGGATTGATTAAATATAGATTGTTTTATGCCCAAAAAAAATTAATTATCATAGTGATTTAATTCAAGAATTCTGTTGTTCAAAATATGTATTAAGTTCATCTTGAAACTTTTGAACCCTTAAAAACCATCCTTCACAACGTTGCAATTTTCATAAACTTATTTAATAGAGAAAAAAAGTAAAATTACATACAAAAAAATTACACAGCATATTCACATACATTTACATACATCGACGACTAAATTTACAAATACAGATACAAATACTAATGCGTTTTTTAAATGTCTGTCTCATTGATTTGATCTTCATCATGGTCGAAGTCATCTTCGTTTTCTTCGATCACTGGTAGACTATTATTACAGTCTTCACTCGAGCACCCAGAACAACTGGAATTACAATATAAACCAACTTTTCTGCAGCTGCACCCTTTTTTCCATTGGCAAAAAATCATTTTTAAAAGTTCATCAGGTGCAGGCGGTTTGTTCATGCGCACGGGGTGTAATGAACCTTCTTTTAAGTACCATCCAATTCTTCGAAAAAAAGATTCATAGGTTTTTTAAATATAGCTCCTTCATTTTTAGTGATTGAAAGTTTTTTCAAAAACAATTTTGGAAGGTTTTTCAAGATCTATAAGACTATGTAAATTAAATTCCTTAAAATCCCTTAGTTTTTAAATGCGGTGAGTTTAAAGGGCTCGAATATGGTGGTGTTCGCTCGTAGATAAAGGGTTTAAACGACAACATCTCGCCAAATATTTACTGTATAGCAGTGGCGGCTCGTAGGAATTAAGTATGGTGGGGCTACTGGTACGAATTTTTCTTTCACCAATATAAGTTCTTATGTGGGTTTGAACCTTAACCTGAAGAACCCTTTTCTGAAAAAAACTTTAAGCACTACAAAACTTTAAAAAATACCAAACACTATGAAGGCACACTAAGTACTTATAACATGCACTACACTGATGAGACTACTTTTGCATTAATAGGCCTCACCTTCACCCTCTTCGGCCCGTCGTAAAAAAATGTTGCTCATGCCTGCTCAAAAGTATTATCCAGACCTTGCCAAGACTAAACGTTGTCGAAGCACTGAACGGGCTGCATATGATTAACCCGTCCACGATGTATACACATGTTATTTCAAACACGCACACTCCTGGCGCTTCAGCATAGAATTCACGCAGCCATTCAAATCGAAATACTCTTTTTCGGGGCAATATCAATGTAGCCCTTTCCTCGTAGTAAAGGTGGAAAATTGTGAAAGAGAAAATAAGTTTGAATTTTACTCTCAGCTTTTACTCGGTGCAGGCACAACGAAGCGAGTCGAAGAGAAAAACAAAGTGTTCTACAGTGCGTGGCAAGAAGACTATGTGAAAGTAAACTACAGCATGGGCGAAAAAATGCTACATTATATTTTGAAATGAAATGAAATTATGAAAACTATATTGAAATCTATAATGATATTTTATTATATTTGCACTAATATAGGCTCATCAATAAGTGGTGGGGCTGAGCCCCACTAGCCCCAAAGGTAGAGCCGCCACTGCTGTATAGAAAATCTACGCACAGAGAAATTTTTGCCATTAAAAAAGCTACAATTTGGTACTCTAGCATTTTGTTCGTATCTCCACTATTTTCGGAAATATTTTGAAGGAAAGGGTGAAAAATACGAAATGCGAAAAATCTTTTTTACAGCAATTTTTCTAAAATTAGGCATTTTAAATTGATCAAACTGCTTAGATGTATTGATAATACATATATAAAGAGAGTACAGAGAGTACAGAAGAGTGAAGATCAATTTTAATTAGGATTGTAGTTAGGGGATAGTTTTAACTGATTTTGTCGTAGAAAAAGGTAGGCACCGACCTTATTTTGATCATAAGTCGCTCAATTTTCACGCTAGAATCTTTTTTTCAAGGGAAACTTCAAAAAAGATTCTATAAATTCCTCTCGAAAAATGCAAAATTTTCTCGTTATTTGACTTTGAATCTTTCAAATTTAGCATTTGACGAAAAAAGCTAACCATTAACATGCCGTATCTCGGTTCGTATTATGGGTAGAAAATTTTTAAAAAACCTTTTTTTGTGTTTTTGAAAGCTACAATTTTGCTATCTACAATTTTCTGCATAGTTTTCGAGTTGTTCGCGAAAAAGCCATTAAAAAAGTCAATTTTGTCGTCGAAAAATTGTTACTTTCAATCGCGAATAGCTCAAAAAAATTTAGTTTTACAAAAAAAATCTATAGAACATTTTTTACTTAGAATTACTTTTTCCATCGATAAATGTAGTTAAAGTGTGATAAAAAATTTCCATCGCCGAGATGGGGTGGTAACCACTGCTAAGGTTTTAACGTACAACGGCATGATATAGAAAATGATCCTTGGACTATTCTCTACCTTCTGTGAAAATTTCAAATAAATCCATGCTGGACGAAAATATTGCGAGCTAAAATGCTTCATTTCCTGTATTATTATTCAAAAACAAAAACACCATGATATTGACCAGTAATGATTATCTCATTTTCTTTCCCAAAAGCAAGGAACGAAATATGTTTAACAGTACAGCCATACTAATAAAACTACCAATCTAAATAAATAAATATATAAAATCACTTACATATAAGCTCGCCAATTTGAATTATCGTTGTTGTATGCTGAAATACCTGGAAAAAAATTTAAAAAACCCTTTAGTATCGAAATGATGACTACACAATATTTATGGTTGTTAATGAAATTCTATATGAAATTCCTGATTACATATTTTCAATAAAAATGTATGTTCACAAGCCGCCAATATATTGATATTGCAAAAATGCAGTGATTACCATGTCAGCAGAAAATCAATGAAGTGCAGAGAACTGAATGCGGAAGCAGAGAAAAGTTGGAAATGAATGCAAACGAATTGCGGCGGAAAATTCATTGATATTGATATTGTTTTGTTTAATTAACAAAAAATTTGGCACTGGATTTATCAAAACACAGGTTATTTTTCCCGGAAAGTTCACTAGCCGCTAAATATGATTAAATAGATAATTTGACAAAAGATTCCTTTTATGCGACTATGATTTTATTTTAATTTATGTAAATGCGCATTTCGACCGGCACACCCGGTCTGCATCAATACACTCTACTCTTTAATATTTAATTAACAAAAAATTTGACACTGGATTTATGTTGTTGAGTATTCAAAGCAGTAATTCCAGTACTTATTAGTTTCATTGAAAAACCCAGATCTTTTTGAGACAGAGCTTAGTTATACCCCGGCGATATAGTTAAAGCCAGGACAATAAAAATTTACTGATGAGTTAGTTCTTCAGATAAATGAATTTTTCTAGTCGATATGTAAATTAGGACGATCACCGTTATTCTTTCAATTGTAATTTTTTCCATCTTGCTCAAATTCTTGGCAAATATGATGAAATACACATTAGAATGCACTCATACTTAATGGTCATATTTACCGTCAAATTTAAATAACATGTAGATCTTTTTTTAGAGGCATAGAACCTCCAATAAGCATATCTGTTATTGTAGCTTTGTAACTTTGCCGACATAATGTTAAATTTACTTTAACAAAACATGATGGTCATAATCGTTCATCTGAGCAGCACACACAATACGATGGAAAGATGTATGTCCACACATATTTTTTTGGACAATGTTCATCCAGCACGACCTCGTTCAGTGCGTGCCGTGGCAGCTATCGCTGCTGTTCAGGTTGGTGTGATTGACCATACAAATTTATTGATTCGACGGTTCAACAGCTTGGCCTCTGTCCGTCCACTACATGGAAAATTGTGAGGAAATATCTTGTACTTAAGCTCTATAAGATCCAACTAGGGCAACAGTTGAAGCTATTAAACTATCGTTGTCATCGTACTTTCGGTGAACAAGCTAAGAAAGAGTTGGAAATTGAACCGCATTTTTACCGTCAAATCATTTTCAGTGAAGCTCATTTCGGCTTAATGGGTTCGTAAATAAGCAGAATTGCTGTTTTTGATGTGAGGATAATCCTCAAGAGACTTTGGAATATCCATTGCATCCCGAAAAAGTCACTGTATTTTGGTGAGGTTTGCATGCCGGCGGCATAATTGATCCTTAATTTTTCAAATATGCAGACAGAACCAACATTATCGTTATTGGCAATAATTACCGACAAACCATTCGTATTTTCTTCATTTCCAACATCAATTCCAACCGTCTGCAGGAAAAATGAATACAAAAGAATGGCACAATATGTAATTTAGCGCGTAAAACCATTACTTTGGTAAACGAATTATCTCAAGCAATGGACCTCCCAAAGCATTTAATTTGACTCCATCGGATTCTTATTTGTGAGGTGAAGTCACTTGTGTATGAAAAACCAGCAACTATTGATGGCTAGGAAGCAAACATTTGACACGTTATTGGCGAAATAAGGCCGACTATGCTGGAAAAAGTGATGTGAAATTGGACCGATAGGATGGGCTTTCTAAGACACAGTCGTGGTAGTCATATGCCAACAATTATTTATGCCATAAAATTTGCAAGCTAATAAATTCAAAAAAATCGCCATTTCAATAATTGATCTGTGTTTTGATTGTTTAAAAAGTTCTATGCCTCTAAAAAACACCCTTTATCAGTATTCCAAACGTCAGAAACTTTCTTAGCATTTTTTGCTAGGCTAATTAATTTCAGTTATTTCTTTGATCTTTTAACTGAGAGTTTATAACCTTTTATGTTAGACTTTGCATTGCTTCGTCGCCTAGGGAAAAAAGAGAAGCGTGTCTTGTTGAATGATAATTAGCTTAAACAGTTTTTTTCGGTCACAATTTGTCGCAACCTAGTAATTATGGGGAAAAATAAGTCCTGACTAACTTTCGCTGAGAGCGAAAATCACTCCGGACTCAGACAAATAACCTCGAGTAACCTAAGCCTCCACCAGCAATAACCATTTTTGATATCATTGAACTTCTAGGCTCGTAGAGTTAAGATTTGTATTTTATAATGACAACTGATGGACTGTAAATGAATATAATAGACGAATGAATTATAGGAAACAAGAAGCGAAGTGCGACCCTTGAGGTCCACATGCTCAACTTCCCAGTAATATCTAGATAAACATTAAAAATATTAAACACAATAATAATTTTGAAAATAGTACTACTTTAAATAATAATAATGAGAGGTATTCATAGTAGTAACAGGAATGAGTTAATATTAATCATATCATCTCTCTTCAAAAACTGAGAGAAATGTATAAATTTTATAAACATTTATTACTGTGTTGTGCAAATCAGGTTAAAAAAATATTTTTATGAAAAAAGTTTTTGCATTTTCTTCTATTAAATTAATTTTAATAATGTTAAAATAATCAAAAAGATGTTAAAACACGTCGATTGACACCTTAATGATGCAAATATTATATCTGGTTCGTGAGATATAATGAATGGAAAAAATGACCTTGAAGATCATGATGACTGTTAATGAATTTTTATTTTTAATTTAATGTTTCTTGTTATCATGAGAAAAAGTTTTGATAACGTTTTTTCAAGTATTGCTTAAAATATATGAACTTTATGAAAATTGAATACTGTCTTCCGTAAATCAGGTTAAAAATTTATTGTTTATTAAACAAACTTAATTTTTTGCACTTTTTTTATTACATTAAAAAACGGCTTCAACGATTTTTCCAAAATTTGATAGATTTACAAAAATGTTAATACGCGTCGATTGACACCTAAGACATGCAAATCGTATGTTTGGTTCGCGAGATATAACGCATGGCAGAAATGACCTTCAAAGGGGCAAAACCACAAACCCCCTCCCCCCCGACCGAAGTGTCCCAACAACTAATCAGCTCTTAACATTGCAAAGACGCTTCGATTGACACCTCAACGAAGTCGATCGGACTTTGTTTACGTGAGTTATGCTCGTAGAAAAAAGTGTCCACGAACGTACACACACACACACATACATCTCCCTTTCTAAAAACACTTTATATATACTCTATAGACCTCAAAACGTAAAGAAATGTTGAAAATTTCAATTTCGATTTTCGAGGCGATTACAAGAACTTCCCATATACTGGGAAGTTAAAAAAGTTAAATTGTAACTAGAGAGTATGGCAGCAATGTTTGTTACAGCCTAACACGGCGAAATATATCCACTGAGTGCTTGCAAATCTGTGTTCATAAACGACGATACGTACACCAAAATAAAGATAATATATATATTAAGCAGAAAAGGATTCACGAAGCATTACCAGGGGTAAATCTGGTACCACAGGAACCGGCCCAGTGAGGTCTTTACCTCACTCCGGTTGTGTTGAGAACCCTCTTTAGAGAGGTGTAAATGTGGACGACGCTGGACAGAAATACTCTTTAAAGCAGCCGATCTTCTAAAGCATTGGTTGCTACATGTACAAATCAGATTGAAAAATACCAATTATAATACCTACTTTTTTTTGGATTTTTTAAAATAAAAAAAGCTGCTCTAAATTTAGTGAAATAATTTCCAAATCTTTACCTTAAATTCTTAAGAATTCTATGTAGCACCCTATTTTTTAAATCATTGATTGCCAAAACTGTAAATTTATTAATTAATCATTTGTAAAAGTTTTTCTCAATGAATTTAAAACGATTATTTTAAATTTATTGAAAACTTTTATCAAAATGTTAGCATTTTTGATTGACACCTCAACGAGTTTAATAGAACGTTTTGTTCGTGAGATATCATGCGTGACGGAATGACCTTGAATTTGTCAAAACAAAAAGAACAACCAAACCGAATCTTATAAAAAAAATATGAGAAAACAACTCATTTCTAAAACGCTAGGATTCACACCTCAACTAACACGATACGATTTTGCCATCGTGAAATATCGTTGTAGAAAGAAATGAAATGTTAACACGTGAAACTTCTCAAGTTTTTTGTTAAATGCACTCCGATTTGCATGAAATTCTTCAGATCGATATCGAACAAACTTTGATAGAATTTTGTGATTACTAAATATTGTGGATGATTTAAATAACGTTCAGGGAAGATCGATTATTATTATAAAAGGATGTATGCATTTGTCGTTTACTTACAACAATTTCTTAGATTATCATCATTTTAGTAAGTTTTGTGGTGGTGGAAAAAACGCTAAATAGTGTATCTCAACAATTATAGTAACTAGGTATTCTGTGACAATGGTTAAAAAGATGTTGCCACTCTATTTAGGTCGAATTTAAACGTAAATCAGTTAGAAATTGATATAATAGCTACCCTTTACTCGATCAATCCTACACATTCAGATATTCTTCGCTTTCAAAGAAACCGCTTACGGTACTCTACTATCATATGATCCAACGTACTTATTTATCTTCTTGTATTGATTGTCTCCAAAAAGCATTACGCACTTTTAAAACTACCATCAAGAAAACTCAAAACCACCATTAAATACCAACGGATCATTTTCTTATTAGTCTTTCAAAGGAATATCTACCAAGTTCTTTCATCTGTATATTCATTACAAAAAAATTAGGCCAGATATCTTTCACGGATGGATATTAAAATGACATTTTCCTCTACCTAAGCCCATCATCTTAACAAGATACTTGTTAAGCATGTCAAAAGTACCGTGTCTCGTGTCGTAAAAGAACCTTTCTGTAGACATCAACTGTTAGAATAATCCAGAAGAAAACGACCGTCAACCAACTAACAAACAATCGAATTGCGTGATCAAGACCAGCAAAAATGCACGACATGAAAACTAAATTACATGGCATTTCTGATAAATAGGAAACGAATGGAGCTCGACAATCGCCAAAGAGTGAAGGTTCCAACAAAGGTTTACTAAGCCTCGCGGGTACGTTACAATTGGAATTCCCTTTGATTGAGTCACCACCGTACAACCCGCATTGGTTTCCGGCATCCATAAATAAATTTTCACGCAAGAACTTCATCTGACCCATTATAAACTTAATGAACTGGATACATATGGAGTGAACCAACCGCCTGGGTACACTCTAGTTCCTTCTCAACATGCTTCCAGCCCGGCATAGCTGGCTTGGATATTGGTATGGACTTATTTGTTGATACCATCGTCATCGTTTTGAACGATCCATCCAACCAACACCGAAAGAAGAACGGCCGAGCAAGAGCCATCCACTTCTATTCCGGCTAATCTTGAAAGACACAAGTTAGCATACTAAGAAACGGGTTTTCGATTAACGTCGTTGCCGCAGCATCGTACCTTTGTGGCTTTTGCAGACGAGGGAAGATACTTACTTGAAGCAAGACTCCATTTGGCATGATCACGACGACGTCCACAGCAAGCTGTTTTAGTTGATTAAAGTTGTTGTGGATTAGAGGCGCCTGTTCGTTTCCTTAGTTCACCTGGATGAAACAGATGTGATCAGGTTTTTCACGTACTCGTTGCCGATTCGGTTACAAACAATTCGAAGCGAAAGCTGTTCACAGTCATTGCACTTACGAGATTACGTTCTGCTTCTTAAGAAGTCGCCAACATGAAACGACACCATTGGTAGAGTGCTGTTCGGTTGCCAGTCATGTCATTTGGTTTCTTTTTTAGGAAGGCTCGCAAGCAAAGATACATTATTCTGATTTATGGATATTCTACTTGAACGCTATCTGAATTAATCAACATAAATATTCATTAAACAATCCGCGCGAAATGAGTACTGAGCCGAAGAGTGCTTATCAACTCTACATCCCTTTCGTGCTATACTCGCTACGCTTTACTGACCTCCAGCCCTAACCATGAAAATGTCCATCTTGTAATGGAAGACGAAAGATATGAGTTCAGGCACAAATGACATGAAAAGCAGCAATAAAAGAAAAGCAAAACAATCAACATTATCATGCATTGCCAACAACAATATCCACCATTAAGTTGCATATCACGGCACGAAAGCAAAGATACTTCCCTGGTCTTTATCTTCTGGATCGCGTCTTTTTCCTTGAGTACCCAAGCCCGTAAGCGCAGAAGAGATTTTTCCTTGGTCTTCCGATTTATTTATAGGTTCCAAGGCATTCAAGTCTACGCAATTGTACGGCTTGAAGTCAAGATAGTCGCGAATCCGAGTCATGATTGTATGAAAGTACTTATGTTGTACCTTCAACTACGTGAACGAAGGAATTGTTTGTGTACCAGGCCGAAGAATAAGAAACATTCTGTACTATAAATTTCGTGACCGAAGGATTTACAAGGAAACTCTGGAAAAGAGGGTTGAGGTAATAGAAAAGCAATGGTAAAAGCTGATTACACCGACAAATAAATAATGCACTTATTTTGTTGCATTGTACAATAACCGGGGGGATTAATGACGACCATTAAGTTGTTTAGTTGCTGGGGCTTAGAAACGAATTTGTCAACCACGGTGGAATTCAATTTACGTCCGAATTGTTGGATTAAAGTGCCATAATATACGATTTTCTGTGGCAACGATAACGAAATGGAAGAGACATTTTGCGTAGGAACTATGAATGGTAGAAGTCAGAGCATAGAATAGATAATTCAACAAGAGAATGATGGAAAGTGTCATCTTGCTGTGATCAACGATAAATAATAGAGTACAGTGAATTTTCAAAAAGTTCAAGGATCATAAAGATCACAAGTTTTTCTCAGCTCGTACTTCTTTGAAATCCATTAACGTTTCTGGGTGTGGGTCCTTATTAAAACACCAAGTTCACCCTTAGCTTATTCACGCTAGAAGCTCATTTTCACAATGCATAATCGTCCAGGCAATGAAGATAAAATACGGCGAAACTGGACAATTTTCTCTGTCACCACGGATTTGCATGAAAATTTGGATTTTTCATATCCCAAAAAAATTGTATAATTGCAGATTAAAGTGAAAAAACAATTGAAATATTCTTGAAATGAGTAGAATGAAGGTCAATTGGTATTGAGGCTTACAATTTATGAATTATTTAACAGTTTCAACCCCTCAAAGCTATCGCTTAGAGTAGTTATAGCTTGAAAAATATCGTCAACAGGTGTTATAAATGAATTATTCAATTATAGAGTGATATAAAATCAAATTCTTTTACTGTTTTGATTATTTGATTATAATTATTTATTTATTATTTAAAAAATTAAGTTTTATTGATTGTTTTTATTTAAAAAAAAATTGCACATATAATGCGTGTAAAAATGTTAAAAATCTTCTTCAATTTCGTCTTGATTCTCTTCTTCATTGTCGTTTCTTTCCACACAAGCCTCATTCTCTTCTTCCTTCTCGTCTTCTTCTTGATCCTTTATTAGAGCACAATTTTGGCAATTGTTTTCACAGCATGTTATACATGCCGAGTTGCAAAAGAGTCCAACTCGTCGGCAGCGGAATGCTGAGACACACCTCTTTTTACAAGAACAAAAAATCATATTCAACAGCTCTTCAGGTGGAGGTTGACTCGGAGTTTTGATTGGATTTAATAATCCGTCAATTTTAATCCAACCCCAAAGTTTTCATAGTTTTCACTTTAATTCATTTTAAAATCCAATTGTCTCTTTTCTATTTGGATATATATATATATATATATATATATATATATATATATATATATATACTTAGTCGTGCGATAAATTCTGTCACCCAATTTCAAATGCGCACTTTCTCAGAAATCACCCTGGAACTGTACCGTTATGCTACAATTTATAACAAATGAACTGTACGGCGTAATATTCCAATCAGTTTGGTAACAGTTTTTGACTAGTAATCATGGAATGGGGCGTGTAAGAAAATCGTAGCGCTATAGTAGCACTCCATAAGTGTGGCAAAAATGCTTCTGAAACTTTGAATTTCTTGAAACCGCTCAATATAACAAAAAGATTTATTTATCGTGCTATAGAACGATTTAATGAGACCTCAGGCATAGATGATAGGGCAAGGACCGGTCGTCCATGTACCGTTAGAACAGCCAGTGCCACCAAAACTGTCCGAGAGCGCATCGGTAGAAATCCACTGCGCAAACAAAAAAATGTTGTCGAGGGAATTGGAAATCTCCACAAGATCGATGAGTAGACTCATTCGAGATGATCTTCATATGTAGGCTTATCGTCGGTCAACAGCCCACATGTTGACTCCACGGTTAAAGGAAATAAGATTGGAAAGATGCAAGCGTCTCTTGCTTTGGCACGCAACTGATGGGCATGAAAATATCCTCTTTACCGATGGAAAAAAAATTTAGTGTGGAGGAAGTTTTTAATAAACAAAATGATAAGGTTTATTCAACATCATCAGAAGAAGCTAAAAAAACGGTTCCCAGAGTGCAACGAGGCCATCATCAAGCTTCTATAATGGTTTGGTGGGGTGTATCCCATAAAGGTGTCACAACACTCCATTTTTGCGAAAAAGGAGTCAAAACTGGTGCGGTGGTGTATCAAACCAATATGCTAGAAGGTGTTGTGAAACCTTTATCGTTCACTCTCTTCGGTGGACAACATTGGGTCTTCCAGCAAGACTCTGCTCCTGCTCACTAAGCAAAGAGCACACAGGAGTGGCTACGCAACAACATTCCTGCTTTTATTGCACAAGAAGATTGGCCATCCGGGAGCCCAGATTTAAATCCGCTGGATTATGATTTTTGAACAGAGTGAGAGAACAAGGTCTGTAGAACTCTCCACCGTAATTTGGATAGTCTGAAAAAATCTTTGGTGAAAGCAGCAAATGAAATGTCAATGGATACCGTGCGTGCCGCTATATACCAGTGGCCAAAACGTTTAAAAGCTTGCATAAAAGCAAAAGGAGGTCATTTCGAATAAAGTTTATATTATTTAATCAACAATAATATACTAAAATAAATTTCTTTGAAATAAACATATTATCTTTTATTTCTTTTAGATTTCATGCTACTTTAAAGTTGTGACAGAATTTATGGCACGACTAAGTATATATATATATATATATATATATAAATATATATATATAGTCTGTGTGTGAGCACGAGAGTACGTAGGTATAACTTCATACTCAGCCTTAAATATGTGAATTTTCTTATGCTATAACATACATACATGTTCTGATAAATGCAAAAATATGTCCTTGATTTTTCTAAGCTACGAGGTTTTTAGAAAAAAATTTTTGTAGGTTATTTCAAGGGCTATAAGCTTACGTAAATGTAATTTTTTTCAACCCTTATTTTTGAAAAGGGATGAGCTGAAAGGTGTTGATAATGTCACTAATTATGAACACTTGAAGACTTTGAATGGCTGTATCTTCGTCATTTGTTATGAATTTTTTTTAAGAAAAGCAAAAGCTACAATTTTTTATTCTACATAATTTTACGTATCACCGATAGATTTTGAGTTATTTTGAAAAAAATGCAATTTTTTCGAAATTTCAAAAATTCGCTTTCCACTTTAACTTCACATTTTTTTCAAAAATAAACACTTAAAAGTGATCAAACCTCCTCGAATGCATTACAAATACATAATTAAAGAGAATTGCAGAGCGGTAACGTTAGGGTGTAATTAGAGTGTTAATTAAGGGGTGATTTTTCACGATTTATATCGCCGAAAAAATAAGGACCACTATTTTTTGCTAATTACTCGCTTAATTTTGATGCTCGCAACTTTTTTAAAAAAAATCGTTAAATGTTTTTTTATGAACTTTAAAAAGGATTCTGTGAATTTTCCTCTAAAAATGTCTTGCTTTTTAGTTATTCAACGTTAAAAATTTGTATTTTGGCGTTTGATGAATTACATAGAACCAACCTTCAACAAGCTATAACTCGGCGCCTACTGGCTGTACAGACTCTATGCCACACCATTCTCTTTGCTTTTTATAAGTTACAATTCGACTTAAAATAATTTTTTTCGCTAAAACTCTTATTTTGTTAGTTTTTTGCGGAAAACCACCTGAAAAAGTGTTTTTTTTTTGGTCGGAAATTCGAAAATAAACATCGACTAACACACTCCCCTGAATGACGCAAGTTTGATTGTTTGAACTACAAATAGTTGGTTTTTCAGACACGTTTGGAAATATTTATTTCTTAAGCTAACTTTCGCTTCATTTATCTAAAATTTTGAAGATTTATAGTAGAAAAATTGAATTTTGATATATTTCATCCAAATGAGACCAACAAGAATGAAAGGAAAAATTAATTTTGGGCATAGGCATATCTAAGACCTCAAGGAAGAGAATATGAAACGATAGAGAAAGATACATAATTGGAAAACAAACAGTCATGGAGACTATAAAGCATGGTTTTTTAATAGGAAATAATAAAATCCTACAACCTACAGGAGAGTCCTATACGATGGGAGTAAATATTGTCCCTTTGCGCGACATGCAATTCGGTTTTAGCATCATTGACGTCTGTTAAATAAATCCAAGTGAAATATAGTTAATCAATTATCACCTATGTTCAAATTTTTGTGCAACAACTACCATCTTTCTGCAAAAATATTTACTCTTAAGCTCCATATGAAGGATTGACTTTTAATGGTTAAACTAGGCAAAGATTTACTCACATATAATCTACAACATTATATCGAAAACCTCAAATAGTTAACCAATAATTCGACAAAAGGTGCAATAGGTTCAAGTTCAAGTTTGTTTTGCTAGAACCTATTTGCGCCATTTCATCTAAGCTGAATGAAGAATTCCTGGAAACATTAATGTTCCACACCCTCATTTCAGACTGTGATTTCAGGCGCTTAGCTTAAAGATTGGCAAGTACTTACTTGGGAAACTACTAAGACATTTTTTTAGGATCACTATTACTCGAAGTTGGATCTGAAATTCTAGAAGGTAAGGATCGTGGATCGTATCGAGAGCACTTGCTTCCGAGAAGCAGGCAAACTTCACGATATTTACCTCACCAAGGATCTTTGATCCTGAAATTTTGTCTTCAACACCGCATGCTTCGAGAGTTGTTGCATCCGTAGTCTTTCTGTAATGATTTGGCACACTGCTACATGTAAGCGACTATGTACACCTTTTTGCCGCAACAGCATTGAATACTTTTTCCATTTATGGAAATTTGGGATTAGATCAGAAACCCGTTGAGTTTCGGAAACGGAACATGTTCAAGGAACAAATGTAGAAACTTAGAAAATGAATAATTTTTCAAAGAAAATTAATTTATTTGATTAAATTTATTAAAAAACAATTGCTGGAAAATTCTTTTCAAATGATTTGCATGTAGACACAAATTTCTAACAATTTTTTTGACGTGAAGCTTGACGATTTGGAAGCGAACTTCTGATAACGACATTTGCGCTAAATTTTCTATTTAAACCGAATTTTCCCCTTAATATTTCTGGGAAATAGTTATGGCACACTTTTGTTAACTGTTTATTGGCGATTTCAACTAAAAGTCTTATCAAAAAATCGTTTGAGATTTCTATTATAAATAACATCATAATTCAGGATATAACATACTTTTTAAATTTTATGTTGACCATACTTTCAACATTCATAGAGAACTATTCAAAAGCGTATTTCACAAAAATTGTGTTGAGTCAATTTCAACACAGTAAAACACAAAATTTGTCAAAACTAATATTAAAGTAAATTATTTTTTTAAGATTCTCAATATTAGCATTAAATGCTGTGAAAATAAAAGCATGAAAGGCAATTTTACGAAAAAGCTGTTCTCTACAATGAATTTTAAAGAAAAATTCCGGCAAAAATAAACAAAAATTTACGGGAATTCAGAAAAAACATCGAAAACACTAATGAATTAAATTTTTTTACATAAGTCATTAAAAACTGATGTTTTACGAAGAAATTCCAGAAAATAATGTTTTTAGTCTCAGAAAATGTAACAAATTGTGCGTTATAGAAACAATAAAAACCATTTCCGCAAGCGCATAATATATATTACAATAAATAAATAAAAATTTAATATAATAAATAAATATTCTGAACTGAGGTCATCTACCGGTAATCCACAGCCCTCTTGTCTTTGAAAGGTTGATTCGTCAGTATTGTTTTTGATGTTCGTTGCCTTTATTTTAAAGATAATTATCAGAACGTCTTCGAAATTTGATTTCACATGACTTTAAATCAAAAAACCCATTTAATTTCTTATAGCGCTTAACAAGGGGGACATGAAATAACGAAAATCCTGAGATAAATGAAAGAGAAATTATTTTACTATATAATATACACCCGATCTTTCTCTATTCTCATATTTTTTAAATTTTTAAAAAGCTTGACTTTGTTCAATCAGATTTTCTATTACAATTTCTACACAAATCCTTCTATATTGGAATACACTACATTCTTCCAAAATTGAACTTCATGATCCTAACTGAATGCACCAACAAGCTTCTTTTGGATTTCCACTTTTATCTTCCGAGATCAACATTCTTTCAACTAAATCAAATTAAAGACACCAACATTCCTAAATTAACTGCTAATACCCATCTGTAGGTTGTTTACCATCACCATTCCGCTTAGATATCCATTACATAATAGTTGACACTTTTCCAAACATCACATCAAAATCAAATCGACCCGCGACAAACAAACCATCGAATCCAACGGAAAAAGGTTCACCTCAATTTCAAAATAAACATTTTAACATTCCTTACCTCTGCAAAAGGCTATTGACCAGAATACTATCCGTTCGTTACGTTGCAGTACACTGCTAGCCATTACGCACATTTTTTTCCCATCTATAGATACTCAATACAGTTTTTCTTTTGCTCTAGCGAAGCAATGAACTGAAAAATAATTACATCGATAGAAGGCATGAATCAAATGCTAGATGAAATGAAAACTAGATGCGGATTTAAATGGTCGTCATATCGTCCTCATCATCCATAATTTATTTACAGATATTTCTTCAATGCTGTCTTCACTTAGGTATCTATCCATCTATCTATCTATGTATCTTTCCATTACGTATTGTTGTGCATCGGCTCTCTTCGTTTCCGTCATATCACATTCAATTGTAATTACATCTTACCATTAAGATGGATGAAATTGATAGACGCCGAGGACGAGGGGGGCGGTTTAGATGCTAACAATGAAGCAAACAAGCAGAATATTTGCAGAAGTTGGTACGGACGTAATGTGGTCATCGAGCAATGTATAGATTTCTGGTGCGACCGTAAAAAAGATAGTTATGTATCTATAGGTAGTTGGGCAACAAATATCGATTTTCTTTCTGAAGACAAGAGTT
The DNA here is from genome assembly GCA_963942545.1 of Oxycera nigricornis. NCBI lineage: Eukaryota > Metazoa > Arthropoda > Insecta > Diptera > Stratiomyidae > Oxycera > Oxycera nigricornis. The sequence goes on from OZ012661.1 coordinate 20,035,529, forward strand.
CAAAAGGCATAGTCAGATGGCTATGACTATCGTCACATCTTTAATAAGCACCTTTTGTGATAATCACGCTAACGTATTTGGAAAAGATGAATATATGTATATATAATGCTGATATATGTGTATATAAACCTGACAGTTTTTTTTGATACAGATACAATCTTTGTATTTTGGACCAAACTGAAATAGTCAAAGATCTTTGCAATAGATAGCAGGAACAGTTTGCTATGTGGTTCAAAAACATCAATATTGATCGTTGAAATGAAATTGTTTGGGTTTTCCTCCATTCCTTTTTCTGATTTAAGATTAGATAGCTGGGTTGCGTCATACCATGCTTCACAATTAACTGGGAAATATCTAGATGTCGGCTGCTTCATTAATTTTCAATTAAATTACATTAAATTACATCATTTCTTCGGTGCATTTGTCAAATTTTCATCCTTTGTATGCCAAAAATAATCAATTATTAATGGTTTTGAGTTTCATTTCGTGAATAGATACGATTTTAGTGAGTATACCACCGGTGGTGCACGACAACTTTTATCTATTGTTTTTCTTGGATCCGTTGTGGCCATCGGAATGCACACATGGATAACCATTGCTTTTCCATTGATATTCCAACCATTGTTTTAGATGAACTTAGTTTCGATTATACCAGGATTGCATACGACACAAAAACTTTTACTCATCGCACAGAAATTACTAACCAATAGGTATAGAGGTTTGCCTTCTACAATTGTGTTGCTGTCTGATGGTTAGAACGATCCTATCGCAAACTCCTAAAGAAGTTCTTGTTTTCAAGGATTTGGGTAAAAAACTTCCTATCATCGAAGGATGACGGTGAACCTTTTGCTGACTTATGCCTTCTAATACAGAAGAAATAGTGACGAAAGTAGCTTCAAAGTTGTTGATAATGTAGTTACTTCGCCTGTGAACAATACCACTAAAAATTGGGGGCCTTATGAAAATACTTCAACAATTTTCCATTAAAAGGTTTGCATTACGTTTGCTCAAATCAAATTAGAAATCGATGATACGATTAAAAAACACCTAGTATCTATTTACATATTTGCTTCTTATAGTTCAATGTTGGTGCGCACTTAGAAAATGATGTACTAAGACAAATCTAATAGATCTTACACGTATCTAATAGATTGACTGTCATATACACCCAAATTTCTGGACACAAGTAATCCCTTTGGATGCCAGAGCTAAACCTTGTAAACCCACCGTACTAACAAAACCTGCTAAACTACACTTCTAATTGACCTAAGCAAATTTTGAAACATAAAATCAAGTCCATTGTAAAAATAGCTTCATACATAAATGGCTCTAATACAAATTTTGAAGAAGCAAAATTTTGAATTTTGTAGCGACGCAAAATATTGGCAGTCAACCTGTTCAAAATTCGCTTAGCTGAATTTGGTTAGACTCAGCAATTTATGCAAATATTCATCCTCAATGTTTGTGACTTGGTAAATCCAATGACTATTTTATTTTTTATCAGATTTTATTTTCCTATTAAGATTAGATTTTTGCGGAAAAATCGATTTATTTTGTTTTACAAAAAATGAAAAATACATATGTGTAGAATAAAAAAGGAAATTCCGATCCGAAACATTTTAATCGAATTGGAGCGTGTCAAGCGCACCTACTTCACGCGTGCTGAGGGAGGCTCCGATAACTTTGAACGCGTTTTTCTCGAAACCTATTGAAATCTATTGAGCCGATTCACTTCATTCAAAGTCTTCCCAAAAGAATATAATTTTTGTTAATTTTTAATTTTCAAGCGAGGACAAAGTAAAAAATAAAGGGTGTAAAAATTGCACTTTTTTTTGAAATGTCAATAATTTGGTTTATTTTTCATCCAAATTAATTCTAATTAGGTATAAGACATAAAAAAACTTCACAAGTTTCAATAATTAACTTCCCAGTTCCCTATGGGAAGTTATTGTAATGGGGTCGATTTTGCGAATCCCAAATTTTGACATATCTCCACGTTTTAAGGTCTCTACAATCCAAATCCATCGTTTTTAGAGAGATGTCTGTGAGTGTGTTTGTACGTATGTGCGGATGTGCGTATGTACGTATGTACGTATGTGCATTCGGAATAATTTTTCGTCTCGATTATCTCAAGAACCAAAGATCGGATTGACGCGGGAACGATTTTAAACGACGCGTAATCACGTAACTTGGAACTGAATGACTTTTCAGCAAAATCGGTTGGGCAGTTTTTTATTTAGGATGAAAAAACTGAAAAAACGACTAAAAATTGCTTAGTTTTAAACTGTTGATACGCACTATTAATTCGTGCAGATACCAAATACCTCCATAGTAATGTTGTTATTATTGTGCGTTGTAGCAAAATTGTGATCAAATTTGTAAAAAATGTTATATAAAAAAAATAAAGATTAATTTATGAAATTCCAAACTTATATTATCAGGTTTGGGTGAATGGGAGTACAGACGCTAATGCAGTTAATAATTGGATATTGTTATAAATAATTGAATATTGTAAATAACAATCATAAATATTAGTTATAATTTGATATTGTATATATAAAGTCAATTATAATTATTCAGTAACGGTCAAACATTCTTGATAACGAATGATTATTGTAAATAATAATTAAATACCCTCAATAATAGTTGTGGATTCCTAGGCCGAGATGGAGAACGAAGTTGAGGACGAAGTGGAGGACAAGAAGGATGACGAGGACGAAGAGGACGAGGTTGCCGAGGCTTTGGTAGAGGATGACCAGGTGGTGGAGACGTCTTCCTTTACCAAAGCTTTTATGGTTAGATAAAAAATTGATAAAAATAATAAAAGTAATTATATTAATTTAGAATAATAATGTTTAATAATAGTAATTATTAATAAAAGCAAATTATAGCGTTTTATTCACCCCACTGGGAAGTTAGTCGTGTGGGCCTCAAGGGTCTCACTTAGACCAAATTTTTGTTTTTATATTCTAAGCTTTTTGTAAATTGTTATTGCCATATTGAATTTGGCAGTAATAATTTTTACGCATTTTAGAACAACAAACAAACAAAATCATCAAAACCGAAAGTTCGTATGTCTTTTAATTATCCCACATTTTTTTCAAACTTTGCCTTATTTTCGACCTATTCTGAGAGATTATTTCCTTAATGTAGAAGTTTAAATTAATATGAAAATGATTTGTGACAAAAAAAGAAATAAATGAAATTACCTACTAGAAAAATCCAAAAAGAAAACTACAAACAACAATGCCTGCCAAGTGCAGCGAAGTCAGTCTTTCCAGCGAAACTTTACAGCCACCTCAGAGATTTTTTTGGTTACTTGGCGTTTTTTCCTTTTTAAATATAGTGGTAGAGTAACCTATAACTACACTACACTACACTGTAGAAAATTTTATTACGCAACTTTCATTCTCACACAACTTTGCTCTGCAATGAACCGTTTTAAAGTAAGGAGTGAGACAAGCAAGAAAAACACAATTTTTCTAAAAACTTTGAACATTTCGATTTTTTTTATGTTGGCGACTTTTTTGAGAGGGAGCGTAGTTCAATTATTGTTATACAAGTTATTCCACAATTTTTCCTGCAAAAATCAACGGCCAAATGTAGTCGTTTTTCTACAGATCCGCCCTGGTCTAATTAGTTTCGAAGTTAATGAGCTGAGTTCTCTATTAACTATATATTGTATATATTAGAACCAAATTTGAACTGCAGAGAAAGAAAAAAAATCTTTTTTAAATTTTACGTATCTTAAATTTTCGATTTCAAGACAGATTCTTTTTGATCTCGACTTTCCATGATCCGGTCCCATCTAATTCAGATTAACGAAAAATTTCGTTTGTTTAACTCTTTTCTTGTTTGGGTTTTTATTCACCTGAAGCAAGTCATCGCAAAAACAAACTTTCAATTTTCAAACTTTGCCTTTTTACCTCAAAATTGCTGGAAAATTTGAAGTAAATATCTTTTCCTATAATAACAGGGCCATAAAAGATCCGAAAAATATAATCCGAAAATTTTAAAAAGAAATATCTAAAAGTCATAAAATCATTTCTCAACGATAAATTGAGAGGAAAGTTTCGAAAACGCTGTGCGAATGGTGAATACCGCCATATCAAAATATGTTCAGTTATTATTTAATTTTAAACGAAATTAAATCTTGAAAAACATTTTTTTTGCCGAATAAAGTTTTAACGAGAAATATCTTTGCTTCATTTCGCTTTTCGTTCCCACTTACATTATCGATTTTTTATCTTCAAAACAATTGACTGTTATGTACAAATCAACAGGAACTTGAAAATAGTAGAACAGAAAATACAAATTTCACATGTTTTTAATTTTAGAAGCTAAAAATCTCTAGATAAAAATCTCTTTCAAATGTGTTCTTTTGTGATGAAAACGTATTTTTAATCCAGTTAAAGTTTTTTTTGCATTCCTGAAATACATTTAATAGCAATACATGCTCAATTCTGCTCAATCCATTGAAATTATTCCCAAACATCATCCGTTAAAATACTAGTCTTATCTAACATGTTTTACAGTTATCTTCCCTAATTATCTAAATGAGTTTATGTGCATCGCCTAATAGGCCAAAAATTGCGAACCTATATAAATGCCAGCACGAAAAGATACAATCATATTTATGTATCTTGTGATATAGGACCTCCTGTCGTGCTTAACCATAAATTACAAAGCTAAAGCTATTTCGGCAGATTCTTATTATTTTTACTACATTTGTCTGTGTTTCCTGCTTTTGAAATAACTATCGTTGCTAACACACTTTCAATATCTGATTCAAAGTGAGTTTAAGCATTTATTCGGTCAAATACATTATGGGTCAAAGTGGTAGCAATTTAAATTAAAATCAGCAATGTAACAGCATTTTTTTTATTTTTTTTTCACAAGAAATCCATTTTGATGAATATCAAATAAACCTTGCATGTTATGTCAAGGATATTTTAGGTTCTCAAATAAGATTGCTTGCATCGATTCTATGTCACAGGTTATCGAGTATTCGATGTCCTCTTCGTCTTCTTCGTGTGGATTCAATCACAACCAATCGATGATATAAATCCGCTTGTGAAAAGAACCTCTTGGATATGTGAGAATGTTTACCTTGCTTGCAATTCCTTCATGTTATGCAGTAGATTCTCTCTTATGTACATACTATATATCCAAGCATGATCGATAAAACGTACTTCTAGATTTTATTCGATTTGAAAAAAAAACCCTTGACAAACATACATAAAAGCATGTGCATTTCGTATAGAATTTCATTCGATTTTCATGCATTCCGGATCATTTGAAAATCGATCGTTAAAGTAAAACAGAATGTCACATAGGTACATTGCATACTATATAAGAATACCCAATGAATCAATTACTACATTACTGTGTACATATTGAATGTTTGGATTATCTGAATTGGAAAGTTGTTTGTCGAATGTTTGTTGTACCGTCAATGCAGTCGTATAGTGCATTTGTATTCGTACGTATTCTTGTAGTAAACATTCTTGAAAAAAACGTACAATCTCACCTGACTCAGATATCGTACTGGATGTATTTTCACGTAAAGAAAATGAAAACGACACATCCTGTATTCGAATTACTTTCGACGAGTTGAATGGAAATTAGATACATGTATCTATTGTGTACGAGATACACATTAATGTGTTTTTTTCTTTTCATTTTGATTTATTATAAGTTTGGATGATATTCGAGTATCTATGGTATGTACATGCATTGTATCTTAAATGTAATTTATTGTGTTTGGCTTGGTTGCTGATAGTCAGATTTTATGAGAATTGTTAAAGAGATATTTGTGTTGGAATTGTTTTTCAGAATTCAAATTTAGATTTTATTGGTGCATTCATACCAAGAAAATGATGACACATCTGTACACCTGAAGTGAATAATAAAGAGGTGTAAGCAAATGTATAAATTGGTATATACTTGAATCCTTGATAGATTTGATAGAAATTTTCATTGTGTATCAAATTAATTGGAAAAATTATTACAAAGGGAAATAGATGTGGCCTATTCACTAGCGTCAAAACTTCAACGGATTGTTTGCTTTATAATGAACCTACGAATGATAAAAATTCCGGGCTGATCTCTTCATAATTTTCGTATGCTCATATAATATATCCATCGATGAAAAAAGGATATAAGTTTAATCTTAACTAATATCGGATAGCGTTGTGCATATGTATGATATTTAGCTACCATGTCTTTGAAAAACTGATAAATTCAGAGCTATTCAAAGCAAGGAACACCATACTAAAAAGTTGAAGGGCTGAATTCTTTCAAAAATATCATTTTCATTAATGGTTTTTAATCTTCATTTTCAGAACTTTTTAGCCCCACGTCTATTCAAATTGCCATTTCATATCAAATGAATGCTTTAAGAAATTTTCAAATTCAATTTTTAAATATGCTGGTAACTTTGAATTCCACATGATTTATTCGCAAACTTTTAGGAAAAAGGTTTCTCTAGAAGATTTTCCTTTTCTCTTGTTGGTTTCCTTGTTACGAATAATTTCTACAAATGATTATTTGGGATCATTTTGACCCCATGCTACAGGGAACGTTATTTTAGAACAGCAAAAGATTTGGCAGTTAAATCCAAGCCAAAAGTTTCGAAAGTTAGATTGGTTTTCGCACGTCAGATGGTTCAAAAAAAATTTTCCTTCGGGTTTTTATTTCTCACTCTACATGTTAGGGAATACTACCAAATGTGCTAAACTCTGTACATAGGTTTCAATTGGATCTAGAGTTACAGATCCTTTTGGACGCTGAAGTATACAAGGTGGGCTATTTTTTTATTTCTTTATAAAGTGCATGTTTTTTGACATTGACAACTGCAATGCTCTTGACACGCATATATAGGGTGTTTCGGAGTTGATGGCATTAAATGAAACCACGGAATCCTTGAAGGTCTTTTGAGCAAAAAATCGTATGGGAGGGGGGTGGTAAATCGGAAGGGGTTTCGAGATATAAGGGGAGAGCAACTACGCTCCTCACACACGACCTGGCACGTGTAAACCGTCATAACTATTTTGTTTTTATGTGTAGACTTTTGAAAAAGAATGCGTTTGATAGCCTGTCAATGTATGTTTTTGGAAATGTATTAGCTAGTGCCCCTAATGCTGCCAGTTTTACACGAAAAAATGAGAAACTTTAAACAACCGGAAAAAATTGCTAATTTTGACTTTCGCGACCGTGTTAGACGCTATAAAGATGTCCTAACCTATAAAAATGATTATCTTGACAGAAAGCCTTACTTTCTGCTTGAATACTTCCGAAGCAAAAGGTTTCCAATTTTCCTTTGTTTCCTTCGAAAAATAGAACACTAAAATTTTGTGAAATTTTGCTGACTTACTTTATTATGGAAAATAATAACTAAAGATCTAAAGTAGCAACTTATTTTGAGCTTATCATTAAACAGCAGTATTACTGTATTGCTTGTGATCACATCAACTGTTCAAAGTGTCTTCTTTCCACAGAAATGCAAAGAAGAGCTCTTTTCTTAATTTCTGTGACTACATCGAAATGCATGAGTTCTTCTCTTACTTTTTCACTAGCTGCCTCAATTCTTAAATCTAATTCTTGAACTGATAACACAGGTGTCTTGTCAACTTCTTGCTTCATTGCACCCCAAACATAAAAATCAAGGATAGTTAGATCCTGAGACCGGGGTGGCCACCTAATTGGACCATTTCGACCTATCCACCTTCCTGGATAGTTTTAGGCAAGCCAGTATGGCTTGGAGCACCATCGTGCTGGTAGTACATCCTGTTCAAATTGATTATTTTGCAGTAAAGCTGGTAACTTGTTATCCAAAAAATGTAGATATCCGGCAGAATTCAGTCTATTTGGCAAACGGAATAGCCCAACTATCCTACGCCCCAGGACACCTGCCCACATGTTTCTGCTAAATCTACGCAGTGTAGAGGTGGCCCTGGTTACTCTGGGATTGATAATAGCCCATAGATGGCTTTTGTAGAAGTTGTTGACACCATCCCTTGAAAAATGTGACTCGTCGGTCCATAAAGTATTACTAATGAAGTTGGAGTCCGTTCGATAAGCCACTCACAGAACTCAACCCTTTTCACGTAATCTTCGGGAAGTAACTCTTGGCACGGCTTGAAAATGATAAGGGCGCATCCTTTTCTTGCTTAATACTCTCCAAATTATGGTCGCCGATAAGCCCAGCCGCAAAGCTAGGTTGCGAGTTGATACGTCTGGTTCGTTGCGTACTATGGATAAGTAAGTAAGTGTAATGCATGTCAGCATATTCCTCATTGGTGAAGTTAGCCATGATTGTATATATTTAGAAATAAGAACTCCTTGATTCTTTTCAATTGACGATTCGACTAAGTTAAGCAGCATTTCGACACAACATTTATACCCCTTTGTATTATCAGGTGATAATTATTAAACATTAACTTTATGTCATCCTTAAAAACGTCGGATTTTAATTATCTCAGCTTAAAAACTCTTCAACACTAAAGCTGGTTCAACAAATGGCATGAAGAAAACCAATCACTTAAAAATCTTTCCACTGTGGGATTATGCCAGGTAGATAATAAAATTTTATGACGTTTGGCTAATTCCGAGGGATCACACAAATTATGAGTTTTCTATTTTTCGAAGGGAACAAAGGAAAATTGGCAACCTTTTTCTTCGGAAGTATTCAAGCAGAAGGTAAGGCTTTCTGTCAGGATAATCGTTTTTATAGGCTAGGACATCACTTTAGCGTTTAACACGGTCGCGAAAGTCAAAATTAGCAATTTTTTGTTTAAAGTTTCTCATTTTTTCGTGTAAAACTGGCAGCATTGCGGGCACTTGTTAATACATTTCCAAAAACATATATTGACAGGCTATCAAACGCATCCTTTTTCAAAAGTCTACACATAAAAATAAAATAATTTCATTTAATGCCATCAACTCCGAAACACCCTATATATACATACATATATATATATATAATAATAAATCTGAAAAATTTAGCTGGCTAAGTTTGTCATGACAAAGATCGCATCGAGCTTATTCTTAAAGTGCGATTGAGAAATATGTAACAAAACAACAATCTCTGGTCACGTTGACGCATTTTTCGGAAGAATTTATATTCAAATAATGTTTTTATTTCATATTTATTGCAGTGTCTGAAATAGTTAGTAGTAAGACAGACACTGTCATACAAAATTCCGGGGGGTTAGATCGGGAAGAGATGTACCCTACATGCTGAAAGTAAGCCGGCGTAAATATGCTCAAAGTGTAGCGACAGCCAACCATAGTAAGCTGTCTTCAATTCCCTGAAAGCATACTAGTAGCGACAGCTAAACAAAGCCAAAATGTACTACTAAGCCAAAACCAAAGTGTTTTACGAAATCGAGTACTCTAGGAGTGAAGAGTGTTTCGCAAGTAGTAAGACAGACACTTTTTTTCAAAACTATTGATTTTTGATCATGCTAGAACTATATCCATCTCTATTCAAACACAACGCTAGCGCTCTTCACCTCGCTCGCGAAACCACGAAAACCACTCTCCCCGTATTCAACCCAGCTCTCAACCAATCAGCGCTTTCAAAAACCCAGCTCACGACCCATCGCATAGCACACACGCTCGCACACTCGCAAACAGCCAGCCTGCCTGCCTCAAAACCAGATCTCCCTAGAAAAAGCTATCGATCTACTAATATACTTTCGTGTCGGGCAGCTCGCCGAGGTAACACACTTTAAGTATGTGTAGGAGCACTTGTTGCCCCTTACTAAGGCCGAACAATTTTCCATGAAAGTGTCTGTCTTACTACTTCAGTTTGTGCCAAAATCGAGGCATGTGCCTTAAAATTGGGTCAAATATTGGAGTAGTGCCCTTTAAATAGTAAGAATCTTCAGAAAAGAATATGGAAAGAAAAGAAAAATGCTTTAAAGACGTTATGATTTTTTTTAGCTTGATTATAAACGTACCGCGAAGTGTACTCTACTGACGTATAGATAGAAATGTTAATCAAATATAAATTAACTTAAATCAAATGTTCTCAAACAATCTGCAGTAGAAAATAGGATAAAAAGTGAGAAAAGGTAATGACATATAATTTATATACTATAGATTTTGCAGTACAAACATTTCGAGCAATTGAAAGCAATCCTCATCAACGGATCATGTTATTTTTACGGTAGTGCCTAGCTTCTTAAAGTCTTAAGTTTAGTTTGATATCATTCTCTCGTTGAATTGTTTTTGATTTTTTTTTCTTGATTTTTGATGCGTATATTTCCGAATTTTATTTTTATTTTTGTGTGACCTAGTATCAGAGTTTATGTGAACCTAAATATAATGACTTAATCGGAAGCATGATTCCTTCTTTTTTCATTGAAAGTAAGAGAAGCTAATAGGATAAGCGGTGTAGGGCTTGCCAACTCACAATAGGAGTTATTTTGCTCAGTGGACCGTGGAAGGGTGGGCCCAAGCTGTAACATAAAGATCTTACCAGCACAGCTGAAGTTAGATCTTCAGCGAATTGCTCAAGATTTTATTGTATCTTGATAACTAATTTAAAAAAATCCAGTATGACTGAAAAAATGTCTCGTGTGTTGAAGTGAAAGATAAAGTCCTTGAAAGTACTGTATACTCTGCAAATCTGGCATTGCTTGGGAAACATTAATTTCTACATAAACATGGCAGAATTGTTTCGGAAGGAAATTTGATGTTTGAAGGCCTCGATTGCACACTGTCTCTTGTATACACTGTGGTTCAAATGATCAACCAGTGGATGACCGATGATTAAACAGTGGTCAACACAACCCAATTCATGTAAATTGCCTCAGTTCGTTCAAATTCAACGTTATAGAAAAGTTTACAATCGATTTTAGAAGATAAGCACCGCTACTCGTAAAATATATTCATAATTGAAAACAGGATATAAGTTTAATTCATTTCCTTAAATTAATCTCAGAGTGTATTTATGTATGTATATGTATGATATTTAGCTAACAATTCTGTAAAAAAAACTAAAAAACTTCAAGCTACTCCCCCTTCAAAGCAAAGAACACCAGAGTAATAAGTTGGCTGAACCCATACAAAAAAATTAATGGTCATTAATTGCTGTTTTCCTACATTGTTAGACCTATTTAACCCCAAGTCTATTCAATTGCTATTTCATATTAATTGGAGGCTCTTCGAAATGTTTGAATTCAATTTTTAAATACGTTGGTTGCTTTGAATCCCAGATGATTTACAGGCAAACTTTCCGGAGAAACTTTTTCCGGAGGATTTATTTCGTTTCTTCAAAATACAGGGAACGTTGCTCTGGAGCAGCGGCAGGCAAAGGTTTAACGCACTTAAATCAGAGCCAAATATTATTTCCTTGTGAAATTTAGATTGATTTTCGGATTTTTTTGAATGTTTGCCCTTCAAATGGATCAACAGGTTTTCCCTTCGAATTCTTGTTTTTCAGCCTGCATGTGATTGTGCTGAACTTTTTACGTTAATTTCAATTAGATTTTTAGTTACAAATCCTTTTGAAAGCCAAAGTATACAAGATGGGCTATTTTTATAATGCTTTTTCAAAGTGCGTGTTCTTTTGACATTGTCAACTGTCACGCTCTTGACATACATGTATGTACTGTAAGCCCGGCACTAAGAAAAATGAATAGATTTACGCTTAAATAACGCCGGAAAATTTGATTTGAAAAATAACGTTCATTTTGTCCGAAACCGTTTTCTTTAAAAACGAAGCCAATTTCAAATTTGAAGGATGTTGATTTAGGATTTCGAAAAGCCACATATCGAAGCATAAATTTACAACAATCCCTTCTACAGTACTGTCAGAACAGTTATCATCAGCGATGCAGTGATGGTAAAGGTACGAGCTGGCAAGATGTCATCATTCCACAAAGTGCTTGAGCGGTGCAGTCGACTGAATGGTGCCAATACAAATATTTTGATCGAGAACCCACTGAAAACGGGTGTAAATAAATGAATTGGTACCGAGATTATGCAGAAAGAAATTCAAAAAAATTTGCTGGCTATGTGTGGAACAGAGACGATCACATCGAGTTTATTTTTAAAGTGCGATTAAGAAAAATGTAACATTTTGAGGGTTTTCGTCATTGAAATTGCTCAGATGAATTCATATTCAAATAATGTTTTTATTGTATACTTATTGCATTGTTTGAACTGGTTTGTGCCGAAATCTAGGCATGTTTCTTAAATTTCGTCTAATATCAGCTACACGTGCTTACCACACTGTTAAATAGTACAAATTTTCGAAATAAGATTTAAAAAAAATGCCTAAAAGACGGTATAAAGATTTAAAGCATTATCGTGCAAATATTGCAAACTTCACTTTACCATAGTAAAATATTTTTTTTTTTCAAATATAAATAAATTAAAGTGAAATATTTTGAAAGATATGCAGAAACAAATGTGATAAGGTACAAACACTAAAACAATAAGGTGACATATAATTAAATTAATTAAAGATTTTACAGTCCAAAAATTTCAAGATTGGATAGCCAAAACAACGATGGAAAGCGCATTATATCAACGTTAATAGTGGATCCGGTTTTAATTACTTTATTGCAGAGCTCTTTTTAAGCCTTAAGTTTACCTTTGAAGTTATTTGCTCTTACAATGCTTTGTGGTTTTTCCTCTTGATTTTCGATTCAAATTCTTTCAAATTTTATTTTTATTGTTGTATGATCTAATATTAGAATTTATGTAGCCCTGAACTCAATGCCGTAAATAGAAGAAAGTACAATTCCTTCTTTTTTCCCTAAAACGTAAGCGAATCCTAATCAGTAAAGCGATGGAGAGCTTGCCCACTCACATCAGGCGTTATCTTGCCCGATGCGCCGCGGAAGGGTGGGCCCAAGCAGTGACATAAATATCTAACAAGCACTGCTGAGGTTGGTTCTGCAGCAGATTGGTCAAGATGGCATGGTATCTTGATAATGAAGTCAAATTACTCGCGAATGAAGTGATAGAGTAATGCGGAAGTCGTTCTTAATATTGATTCAGTTTTTATGGATCGGCATTTTGGTAATGATGTCGAGGACTTGCCTCTTCGAAAAGTTAAACTCATTCGTCTGAACAACACTTAACAATTGTTATTCAATCTCTGGACTGAGCTTTCACGAAGTCGTTGAGAAGTATGTCTTACTGGCTTCAAACCAACGATTCTCAACATATTACTTGGTCATGATTCAAAATTTATCAATTATAATAAATATTAAATTCCCCGAATTCAATAGAAATGAAATAATATATTCAACAGATAGTGGAAAACATGTCCACAATCTGATAAACTTAAACCTTTACATTACGATTAGCAACAGTTTGTACAACAAACAATAACAAGAAAAATAGAAGAAAACATTGAAACATTGAATATTTAACAAACAAGGATTCGCTACGCCTAGATCTAGCATGATGGTATCTTATTTTCAATTGCGTAGCACCATCAAATCTACGTTAGATTGAACACCACGTGTGAGCATCTCATTGATAGGTAGTGGTATCCCTAAATAATAATATAGTTGGTGGCGATTGTAAAGAGTTGATGTCAGGCGAAGTTCGAAAATCGTTTCGAATTTTTTCGAAGGACAGATGACCCATGGATAATCGGTGGTCAAACAGTAGACAGCTCAACTCATTAAACAATTTATAATTCTACCAAAATGCAATTCTGGCCATCTTTGGTTACTATTTATATATTTCAATGGACTCAAACAAATTATTTGATGAAAAACTCTTTTTGTTTGGATACTCACCGATATGAAAGAAATCCTGAAAAAATAAAAAAAAACGTTAGTTTCATTCGTAAAAATCAACATTAAGTTTAAAAAAGAATAAAAAAAAAGCTTCGCAATTATGTCAAAGTCACTTGAAAACCCCTGCCAATTTGTATTTCACTTGTCACACCCAACAGCACCTCGAAGATTCAGATAGAATTCAACAGAAGATAAAAACTTTCAGAATAAAATAAGGGCATTTAAAGTTGTCTTGATTATCGTAAAAACCAATTTAATTTAAAACAATTACAGGTGGTACCACCATGTTCAGCATTTGCCGCAATTTTGAGACGTTAAATCTAAGGAGTTAGTTAATTGAAAATATTTTTACCAACAAAATCATTCATGAATTCCTTTCATTTTCCATACCCAAAACCAAATTGATTTAAAGAAGGTTCACAAACATAAGATACTATTCGCCACAAGACACAAAAAAAATTCCTATACGAATAAGACAGCAATTTTTTTTGGAGATTTAATTTATTGGAACTAATTTGCAGTGTCGGTTAAATACCTTCGATTTCTCAATGTGCAATAATTTATCTTTAAAAAAAGGTAGATTGGCTAGAATATACAGATGTGAATAATTTATTATCATGATCGAGTAATAAACAATGGTTCATGATATAGCTTCAAATTGGTGGTAAATACGCATAAATTTTCAAGAAAGGTGAAGATAAAAGCCTTTATTTATTTCCGTGTGAAGATTCAATAAAACATATAGAACCAAATTCTTATTTTAAACTTATCATGCCAGATACGCCTTTTCTTTTGTATTTATGGTCATAATCAAGAAGAAGAATGTGTTTCGGTGCTGCTTCAAAGATGGATGCGTAAAAAAAGATGGATAAGTAAATAATTCCTACTCGAACCTATCTAGCTTTCATCATCACTAATTCCTCTTCCTGCTTATTTTCAGACATTTCATTTCAATGGTCTCATTTATGCAATAAGAATCTTCTAGAAGTGCTTATTCTAGATGCTATCCAACCATTCTTTCTCGTTGATGACTAAAATTGAAATCTCTATTTTCACAAATACAATCAGTTTTGTCGTGGGATAAACGTCCGACCCAACCGTAATCCCATAATTGTTTGCCGAAATCCCTCCAACAAACTTGAATCGTTGCCGCTTCCCATGAAATTCCCTATACCCATTTGAAGATCAATAAACTGCCGTTAAAATTTCGCTTTTTATCATATTCTATCGCTTGCACACCATCTTTTGCCGGTATCTTTTCTTTGATTTATTCAGCCCATCTCAAATGCCTACAATATTTCGACGGAAGATATGAATATCTTTAAGATACCTCATATGTATGTATATAAGATGTTGTTAGTTTGTTACGAACAGACTGTCGAAAAGACGCACTACCATTTTGACCACCAGACTGGCTGCAAAGGTATGTAAAATACTTGCAGATATATTAATGTAACCTCCTCATTTATACAGACGAGCATATATTTGAAATTCAGCAGGTAAAAAAACAATTTCTTTGGCATAGTTCGGTCTTATTCAAAAGAGCAAATTTTTTTAGATGTGTGGCAACAGGTTGTTTAACAGACGAACCAAACTAAAACCGAAAAAAAAAACCAACAAGCATCTCAAAAACGTTTGGGAAATTGTCAAGTTCATCATATTGAAATAAGCTGAGTCGAATGTATCTATGCACGTCTATAGATATTTCAGTGAATAGATTAGGTTCGAGGTTTTATTACAGATTTTTCTACGATTACACATGTATTGGATGTTGCTAAACAGATTGACAGGTGTATCATCAACTCGAAATTAACAACTCGTTTAAACATTTTGATATCTTTATGTTCAGTTATTTTGACTAGATTTCAATCTACAACACGAAAGCTACAAATTAACTAGGGAACGTACGATTTTTTTTTGATACTGCAATTAAGTAACTGCAGTCGAAAACAGAGTTTAATGACGGCCATTTACTCTATTAGCCCAGATTTTTGCTATGTCTTTTGTCAGACACGCAAAAAGTTGGATTTATCACATTTGACCGAAATCTCCCAACGAAATTACGAGATTTCAGTTAATTTGCCACATGATCTAATCGTGGGAAGAATGTATGCACATACGTATTTTATACGTTCGTATTTCCGTTACACGGTGAGAAACAATTTGTTCTTTGATTGTTTGTTACGGATATTGTGGAAACAAAATGTACTTAAATTTGTAGACTAAATCAGCTCATTATGCTGCGAAACTAAGTTAATTGGGTACTGACTTTGAAGGTGATTATTAAGGAACGTTCATTGATTATAACGTAAAGATTATTATTTTCGAAAGGTTTCATAAAAATTCAATGAGCTTATTCTGTTTCTTACGTAAGATTTATATTTCATCCTTAAAAAAGGTATTTTTAAGCCTTGAACTCAAGGTTAAAGCAAACTACCCTGAGCCATTGAACAAAACAATAAAAATGATAACAATAATAATATGTTTTGCATTGAATATGATGAATATGAAAGAGGTCAAAAAAATATTATTGAAATATGAAACCTCCCCGAAAAATTGGCGAAAAACTCTATGCTAAGTGCTCATGTTGTTTTGAATTCAATAAAAGGAGGTGGCGGAAACCATTTGCGCTTTTTTGTGCGACGAACGGCAAATAATCGAGCCTAGTCGGAACAAACCTTTTGTATGATGGACGATAGCAACACGGGTTTTCTTTGATACGATGCAGGGTGAAACAGATTTTTGTGGAAGCAAGAAGTGCAACTCATGGGACAATCGCGGATAGTTCAACCAATTGATTCATAACGTCATCCACAATTGATACGAGAGATTTCGCGTCGAATGCTAAATAGTTTTCGTTCAAAGATCGTACAGCGTCCAGGCGAGATCACACTTTACAAGAAACAGTAGCATTAAAGGCGAAGAACAATGGTGGTGTTGGTCAGGCCTACAAAATCCAGAGGTATTATTTAGAGATGGAAAATTGTAAGTAGATTAAGTTTCTTTTTCTTTTCTTTTTGGAATATGAATCTAAATGAAATGAGGTTTTCTTTTTAAAGATGTTACTTTCTCACTCAATCCTTGCTGTCCAAATTAGTCTTGGCAGACAAAACAAAATCAGCCGAATCCTTTTCAAATGTATAATCAAAATTGACTTTTCTAACATACATGCAATGAAATAAAAACAATTTCACATGATCAGCATTAGGGTTTAGTAAATATTAAGATGGAATATAGAGTGCCAACAGTGGACTTTGGTCGTGATTTTCTTTCCTTGAAGAGAAGATTGAAAGAACCGGTTGATCAGTGGGCACAGGAACTGTATCATTGTACCCGGATGACTCGATAACAAGCACATTTGCGAGAGTCGGGATATTTTCTGAGTACTTGGGCCTGAGACAGTCGTTTATGCTCCCTGAGTATGCATATCTAGTCACGAGCTTGTAAGTTACAGAGGAAGTTAGTAGTAGAGGAGATGAAGACAACTCCTTTCTTGTGGACAGTCAAGCAGCCAATAGAGCGTTATAATCAGTTGGACGTTGCAGATTAGTTGAGTCCTAAAGGTCTGAACTGGGAAAGATTTCTCAGAAAAACAGACTGGTTTCCTGGGCACAGTAGGGAGGTTATCCCTTACCTGGGTTAAGGAGGGATCTCGTAGTACACACTTGGAAATGGCGATGAGTACAGAAGTCTTAATGCAGTTACGAACCAGCAATAAATCGCAGAAGCAATTTGGCCACATGTTGCACTGCCAGACATATGTAACCTAAACAGGATACTAAACGTACTCCTCATCTTTTATCTGCGATTAGAGCTTCAGTATGGAATATTGTCGGTGTACTGTCTGGTCATATTAAAAAAAGGAGACGGATTCAGTAGAGCACCTTTTATGTAGATGTCCGGCTCTAGCTGTTGGTAGATAAAAGCGATTACGGGCATTCTTTCCACGAAACTGAGAGGTACTATAAGTATGAACCAGCCTCTGGATTTCCTTAAGAAATCAGGATAGTTCATGAATTAGAAAGTGTCCATATATACAGGACACTATAAACCAAATCGGTATAAGTGAAGCAGAAGCTGCTTTGCTTAACCTCCTTTTAACTTAACCTTACCTAAGTACTCCTGAGCCTAGCCTTATTGAATACTGATATTCTGATGGATGCATGGAAGCACGTTGATTGTGGCACTGTGATGAATTGCCTCTGAAGAACAGTAAAAGTCTTCTGCGTTAATACGTTGATTTTCAGCATCAGAACAGTAAATAATTCTCCAGTTGTAACTAAATTATTCTTTAAACCCAAAGATGCCAAAGTCATACTCCACCAACTTAAACCCAACAAATCTGCCGGAGAAGATGGAATCAAACCCATAGTCTTGAAAAACCTTCCGAACAAATGCATTATTTTCTTATGTCACATTTTTAACTTAAGACTCGTGGAAAACTGCCAAGGTCATACCAATACTCAAGCCCAATAAAAGTCCGGACAAAGCGGACAGTTATCGCCCCATTAGCCTTCTAAATGTAATATCTAAAATATTCGAGAAACTTCTACATAGAATATTGACAGAAGTCGCAAACAAAAGGAACATCATCCCCAACTTTCAGTGTGGCTTCCGTAGTGGGCAAAGTATTGTTCATCAGCTCCATCGAATAACGAACGACATTAAACAGGGCTTTTCATGCCACCAATCTACGGGAGCTATCCTCTTAGACATTTAAAAGGCATTCGATACGATCTGGCATGACGGCTTGATTCACAAGTTCCTTCAATTCAATTTTCCAATAGAACTCACAAAAATTATTCAAATTTTCTTACCTCATAGAAAATATTTTATTTCATTAAATTCTGAGACTTCAACATTATTCCCAATACAAGCCGGCGTGCCACAGGGCTCCGTGTTAAGTCCTACACTATATAACATTTTCACTAGCGATATCCCCAGCATACCTACATGCAAATTAGCCCTCTTCGCGGATGATACTGCACTGTATACAACCCATACGGACTCCAATTAAATAATAAATAAGCTCGAACAGGGCGTCGAAAAACTAAACAAATACTATTCCGAATGGAAAATAAAAATTAACTTGAACAAAACAAAAGCAATAGTTTTTACAAAGCGTCGAAGCCCCATGTTTCTCCCCGGAAGACCCATCCAATGTTGTGGACAGCACATCGAATGGAATAATACCTAGGTTTTACTCTTGACAAGAAACTTACTTACAAAGCTCATATATCAGAACGTCAAAAAATGAATAGTGTCCTGATAAAAACATTATACCCACTTATAAATCGCAACTCACCACTAAGCCTAGAAAATAAATTATTGATATACAAAATGATCTTCCAACCAACACTGCTATACGCTTCCCCAATCTTGATAACAGCTGCGAAATCCAACTTAGAAAAACTTCAGGTCGCCCAAAATAAAGACTACCACCCTGGTACTCCACTAAGCATCTGCATAAAATATCAGGAATAGAATATATATATGATAGATGTAACAAACAACTCAATAAGTTCAGAAACTCGTGCTTGATGCTCAACAACCCTCTCTACAATTTTCAACAATAAATCACTAGCATAAGATTACTTTAAAGATAATCTAATCTAAGGACATGAATTTACAACTAGCTATAAGATTACACTATAAGAAGTAGCTTCTAAGTCCCCCCATATACTGTAAGTTTTTATCTTATCCAAATCATGAGGTTTTTTTTCATCTGCTTTTCCTCTAATAAACTATCGCGTATCCCTATAAATTGCACAATCCCTCAAAATGAATCAGAGCTGTTAAGGGGTTATACCTATGTGACTTAATTTTTTTTTTTTATTGGCTAAAAGTATGCTAACACATCCCTAGAATTGAAATCAAAAAGGTCCAAATACTAATATACTTCAGAAAATTTTTGAGAATCAATTTTCTGAAGCAACTCCAATGCTCGAAACACGTAAAATTTGCTCGCTTTATACTATATAGTAATTAATATACACTGTATAGGGCACGTTCCTTCGTAAACGACGCTAGGAGAGCTTC
Organism: Oxycera nigricornis; assembly: GCA_963942545.1. Classification (NCBI taxonomy): domain Eukaryota; kingdom Metazoa; phylum Arthropoda; class Insecta; order Diptera; family Stratiomyidae; genus Oxycera; species Oxycera nigricornis. Next base: position 20,055,337 of record OZ012661.1, read on the forward strand.
TGTTTACTCGATCGACTACACGCTGCATTTGAGGTTAAATTACTATGTTTTGAATGATATTTTTACTGTTGTTTTGTATATAAAAAAAGTATTAGAAATGAGTAGTAAACTGTACAGTGGCCGTAAAGGCAGTAAAGCAAGTAGTTCATCGCAGAAGCGCAGCAAGATCAGCAACAGGCGTTCGCCTAATCGCCATTCGTTTGAGACTCATTAGGATTGACTGCAGGACCTAATTTTTACAATTTCTGCTTAGAAACAGACGCCGAGCGAATAAAGGCTGCTGAGCCCTCAATTTTCAACGTTGTAAAAGAGGCGAGACGCGGCCTTTTGATGCTTCAAGAAAGGACGAGGAGGAGAAATCCACGGTCTTGGAAGGCCAACTATATGGTGCTGGGATAGCAGAGTAAAGGTTAAAAAAATTTGTATATAGTAAAATTTTGAAAATTCACAACTTTATAAGGTTTTGCAACTTCAAACGCGTTTATCTCGAAAGTGTATTTTTGAAATTTGCCGGAAACGAAACTCTTTTAGTTTTCATCCGAATGACTTGCCTTTATAACTGTAGCTTCTTGATATGATTATCTAGTGAAGTACACACGATTTTAACGATTGGTTTTGTTTAAAAAAAGTTATAAACAATTGAAGTCATTTTTTGGGGTCGAAAATGCAATTTTTTTGTTAAATGGTCGCCATTTTGCGAAAAATCGATATTAAACTATTATCGTGTGTACTTCACCAGAAAAACTCATGGAGTTTATGAAAAAAAAAATTAATTGTTCCAGATGCAGATGGGGCTGAGAAACTTGTCCGGCCGCGGAACGTCTTTTGTAAATACTAGTGACTTTGACGTGCACTACAGCCGCCATTTTGTATTAAATTTAAAATAAAAATTTTTTTTTGGACTTCCGAAAAGTTGCCCTTTAGATTGATATATTATTTATAAAAGCTTTTTTCCAAAATCCTTGAAAAAAAAATCTTGAAAAAAGGCTTGTTTTTTTAGCCTTCACATAGGTATAACCCCTTAAGACTGTCATCAGGTCTAATCTCTCTACAACACAATTATGTATCTCAGCTTAACACTGTAGAAAATCATGAGAAACAATAAAAAAAACGATGATTTTCAAACTACGGCAATGAACAACTTAAATCACAAGAGTATTCTGTTTGAATTTTTTATTGATACTTATGCCCCATGCTATGCAAAAAACTAATGAATCAAAATAAATTGCAAGATCTTAGATCGATCGTTCACAGAAGCTTCTTCGAAATGAATTTGCATAAAGATTGTGCTAGGATTGGCGAGATATGAAGTATTACCAACTGAAAAATAAAAATGAACCCCCAAAAAAACTTGTTTATCTAAAAGAGCAGATTTTAGAGAAAGACATTTTTTTGGAGTGCAAATTATTTAGGAAGAGTACAAATCATAATAAGAGCATTGCCGTTTTTTTTTGCACGTATTAATGCCGAAATTCAGCTCATGTTATTCTGTTTTTCGAAGTTCAAAGACGCAATTTATAGATTCTAACTTTTTGGATGGATGTTCAGTAAAACGCTATTTCTATAACCTTCTTATACTTGCAATTATGTGAATCAGTGCAACCAAAATATGAACCAGTGTTCAATGGGATTACCGTATAACTTTTGAAAAAGACTTTGAGATGATTTACTGTTTTTTTTAAATTATAGACGAAAGAAACAAACACTTTTGAATATATCCAAAAAGTCATGTAAATTTTATAACAAACGGTTCACAACCTTCTCAATGATATTTAACATAAGAAATGTATAGCTTTCTTACAAAGAAATATGATTCAAATGTTTGAAATTCTGTATATTCACCACACAACATGGAAGTAATCATTAAATATTCTTTATAATAGGGAGGTTTCGTCTGTACATGAATAGTGGGCTTTTTTCAAAATTGCAAATATGGTTAGGCTTATGTGCAATCATCTACTCTGAACCAATTCATAAGTCAATACTGCATTGCTGGGAAAATCCCCGAATTATGTACCTAAAGTAATTACAGATCAAGTTTACTGTAGTAAACTTTAAATACCATAATAGTCTTTCAAAAAAAGGAATGGTCTCTAAATAAATGGAATTCCTCATCGATTGACTAATACTCAACAATATTGATAAGAAATCCATAGTAATTTCTACATTTTACTTCAGTCTTTCTCTCTCCCTTTTAAACCGCAAACAATTAAGGAAACGTCTATTGATTGCAATTTTTAAGCTAAGCCACACGAAATGAGCTTATTTATACTCACGCGAAACTAATAAAGATACAAATGCATTCCTTTAACACTAGCAAAAAAACACATTGAATAATCTATAGATAAAAGCAAGCATGCTGGCCACAATTATGGCTAATCACAAAAAAAGTATATATAGATATTAATCATCCATTTATGGCTTGTTATCGTGAAAACAGCAATAACTTCCCAAACAGTTACAAATCAGATTACATACATGTTTACAAGCGTATGAAGGTTTGTGTAAAATCGTTGGGTCTTATTCAAAAATAAAATATTTCAATAATATCTATAATGAGCTGAAAATGCAGAGATAGGCTTAGTATTTTAAGCGTTTTCACTGTAATTTCAGCAATATTGTCGATAATGAGTTTCATTATTTTTTTCCCTAATTTTTCCTTATTTTTCTTTCTAGTGGGGAAGTCAATTTACAGTATATATATACATTGTTTGTTACTAGCGTTAAGCAAAAAGATTTTTCAATTTGTTGAGAGAATTATCGTGAATTGAACATTTCTTATTATTTTTTAAAATATACTCTGGTGGTCAAAATAATAAATACACGCCTGCGTTTTTTGGAAAACATCTATTTTTTTCAGCTTTCAATGCCTTGTAAGTTAAGCCAGTCCATTTAAACGATACGTTGATATGTGTAGAACATATTAGTAGCAAAAAAGCGTCTTACCTGTTAAAGGTTTTTAATATATTCCGATTTGGATTCATTATCCTAATTATAGAGTGGCCAAAAAAATAAATTCAGTTTGAAAAATTTTATTGAAAAATTTAATTCTTTTCAAGAGAAGTTTTCAGTTTTATTTTATTGTTTATAATATCAACTTGGTAATTTACTGCGTGACCCTTATTTGAAAGAATTTGTTTGCAACGAGCATCACTTAACGTTTACAGCTTTCTTTTGAAATCTGCAGTCCAAAATTCGAACTTATTTCTGGGTTTATGTTCACAAACCCTATTCTTGACTTGCTTCCACAAGTTCTCAATAGGATTACCGTTCGGTGACTGCGCCGGCCAACCGAGAACCGAAATTTTTTTGCGCCGCAACCAATTCTTCACTATTTTTGCAGAGTGCTTCGGATCATTATCATGTTCAAATGTCCATCGAAGCGGCATGTCTTCCTCTGCAAATGGCAGCACCATGTCCTTTAGTATGTCCAAATAACTTTCTTTGGTCATAATCCCGTCAATCAACTGAATTGGGCTTTCACCATGCCAAGAAAATGTTGCTCACGCCATTATGTTACCTCCGCCATGCTTAACTGTCTTTTTGGTATATTGTGGATCAAATGGTTTCTTGGGAGGACGCCTAACTTATTCTTTTTTGTCCGATCTGAATATGTTGAACTTGCATTCGTCACTCCAGAGAATATTTTACCATTTTTTCATGCCTTCTTCTCCACTCCAATCTAAATGGGCTCTTGCAAAATTTAGTTGGTTTCGTATGTTTTTTTTACTTAGTAGAGGCACTTTTCTTAGTGATCGGGCTGGTAAGTCTGCGTCCAATAATCTTCTACGAACTATTCTAGCACTGACGTTAGCACTAGTTTCCCGCAAAATCATGACCGAAGACGCGAAACGGTTCTGTTTAGAGACGCGCACAATTTTTCGATCCAATGATTGAGTGGTTTTCCGTGGCTGGTCGCGATTTTCTTAATCATTCTTCTCCTTCGTGACGTTCTGGACCATTCTCAAAGACCAGTGAGAAATTTGTGCAATCTCTCGAAGAGAGTAGCCGTCGTCCCTTAGGCATTGAATTTCGATCCTCTTTTCTGGGGAACAGTGCTTATTTCGGCCCATGTTTGAACTAAAGAATTATTACGAAATCAGATAATTTGAACTTATTAGAAAAGTTTTCACTAAACTTACTCGAAAGAAAATAAATTTGGGAAAAAATTGAATAGTGGCCCGAAAGTACTTATTTAAAAACACTGTATTTTTTCCAATGTAAAAATTGTCTTTTGACTTTTGTCTTTCAATTTGGCATGTCCGAAAAAACCATATGAACAGGCTTGCCACATACATACCTGTCCTATCAATCTACTGATTCATTGCAGCTGATTACGTCACTTGAAAAGCATTGCCAGCTGAAAAACAAAAGATGTTCTACAAGAAACTTTGGGTGTATTTATAATTTTGACCACCAGTGTATATAAGAACTGTCATTTTCAAATAGAAATTATCCAAGATAGATTTGTCAGAAGTATTATTTTCAAGAGAATAGTAGTTTAAGTTGCTTGGCAAATATCTTCATTGACAAACTCATATATCTTATACAGGATGAACGCCCCCGTGTTGAATTCAAATAAGCTAAGAGAACACTACCAAACTAGCTTCACATTTTATTGTTGCATCTTTTTCAGAGTATCTATTTATCTACATATATATCGTTAAACTTGTTGACGCGAATCAGATCTATAGTACCATTTCCATTTGACGACATCATATTTCAACAAATATGGCACGAGTTACAAAAGTTTATGGTTCCGGTTCGACAACAGACCGATTCAAGTGAAAATCGTTTAATGTCGAATATAACTTTTAAATTCGGAGAATGCTTTATTAAGATGCAAATTTTCATCAAGAACTTTTTCGCCTATTGAAATTCATCGGACAATTTATGGATAAGATGTGGACAACCATGAATTAAATGGTGGATTATGAAAATTTATATGAACATTAATTAGACCGGTTTTCAATTTTACCATGAATGGATTCTGAAAAGTAGTTTACGCGAATTTAGAGTCCTTCAAATCATAGTCTAAGTTTAAATTGACTTTCTGGTGATATTATTAACAGAATATTTGTTAGCAATAATGATATGTTAACACTATTTGTTGAACAAAAAGCTCAAAATTGAAACTATCTAAATAATATAATAATATATACATTCATACATAATATCGACATGCGAGTCACATGTGCCACTACATTTCGTTCGCACGAATCTCCAGACGGATAGGCGCCGCAATTCGACACTATCGCCACATGCGCAACGCGCATGCAACATATTCATTATTTCAAGCACTTAGTGAGGATTATATTACAGTATAGAAGCATACTAGATAGCATTGATAGTTGAGAAAAAGTGACAAAATGTCAAGGGTTAATATCAACGAATTTATTGAGTCATTCTAGAAATGTTGATAAGACAATTTTTCTTGATTTTAGGAAGATTGAATGAAGAGCATGTGGGATAAGTAATTATGTGATTTATTAGAGGAGGAAATGTATACAAGAACAATTTTGTATTGATTAATTCTTGTTTGAACTCTACTAGGAAAAGACGGAGTCTTCACGGCAAATTCAGCACGCCGGCAAAGATAATGTTATTCAGGTATTTCTGTAAATCTTAACAATTTGTCTAGCTATTGGTCAACTTGTGCTGTTTCTTTTTCCATGGTGTTTTATTATTTCAACAAGTCTTCTTTTATTTCTGCAATTGGTTGCATCACATATGAATCTTTATGTAGCAATGAGTGAAAGTGTGACTACAAAACATTATACCATTCAAAACGTTGATTATCACAAATGCAAATTTGATTATTTTTGTTGGTTTTAAAATTGTAAGCAATTTTTTTATTAAAATTCGTCATTGTAAAAGTTATTAAAAGTCTGCTCAAATTATGCAAATATTAATAAACTTTGATTCAACAACAATGCCTGGAGAATACGAGTAATCGAGTAATATCATTCGTAAGAACACTTTTTACATGGTAACTTTGAATAATTTTTTATTTTTAATTTAATTATTTTTTGTAATCATGGAAAAAGATTTTGCTGGTTTCTCTTCAAAAACTGATAAGAATTTATAAATGTATAATATTTATTATTATGTTATCAGGTTAAAAATTCATTTTTAATGAAAAAACCCTAATTTTTCCCAATTTTTAACTTCCCAGTATATGGGAAGTTCTTGTAATCGACTCGAAAATCGAAATTGAAATTTTCAACGTATCTTTACGTTTTGAGGTCTTACGAGTTAATTTTAAGTGTTTTTAGAAAAAAGTATGTATGTGTGTGTGTGTGTATGTACGTACGTACGTCCGTACGTACGTGTGTGCGTTCGTGGACAGTTTTTTCAAAGAGCGTAACTCACGTAAACAAAGTCCGATCGACTTGTTTGACGTGTCAATCGAAGCGTCTTTGGAATCTTAAGAGCTGATTAGTTTTTGGGAAACTTCGGTCGGGAGGGTTTGCTGTTTTGCCCGTTTGAAGGTCATTTCTGTCATGCGTTATATCTCGCGAATCAAACATAGCATTTCCATCGTTTAGGTGTCATTGTACGCGCATTAAAATTTTTGTAAATCTGTCGCATTTTTAAAAAAAATCTTTGGAGCCGTTTTTTAATTTAAGAAGAAAAAAACTGCAAAAAATTAGGTTTTTCATAAACAATAAATTTTTAAGCTGATTTGCGAAAAGTAGTAATCAATGTTTATAAAATTTATATATTGCAAACAATGTTTGTAAAAACATCATCAAAACTTTTCCCCATGATGACGTGAAAAATTAAATTAAAAATAAAAAATCATTAAAACTCATCAAGATTTTCAAGGTCATTTTTATCATTCACTATATCTCACGAACCAGATATAATATTTGGATGATTAAGGTGTCAGTTGACGTGTATTAACATCCTCGTGAAGTTTCCAACAATATAAAAATTCGTTTCAGCCGTTGTTTAATTTAATAGAAGAAAATGCGAAAAATTATGGTTGTTTTTATAAAAAATATTTTTTAACCTGATTTGCACAGCACAGTGATACCAGTTTATAAAATTTATACATTCTTATCAGTTTTTAAAGAGACACCGGCAAAATTTTCTTCCATGATAATGAAAAAAACTAAATTAAAAATAAAAAATCATTCAAAGTTACCATGTAAAGAGGGTTCATACGAATGCTATTACTTTATATCCTTTATTCTAAAAACAAAATTTGTAAATTCAATCAAAGTTTTAAAATATTTGCATAATTGAGCAGCTTTTTAATAGTTTTTATAGTCTTTTAATTAAAAAAAAACTGCTTAAATTTTGAAAACCAACAAAAAATTTCAAGATCAAAAAGGCCCCCACCAATTGATCCGCGTGAATATTCATCGACCAAAAACCTTACGTAATCAATGAAACCTCCCGTAGACGATATGATTCATATTAACTCATTCCTGTTACTGCTATGAATACCTCTCATTGTTGTAATGTTGTTGATGTTTATGTAGATATTACTGGGAAGTTGACCGTGTGGACCTCAAGGGTCGCACCTCGCGGCTTGTTTTTTATTAAATTAAAAAACGGCTAACACGATTTTGTGAAAGAAACATGAAAACTTCATGAAAATGTAACGACGCGTCGATTGACATCTCAGTGATGCAAATACTATATTTGGTTCGCGAGATATAGTGAATGACATGAATGACCTTCTAGGTCAGGATGACTTAATGATTTTTTTTATAATCATTACATAAACTTATGCTGTTTTTTTTTCAAGAACTATTTGGAGTATATAAATTTTATAAACATTGATTACTGTGTTTTGCAAATAAGGCTAAAAATTTAATGTTTATGAAAAAAATCTTAATTTTTTGGACTTTTTTTTAATAAATTAAAAAAATGGCTTCAACAATTTTTTCCAAAAAAAAATTCAGAATCATAACAGTGTCAGTACGCATCGATTGGCATTTTAAAGATGGAAATCCTATGTTTGGTTCGTGAGATATAGCGCATGACAAAAATGACCTTCAAGGGGTCAAAACAGCACCCCCACACCAACCGAATTTTCCCGAAAACTAATCAGCAATTAACATTGCAAAAGCGTTTCAAGTGACACCTCAAAGAAGTCTGTACGACTTTGTTTACGTGATTTATGCTCATAGAAAAACTGTCCGCGAACGTACGTACACAAACACATACTTTTTCTTAAAACACTTAAAATATCTTCTAATGATCTCAAAACGGAAATATATGTTGAAAATTTCAATTTAGATTTACGAGGCGATTTCAAGAACTTCCCGTTTCCTGGAAAGTTAAAAATCGAAATGTTTAAATTTTTCAAAAAAATCATTTTTTTCCTAACTTTAAAACGGTTCATTTTAGAGCAGAGTTTTGTGGAAGTAGAAGCAGCGTAATCAATTTTCTACAAGACAGGATTGGTTACAAAATTTGAAACATTTAATCCTTACCGCAAAATAGCAATAAGTATAAAAAAAGAAAGGAAAGAAGCCTTTTTTTATTTAATTTTTTTGCCATTTAAAATGTATTTAGGACCTTCATAGTTAGAAAATCAGGACTTTAGTTTTCATCAAAATCTATTGAGTAGATTGCGCATATTAATTGTGAAATTTAAATTGATTTTAAAGAATTCAAAATTTTTGTAAGCTTGCAAGGCAGAATCTTAAGCTTATAGAACAACACTTGACCTAGGAAATGCATTCTACAAAATTAAAATGGGAATATTGGGGCAGCCTCAGGAATTTCTGCTAAACTTGGTAATGAACTCTAAAACAGTGCTGAGCGGCTGCGGGTTCATTTGATGGAAGCATGGTTCCTACGACTGAATCGCACATAAGTCAATTATTGTTATACGACTTATTCTACAACTTTTCCTGCAAAAATCTGTTTGCCCCCCCCCCCCTGCCTCAACGGCCAATGTAGCAGTTTTTTACAGACCCGCCTGGTCTATTAACTTATGAAAACAGTGCGTGTACTAGCATGTTACTAATAAGAAATTGTTAGGGGTCATGGGAAAAACCTAACGAAGCGTGGTAAGGTTTATCTTTACCAGGTACCCACGTTAAGCTCACAATATTTCTAGACTCTACATTGTTCGCTATTTATTTCTCATCCGCATTTCGAAAACAGATATACGGCAGTACGATGCATGTCGGTAAACAATTTTTACTGAGGCGATGTCTGACACTTCTTTTACACATCCACTGTTTTGGTTCTGTTGGAAGGATCAAATTGCAAGTTCGACTTGCATTTAGATTGTGAATCCACTTCATGTGAATTTTGTGATGTTCAAAGATTAAAGTGATGTATAAAATTTATTACCAAAAAAATATATTGCTTCAACAATTGACAAATATTGCTGATCACTTCGTAAATTTTCCTCGCGACATTATGAACAAATCAACACGACGCATTTGTTATTGATACATTAATTTGGAACTCGGAACACATTCAGTAATCCGACACCACTCGTTGCAGCGAGCAATGCACTGCTAATATTGATGGAGATATTGCTTTTTTTTGCTTGAGTCATGTGGGAAATTTACGAGTAGTGATTAATTATTACATAGAAGACATGACCTGTTTGTGTTGTGGAAAGCATTTTTTACGTTGTGTATTAATAATTAGCTCATAAGTGTTCGACCGCCTACGAGTGTTAGCATTAACAATTTAGATAGTTCAGCGAATAAGAATTTAGAGAAAATACAGTCGTCATAGAAATATTGAACGCGTTTCACATAGTGCCTACCCATCTTGGCACTCTAAAACACTTCCTTGATTGTGCCTATCTAGCGACACTCCAGCCAATGCTTATTATCGGCACTTTTAGTCTTTTGCCAGTATCATCAAAATTGTGCAGATCGTTTTTCCCTTAATCTTCCACATAAAGGCGATCCTGCCATCTGGGAAGCATCACACAGACTTAAATTACGCACCTTTTACGTCACAAATAAATTTGTTTGCCTTCCCAACCAAAATAGGTAGTTGGTGTCAAATACCCAAACATATATTGAAATATAGGAATCATAAACTAGACGTGACCAATCAAATGGAAGCAATTAATCACGAAGAAATTGAAAAATACTAAAAAGAACACTTCATTTTATCAGTAAATTAAATTTTACGCAAGTTTGTCATATTAAACTTTTTTGTGGGGGCAGTGCTTTCCAAGATATGGGGCCGCCCCACTTTTTTTTGTTCTCAAGATGGCGCCAAGGGGATTGGAGCTGCGACCCCAGAAACTTCAATTTAAGCTCACATAAAGGCATACTACTTATTGCAATTAAAAAATTTCTGCCCACTAAATTGCTCCGTGAGTTTTGCGATGGAGGGCTTGCCATTGGAATCCGATTATTTGGCCTAAAAATGCGTTTTTCACGTGAGTTTTCCCCCTTTGGGATGCAATAGCTCCCGCCAGTGTACAGTGATCAAAACGATCAATACCGCAAACGACTTGCGACAAAATTGCCTTAAAGTTATTCTCTAAGTGTTTTGGGGTTAAAGTGGAAACAATGGATTTGTGGCGCTCGAAAGATGTCCCCCCTTCCCTATTTGGATGTCGTTTTAGGCCTATAACTTTTTAATTCTTGATGCCATGTGAAATTGATGTATGAACGACTTGCTAAGAATTTAATTCTACGCAAGTTTGCCATACATATTTTTCTTGTGGGGGTCATGGTTCCGGAGATATAAGGGTGCCCCACTTTTTGTTTGTTTTCAAGATGGAGCGCAGAGGATTGGGGCTGCGACCCCAGAAACTTGAATTTAAGCTGCCAGTGAGGCATACCACACATTGCAATAAAAATCTGCTTGCCTACCAAAATGCTCCGCGAGTTTCGCAACGGGGGTTTACCATCAAAAGCCGATTATTTGGCCTAAAAACGGAGGTTTTCACGCGACTTTCTCCTCTTTGGGATGGAATAACTCCCGTTAATGTGCAGTGATTGCAACAATTAATACCGCAAACGATTTGTGACAAAATTATCTTGAAATAGTATCTCAATGTGTTTCGCGTTAAACGTGAAATTAAAAAAGTTGTGGCGCCCGAAAGATGTTCCCTCCTTTTTGTGTGTGGTTTTTGGCTTGTAACTTTTTTATTATTGACACAACGTAAAAGGGAAGTATGAACGACTTGCTAAACATTTTATTCTACGCAAGTTTGCCATACACAACTTTCTTGTGGGAGCCATGGTTGCGGAGATGTGAGGGCGCTTCAACTTCTTTTACTTTGGAGATGGAGCCCAAAGGACAAGAGCTGTGGCCCCAGAAACTTGAACTTAAGCTATCTATACCATTGCCCACGAATTACATTAAAAAAAATTCTGCCCACCCAAAATGCACGGTTTACCTCAAAATTCGGACGCTTTGACTGTACTATAGGGGGTTTAACCAAAATCGTTTCGACAACAAAACAGGAATGTGTCGTTTCGGTTTGAGGGCTAGCATCCTCCTCGGGAACTATTTTGCCAGAGGCAGTATGTAGGTATTGTGATTTGACCAGACTATGAAAAAAATTATTTTCTATTAGCAAGATTGATATTTTAGAAAGTCCTTCTGAAAAAAACTGTAATTTATCAACTTCAAGCCGATTTTCTTCAAATTGCCCCAAAATCTCTGTGGAGTATCCACAAATCATGCCAAGCATCTGACTACTATGTCAATGCCAAAATCTTTTGATCAAAATAGTACAACATAAAATTAGTATGCAAGTGCTTACGGATTAAGTTCCCTTGACAAAAAGTTCTACCATTTCCAAGAATGAAATTCAACGGATGCCTTATATGTATTCCCACCAAATCATGGACAGAAAGTTCGCCATAATCTGACGAAGTCATTCACTTACAATCTCCGCAAACCACTCTCATATCCAAATCTGCTTTCGATTTCTTATCTCCGCAAACCAGACATCATGGTCACCACTATAAACCCCAAAACCAGCTATGTCACGTTAGTTTCACCACCACAATAACAACAAAAAAACAGACCCATTCAATAGCAATCACATTACCAGCTGAGACGCATCAAATTATTTGCTAAATCATCGCTGCATTCGAAATCCCGTCACTCATTAAAATAATTTATTACGAAATCAAAGAGACATTTATCTGAATACCTTATTTATTCGTGCATCGACAAAAGGAAACTTCATATGATATCCGAAAATTTAAAAACCTCTATGGTGTGATTTCGCATATTCATCAAATTAATTTCGCCTAGTTTTCTAAGGTCAACACGCTACCAAATTAATGCTGATTTTTTTTAAAACCAAAAATAATTTCAATGTTAAAATCAATAGATTTTGGTGAAAATTTCACAATTGTGTCTTTTACGAACGCTCTTGTAAAAGTCAATCAATAAATTTATTTTCACATTTGATTGTCGATAGCAATTTCATTTATAACCATTTTTATGATTTTCTTTTTGCACATATCGAAAACCTACGCATCGATTTCGTTTTAATTTCGATCATTTAGGTATGCAAATTGATTTTTTGAAATTTGCAAAATAGAATGAATATAAATGAGCGGGAATAATTTTATGGGTAGTTAATTTTCACATGAAAGTAAGGGTCGAGTATTGTTCAAAAGACATTTAGACTGTTTAGTGTTTTATTAATAAGTCTTCAAACTATCTTTTGCATATTCTTTTCGAACGATGAACTCTTATGGTAAATAACAGCCGCTAAAATTTTCTTGCTATTTGAAAAAGACACTAAATTTTGTCGTTTATTATTTTGTGTGATATTTCATAAAGCTGCGCCTCCTGTAGTGGTTCAAAAATTGAATTTCTCATTGTGAATAAAATAAAAGATAATTTATATGTAAGATAAGGTCGAAACTAATTGCGATTCATCGTTTCATTATTTAAGGAAGATTAATAAGCAAATAGTACTTTTTGAATGCAAATCAAGCATTATCTAACTACAGATTGATAATTTATGAGGATCATTCAAGAGCTCCTTGATTTCATTCATGGTATTGAAATACGTTAGCCTTGGCATTATTTTAGATCTTAAGATTTATTTATTTATTTATTTATTTACACCAAACAAGGCATCAAGTAAACAATACAAAATACATAAATAATATAAGTTAAAGTAAATTAGTTTAATTACAACTTAATCAGGCTTAGTTGGGGAGTGCGTGGTTATGATGACAATTGGGCCTTTGTTAAGTTACGTTTAAAGGACGATTTAGGGATACCTGAAGAATAGTGGTTACTAATAGTGTTGAATATTCTGCAACATCTATTTATCGGTTCATTATGACCATAGGCCGTGTGAAGCAGATATTATTTAAGCAGGGTTGTGTGTCGAGTACGTCGTTGTTGGTCATTAAATTTTATTCTATCAGCGAGGGCTACTATATTTACTGCGCCGCTGATAACGTCGAAGGTGAAACTGGCACTAATTAGTGTTCTTCTAGATGAAAGAGGCATTAAGTTTAGAAGGTCTAGTCTATATTTATAGGAAGGAAGACTATGAAAAACACCAGGGTTGTAGAGGTCCCTCAAGGTGAAAAGCAAGAATTGTTTCTGGATACATTCAAGTCTGTCGCTGTGGAGCACAAAAACGGGGTTCCAAATTATGCAAGCATATTCGATCAGAGGCCGCACGAATGTGGTGTATAAGGACTTGGTAACCCAACCGTTTTTGAATTCCTTGGCTCGTCTCTTAATGAAGCCAAGCTGTTTATTAGCCTTTGATAGGACTTTGTCATATTGCAGATTGAACCGCAATTGGTTGTCTAGGACTACGCCGAGGTCAACGACATGATCAGCCCTGTTTAATACGATGTCGTTAAGGTAATAAGAATAGGTAGTAACTGCATTCTTACGGGAAAAGCTCAACACGTGGCATTTGCTGACATTGAGATAGAGCTTATTCTGACTACACCAGTGTGCAAGTGCATGAAACCTGGACTGGCGGAAGGCTGCATCCGATTGTGTTTTGATGCTGTAGTAAATTTTTAAGTCGTCAGCATAGAATAGGTGAGGTATGTTAGACAGTGTCGCAGATAGATCAGAAATGAATATATTAAACAACAGAGGGCCTAAATGTCTGCCTTGTGGTACTCCCGAGGATGCAAAAACTCTTTTAGATAAGTGACCTTGGAATTTGACCATCTGAGTTCGGTCACAGAGATAAGATTGTAGCCAATTGAGTGGGGAACCAGATTCTCCAAAATTACGTACTTTACGTATTAGGGTTTGATGATCAACCCGGTCAAAAGCCTTACTAAAGTCTGTATAGACCGCGTCAACTTGGTTTCCCTTTTCCATTTCACAAAGGACGTTAGAAACTAGGATCATGAGATTAGTGGAAGTCGACCTGCCTTTACGAAATCCATGCTGCTGTTCGTTAAGGAGAGGGTATACGATGGGAGTGAGAATATCGCAGACTAGCTTTTCAAAGAGTTTGGGGATTACTGACAAAATAGCGATCCCTCGGTAGTTATCAACAGATCGCTTATCACCACTTTTATGAATAGGTATAAGATGCGAGGATTTCCAGGAGGACGGAAAGACACCTAGAGACAGAGATCTATTGAAAATGAGGTGCAAAGGAGTGACAAGTTGGTCTATGCAACGAACCAAGAAACCAGGTGGAAGTAAGTCTGGGCCGGGTCCTTTGTTCACTTTTAGCTCGTAAACAGCATTAATAATTGCCTCTTGTGACAAGACTATACTGTCGATGAGGGGCGTTGTGTTAGTTCCAATCGACGGTGCTGTCGACGAGACTATAGGCGGGCAGAAGGTCTCCTGAAAATGATCGGCAAATAGGTTGCAAGTTTCAAGTGGAGAGGAGGATACAACATTCCATTTGAACAAAGAAGCGGGATAGCCTGTCGTTTTACGTTTTATATTAACGAAATCAAAGAATTTTTTTGGATTGCTTTCACCAATTACGTTGACGTAAACATCGTACGCTTCTCGGGATTCAGTGGAGAACTCATTCGATAGCTCATCGTGCATTTTCTTTAGATCCTCGTCGACGAAAATTCCATTTTTAATGTTCCTATATAGTCTGTTTCTTTGGTTTCTTAAGTGCCTTAAATCATGATCAAGCCAGGGTTCTGAGAGTTTACTCCGTTTCTTTATCTTTGGTACAAATTTGTTAATAGCATGAAAGAAAAAACTACTTAATTAACCTCTCTTTCAAATCGCAATTGTCCTTTTTACCATGGTCTACCAATAATTTTTTTCGTTATTTCTCCCTTGGAATCAAAGTTTACATACCAAAGCATGTTTTTCTACCGAAATAGAGATTCATAACGAATGCATGCACATCTGAACGTTGAGATAAAAATCCTACAGGAAAAGCCATATATACTAGTAGCCCAACTTTGGAGGGAGGGAATTAGGAGAGCAGAGTTTTTATTCTAAGTTATACATATTTCGTTTAATTTTTTGGTCCACCTGATAAGCGAACATACTAAAATATTTTATTATTGGAAATGCTTTCGAAATCATTGGACTGGAATTTTTGTGTCGTTACGACAAACATCACATCATCAGATAGAGCGTCTGCCTATAGTTCGTGACAGCTAAGATTCAAATCCCATTTCTTGTCTTTCTTAAGGGGGAACACCACTATGGAGATTTAAAATAAAGTCATTTTTTGGGAATTTGTTTCTCAAAAACCAAACAACAGATCGAAGTTTGATAAAAATATCTATATTGCGCAAGTATTTGAGATCCTCTTTGAGTTTTTTCAGAACTTTAAAAAACAAAATGGCGGCTCCCTAGCATTTCTCCAGAAACGCCTTATTTTTGCATGGCTTCGCGGCCGGACCGTTTTCTCCTGAAATCTTAAGGTTATGGTTATCAAACAAATAATTGCCGATGAAGCATAATAACAGCCAGAGAATTACGTAGGATTTTTGTTTTAAATTGATTTTTGACAGAATGACGTCATTTTGAAAAAAAATGTAAAAAAATGTGATAACAATTGAAATATGCAACATAAAAAAAACTCTACGTACTTTCAAGCAGACACTAGTTTTGAACGTATTGTAAAAATTGCAAGTATATCGAACAAAAATTGTTTGAGAAAAGAGTTCGGCCAGTTTGGAAAGCGTTGTTCCGAGAAAAACACGTTTAAAGTTTAAGTTATAGAAAAATAATTAATAAATTTGATATACCTCTAGTCTGCAAAATACGTTCTTCAGCGTTTTCTGCTAACGTGCAACTTACAGAGCACGTGTACAGTTTTGAGAAATTTGTGTTTAAAATTGTACTAAATTTCAATACCAACAGCGCGCGGGGATACGCGCGGATTGCGCTCCGAAAGAGCAGTAAGAGGCGCCGCGCTAATTTAAAATTTCGAACTCTTACAGATTTTGCCTGTTTAAGCTATAGCAAATTTAAATAAATTTATTGTAAAAAACTGAAGAGCGGAAAACTTTTTGGCTTCGAATTTAATTAGAAAAAATATCTTTGAAGGACTGTTTGGAACCTATAAAAAAATCCACCATTTCTAAACTTTTTGTTTGTCTGTCTATTTATTTGTGCTTGCATCACACGCAAGCCACTTCACGGATTTGAATGAAACTTGTCATAGTAAAAGCTTATATCATGGATTAGCATTTAGGATACTTTTTTTCCAAAACATGAAATCGCTTCTTTAGTAGTCGAAACATTTTACCACCAGAATATGATTTGGTGGACAAAACTGAATACAGTGCAAGAAAGGTGCCAGAAGTGACATTTAATGTTACGCAGCATGCCATGAAATTTTCTAGACTTGAATGGCAAGGGATATGTAAGCAGACTGACGTGAAATCTTTCATTATGAAATGAAGTGGTGGTAATAATTAAGATAAGCATAATCCAAAGATAATTTAAATGAAATTATGAGTGCAGCTAGTCCTCACTAAGCGCTTTTGATTTTGATTCTTTTTTTAAATTTAGAAAGTGTTGTTTTGTTGTGTATAACACATAATACTTTGTGTTATAAAGAGAGATAGGTGAGTAGAGGTCGTGGAACGAGTTGTTGTGTCACGTTACCCGCAAAGCACCCGCTCATGAGCAAAGGATGAGAAATGAGTTGTTAAAAGAATCAGTTAGTTCGAAAATAAATGATCTTCAGAAGATGTTGCACTGTGAATTTTGCGTTCATCATTTAAACGATTCGTGATAAAAAATATTTAAGCCGTTTAATTTTACACTAGAACTAGTAAAATCTTAGGTCAGGTCACTCACGCATTCTACGAGATTAATTAATTTTTGGTTGTTGACATGAAATTCAAACTCAAGCCCAAAATAACATTTTTTTACCAAGATTAGTGCTTCCTTGAGAACAATTGATTTTTGTTGAATCTCAGATTCAAAGTGATAAATTCAAATAGTATCTTCTTACAAATCAAATCAAAATATTTTTGTGTTCATCTCTTCTTTTGATCGATCCAGTGTATCAGCATTTGAAATGCAGAGCGTTTTATCATAGATAGTTCAACAATAAGAATCCTTTAATGAAATAAATGTAAAATGTGAGTGATTTTTCAAATTCTTCATATTCAACTTTTATTTCTTGAAGCAGCATGCAGAATATAGAAAAACTGAGTCCATTCTAGTGTTTCAATTCTGTCGGCATCTATCTTTGATCACGTCTTGTGATAAACTGCCAATACTCTAAAATATACATTTGTTATTCCAACTTAATGACTTTCCTACTTTTAAATATATTCACGTTAAAAAAATTCTCATTTTTCAGTCCGTTAGCAATAGATTTTTTGAGACAGATCAAATCAAAATTCTACAATCGAAAATTCTTTAGAACCAAAAGAATTTATTCGGAAAAAAATATGCTGATGAAAGTGATAAGTTTCATATTAATTGAATGAATTAAATAAACGACATTTATATTTAAATGTTCAACTTTCATTCTAATATAAAAAACATAAAATTGTTGCATGTAAATTGGATAAGTGGGTGACAAATTCTTGACCTTATTTAGTATTGTTTGATTTTTCATAATATTCAAACGAATCGAATTAATTGCATAAGAATAACCAAAAAAGTGTGCTGTTAAGAGAACAGATTTGATAATATATTTATCAAAAATATCACATGCTTAGACTCTCAGACTTTTTCTGCAATAAGAATCCGAGTGCTTACAATGTTTTAAAAAATCTAAGAGCGTGATCTTCATTTTTGAACCAATCGTTATACTATAAATGGTAGCAATCAAATTGTTTAATGCAGACGAATATTTTCTAAGGGTAGAATTGTTCATATAATAGCAACTTAAATAATGAGAATTTTTTTTCAACTTTAGAATTTTTCTTCTCGCTAAATTTTTAACAAAGTTTTTATATAAATAATTGTAGTATTTAAATTTTCTTAATTACTACAAATAAATACAAACTATATGCTGCGTTAAGTTTAATAGTCAATTCAAAAAAAATTCAATTCTATTAGCATTTATTATCAGAATGTACGAGGCTTACGAACTAAGTTGCAAGAATTCAATTTTTCGTGCTTATTATGCAAAGATTCCATTATCTGTGTAACTGAGACTTGGCTGCATTCCGGCATCCATAATTCTGAATTGTTACAAAATTATAACGTTTACCGAAAAGATCGCAATCGCAATCTCTCAAATAAATCAGACGGTGGTGGAGTCTTTATAGCTGTTAAGATTTCCCTTCCCAGTTCTCTCTGTGAAGAATTTCACCCTCCCTCGCCCATCGAAAGTGTGCTCGTCAAAGTTCATGTTTCTGCATCTGCCCCCGTATACATTTCTTCTACTTATGTTCCATGCAACTCTCCGATCGAGCTGTATGAGTCTTTCTTTTCCTCTCTCTTCTCATTTTGTCTATCTATCAATCCTTCCTCTCGTGTTATTATCTGTGGGGACTTTAACCTTCCTTCTCTTGATTGGCAATTTTCCCCTAACATTCATTTTATCTCTTGTAATAGACAATCCAACCTTATCTCAAACTTTTTATCACTTACCTCCTGTTCTCAATTCAATTATGTCCTGAACTCCAACGGCCGGCTTCTTGATCTTGTCTTGTCAAACATAGATCATGATAGTCTGTCTCTAATGCCTGCACCTCATTTTTATGTTCCTCCTGATCCTCATCATCCACCTGTTTTGTTGGATCTTTCCTTGGGCCTCCCTAAACCTCAAAAAGCTCGCAAGCAATTTAGATTCAATTTTTGGAAAGCGAATTATGTTGCTATGTCGGATGAACTCTGTTCGGTAAACTGGTCTTCTTTTTTTCTTAATCTAGGTTGTGAAGATGCGCTCTCTAAATTCTACTCACTTATCCATGACCTTATCTCGCGCTTCACTCCTTACCTTAGTCGTTCTACGGCCAGCGATCCTCCCTGGATGACCCAGGATGTTTTAGCTATCCTCAGATTGAAAGATCGAGCCTATCGTCTCTTTAAATCTAGCAGAACTCCTGAAAATTATACTGCTTTTTCTAGACTCCGTGCTTCCGCGAAATCGGCAATGAAAAGTGCTATGCGTAATTATTTCGTTAATATCGAAAATTCGCTACACTCAAACCAAACCAAGCCGTTCTGGTCCTATATCAATTCCCTTAAGTCTTCCTCCAGAATTCCCAGTACTGTTTCATGGAATGGTGAACAGGGTTCGACTCCCGAACAAATTTGCGAAATTTTTGCAGCCTTTTTTTCCTCAATTTATCCTCTCTCCTCTCTCCAACATACTGCTACTGTTATTCCTTTTCACTTTCCACCTTTTCTCGATTTTATTTCCACAAACCCTACTGAAATTCAAATGTTGATTGATTCGTTGGACTCTAGCGTAGGACCTGGGCCAGACGGGCTTCCTAATATTTTCTTCAAATCTTTATCCTCTTCATTATGCCTTCCACTTTCTTACATTTTTAACGCTAGTTTATCCTCGGGTGTCTTCCCTAATTTTTGGAAGCTTGCTAACATTTTCCCAGTACATAAGTCAGGTTCCCCATCCAATGCTTGCAATTACCGTCCTATTTCGTTACTCTCATGTCTTCCCAAACTTCTTGAACGTATTGTCTATAATAAACTCTACCAAGCTCTTTCTTGTAAATTATCCCCGTTTCAACATGGTTTTCTTCCAGGCCGATCAACTAGCACAAACCTTCTTGAACTTATCCATACTGTCGCAAAGGCTCTCGAAAATCGTCTCCAAGTGGACGTAGTCTACACTGACTTCAGTAAGGCTTTTGACACTGTCAACCACAATGTTCTACTTCAAAAATTAGAACACTTTGGCCTGTTTGGTCCAGTACTCTCTTGGCTTGAGTCATACATTAGTTTTCGTTCATGCCGTGTTAGTCTATCTGGTGCACTTTCCTCTCTTTTCTTTCCAACCACCGGTGTCCCTCAGGGATCTATCCTTGGTCCTCTTCTCTTCCTCCTATACATTAATGATCTCCCCTCTGTCCTAGGATCTCAGTGTCTTCTGTATGCTGATGACTTAAAAATTTACAGAGTTGTCCGCTCAGAAGAAGATTGTATTGCTCTCCAGATGGATCTGGACGCAGTCGATTCTTGGAGTCATACTAATTTTCTCTTTCTTAATGTCCAGAAATGTCACAAAATGTCCTTCACCTTAAAACCCTGTCCAATAGATCATATTTATATGTTACATGATCTTCCACTCGTAGCTGTTTGTCAAATTAAAGACCTGGGAGTGATTTTCGACCCGAGACTTAAATTTGAGCTTCACATTGCGGCAATCTCCGCTCGCGCTTCTCGTGTCTCTGGGTTCGTATTAAGAAACTCCCATTTGTTTTCTAACATTTCCTCCTCTGTTAACCTATATACTAGTCTCGTTAGACCCATTCTCGAATATTGTTCGCAAGTATGGTCTCCACATTTCCTTTATTTAGACTCTCTCCTTGAATCCGTTCAACACAAATTCACTCGTTTTCTTATGTTTAAATTTAATTTTGCTTATATACCTTATACTGAGCGACTTTCCATGCTTCAACTTCCCACTTTGAATTCCCGTAGACTCCTCTTAGATGAATGTTTTCTGTTTCGGCTTCACCACCGTCATTTAAATTCTAACCTGCGAGACTGCTTAAGTTATCGTATTTCAGAACGACCCGGCAGATCTGCTAACACATTTGCAGTTCCATATGCGAGGACAGAAACTTTTTACCATTCACCTATGTTGCGGCTCCCCCGTAATCATAATAATTTGCAGCTTGGTCCGTTTCCTCACTCACTTTATACTTTTAAGCTACAGTTAAAGCGCATTTTATTTAATTAACTTTCTTCTGTTTTATTTTCTTTTTTTTTTTGTCTTGTAATTGGACTTCTAGTCTGTAAGATGAAATAAATAAATAAATAAATAGTGTTATTTTATATCCATAAAAAATTGGGTTGAATGGTTTGTCTTATCTCGTGAAACCTGGGACAAAATTTTCTTCGAAGAGACAAAAACCATTTCGATCTATTTTTCTCGCTCGTACTGATAGTTTGAATTGACTTTCCTTACTTGATTCAATTTATTAACTTTTTTCATTCAATAAAAGTGCAAAAAAGTCGATCTTTTTTCAGTTTTTGGTTTATTGAAGGAAAAAATTTCCCATATTCATAAGATAATATTTCTTTAAAAAAATTCTTCTTTTTTTATGTGCTGTTCCCTGCATTTGACTACTGTTTTCATTTTTACAATGCATAGTAGCATGCTGGCTTCTAATAAGAGTACAGTCGTCAAGAATCTGAATGAACCCACGGTACGATACTCGAAGATAGTTGCCTCGGTCACTTAAATGATGTTTAAGGGGTCTTTTAGATTATAATTTTTGAAAAATCGGAACAGCTCGCAGAGATGCACAATCAGCTAGTCAAAAGCTGTATGAAAAAAAGGAAGAAATTTTGTATGGCCCAGGCATAGCAGAGTAGATAGTATATAGCGATCTATTTTTTTTTTTAAATTCGTAAGCAAATTTGGCGATTTTCTCAAATTCATGTTTTTTAAGCTGGCGGACACGATTTAAAAACAAAATAGTCAACCTCAACTCTGACTTTTAAATATGTTGTTGTACACATATATGGCTATAGTCGGCAGCAGAACCATTATGATCAGTATCAAATATACTGATTTTCACTCAATTTTCCACCCTCAAAAATAGCTTTTTTTTAAAAAAGGCCGCCATTTTGTTATTTTGTAATGAAAATAATCATTCCGGTGCCTACTATAGACACTTAAACAATTTATTTGGCGCTTTTCTTGTTTTCCAGATGATCCAGTCACTTGAAATCACGTCTGCCGATGTTTTTTATGTCTTCTTTAAAAAAAAATTTATATGTGTAAAAAACAATAAAAAAATCTAAATCAATATTTGTACACCCAAATAACCAATTAATATATTTACAAAATTTCAAAATGATATCTTGTTTCTCTCTTTTGGAAAAAAATGGTTAAAATATTATTATTATATTTTTGAAAATCGTAACGTAAAAGACCCTATACCAAAAAGAGTATATATTTTCTCATATGCCTATTTCGGTTGCTATTTGCAACCTTCTTCAGTGATTTGTACACGATTGTACCGAGTCTTGTACAAAACACTGAAGAAGGTTGCAAGTAGCAACCGAAATACGTATATGAAAAAATATATACCCTTTTTAGTAAAAAGCAAATACACGATTTTTCAATAATTTAAACACTACCAAAATACGCTCAAGAAAACACAACACCCAAACTAAAAGACTCCTTTTTAAAATTTTCTACAGAATTTGACATCCACGAAATTAATTAGACTTACCAATAAAGAATCACACTACAAGAAAGAACGTTTGCTTACCTGTAAAGAAAAAATAAATGTTATTAAACTTTCACGAATTCCATAATTTTTATCAATCAATTTATAAAGTTGAAAAGCAATCAATCAATATAAAATTATACTTAAATTGGGACATTCCCCAATAAAATAATAAAAATAATGAATGCATTGCAAAAAATAATCAACTACCTGATGAAAATAGCACAAAGAGTAATATGGTCATAATGAGGGTCGGTACATACTTCTTTTTATCATAATTATCGTTGTAAATATTCAATGAAAAAAGCTTGGGGGCCCAACCTCATGTTGACAACAAATAGAAATATTATTTCACATGGTTGGGGTGAAAGGGCTTGAATATAAAATAACTTTTAGAAGACAAAGATTCAGTTTTTAACCATTCACTAAATAAAAGTGCAAAGCAACATCAAATAATCACTGAAATTTAACAGTTTCTTTAAAACTGAAAGAAGCTAACTATTTGCAAAAAAAGATACAAAAACACAAACGTACATATAACGAACTCATAATTAAAATTGTTCTAATTGCTTCTACTAAACTTATTTACTATCATTAACTACTTGTACATTATTTATTACGTTCAATGGTTCGTTTTTATATCGTAGTTTTAAACCATTACACTATATTTTAAATTCAACCTGATTCAACTTGCACCTTGTATTTGTATTAAACTCTAACCTGGCCTACAGTACCGCAATCTATTTCTATTCGAATTGTGTATTCGTCACCCAGGTGGTGGTCTCGACTAATCGAGACTAGCAAAGACTTTGTGTCGTATGGTATACTGGGGAGCTCTCGCTCCAACCATAACAATGGCTCATGAAATTGAATAACGCCGATACAGCTTTGTGTACTTGATGTAGAGGTTTTTCATAACGGATATCCCGAAATTCACCGTACTACTATTGCTACGGTTGTAACTGCAATTAACTGAAAAAAGAGATAACGTACGCCATCGCTACCACTTTCATGTTCAGGCGGTTGCCAGCAAGAATAGTTGCCGGCTACGGTACGCCACGTATTGCTGAGGGCTGGAACGGGTAGCAGAGAGTTGATTGTCAAGGGAACTTGAACAGAAGGGGGTTGAGCTGTGCCTGTGAAAAAGTATTTTGTTATGAGTTTTTTTTCAAAAATAACTGAACTAAACACCGGAAATCAAATAAAGCAACAAGTTTGCATCGAATAAAAAGTTGACCATAAAAAGAGTCCTCCCATTTTTAGATGCAAATGACGGCGGGAAAGAGAGGTAGACTTCAAAGAATTAATTTAAACAGGGTCGCAGTTCTGTAGAGGGCCATAAAAGACGAGTGGTAGAAAAAATACAAATAACTTCAACAAATTGTAGGCTAGTCAAGTCTGCTTTTGTCTGTGATTGTGGTTTAAATGCTGTGTGTAGACAGAAGCACCGCGTATCATTCTCGCTTATCTCTTACTGTTGGATAATAGTATTGAATAAAATAATGTAACTCCCATTCTCGGGATTGCCTTATATTGTGATATTGAATCCAGTATGGGATTGGAAAAAATTTAATCAACTAAATAAGAATGCAAAGAGACAGCACATATCAAATAGTTTTTTTTCAAAAAAGGTATAGAAAAAATATCAATAAATTCTATTCCAAATAAGTAATTAAAAAGCTAGTAGTGCCACAACCAACGAATCAAATAAACCTCATACTGTTCTGCAAAAACCATAAAACCGATAAAATCTTCACATGCGTCCGATTAAATAATTTGGGCATTAAATATCATAAAATTTATTGCCATTACCACGCATTAAACGCAGTCAACCTTACAAGGCGGTACTGTGCATATTTTCGCCACAATTTTAACTTGGCAATAAAGATCAACAACGTTGAAGGCACCCGCGTCCAAATGATTGATGATGAATATAACTTACGTTTACCATTCTATAAATAATAATATTAATACAAAAACGCACCGCCTTCGTGCCGCCTTTTTTATTTTTGATAAATCCATTTTGTGCATGTTATAAATTCGATATACAATCAAGGTTGCATGATTCACGTCATTCGTATTTAATGTTAACATATGTTGGAGGCTCTTGAGGAAAGTAACTTTTTGTTGCACTTCACATTTAAACATTTAAATAACTTGTCCGATGTTGTAAGTACAATATTGTTGGGTCTGTTTATTGTTGTTGAACATACATGATACCAGTTTAGTGACAAAAATACTTCTCAATTTGCCATTAAATGTTGAGAGCTAGCTGTTGATTCACTCATAAGGATAGTAGCTTTCAATGTCATGTCATTGTGAATTGTTTATTTTATTATGGTTTGTCAACTAGTTATAACGTTAGTAACATGGCATTTTCTTCTTACTCTATTGTTCTTAGATAAATTTACAAGTATTATTCAATTATTATGGGTCCAAGTTAAGGAAGCTTCAATATACATCTCAAATTTGTCAACGGGTTTGTTCAATCATCAAACTCCTGACTCAGAGAATTGAAACCCCTCTGTTTACACACATATGAGGTATCCAAGTGTGTTTTTCATTGTCTGATCGGAATAGATGAATTGCAACACCGAAATACTAAAAATCTTAATCAGCACGTATTTCTCAGTACTAATACAAAAATTATACTGATATCCGAGAAAAGTTTAATTTAATTACCGCTCTGCGTTTTCATATTCCTATGTTTTAATAATGGGCTTCAAACTCTTTTCAATTGCTAGAACCACCAAATTTTACATAACAACTTTTAATGAGCAATTCAGCCGATAGTAAAAGAAGTGCTACTCCATTACCAACTGAAATTTTTGAAGCTGGTTTGAATTACATTATGCAACCAGTTAACGCCAAAAATTTAACGAGAGAGGTTTTTGTAATGAATCTCTCACCCCTTTCAAAAAATTATGGACGCATTTGCGAGACTTTTGTCCCCGTTACAATATGCAAGGAAATTTTAGCCATTTTAAGGTCCTTCTCCAAAAGCTAAGATCCCTACGCTAAACAGAACATCAGTTTAGATGGGTTTATATTTCCTAGTCTCACTTAAAAAATGAATGGATTGAAAGAAGTTCATAGCATTATCTTTTCTGGGTAATGAACGTCAGCCAAATAAGATTGAAAAGATATTAACATTTTATAAGACTCATCACCCATATATTCATCAGTTGTAAACCTAATCTGTCACTGATTAGAGAAACAGTCATAGCACGAAAAGATACAAATATACTGCAATTTGCTCTTGCAATACTATCTAGTCCTATCATCACGTGTGGCTGTAGGATTGCGCAGCAGTTTGGGTTGCCTGAATTATGGGAATTATGAGGCTCCCAACTGAAATCAATATTTTATGTTAATAAAAAAGTTAAAACTTTTTGAACGGAGTTACGCTCGGATAAAAGCTTTCTGGCGGCAATTGTCGATGCAAAACAGATGACCGTAGCGCTCAATAATTCAAACTGTGAATCAGAAAGATAAAAATTAACTTAGAATATACTTCAAAAAGTGCCCAAATGCAACTCGATTCGACGAAATATATACTACATTAGATCACCTCTTCCCGCCATAAGTTCTGTATAAAATATTGTCACTAAACTTATCTGTGAAACGATCAAATGATCAATAGTGACCTGATTTTATATATTTAAGTTATATTATAGTATTTTAAATTTCCGAAGATCCCAATAAGAAATTGATTTTATTTCGGTATTCGGAATCCTTTTTATGCAAAATATTTCTTATTTTATCTACAAAAACTGTTGTGTACTAGGAGTGAAAAAACCTTTAATGAACAACTCTTCCGTGCATATGGCTTACATATTTAAAAAATATTTCCCTGACTCAAAATGTGAGTGACCCATAAAAGTGTAAATCAATTGCTATGCAAATTATTATGAAATTGTCACTATTAATAGTTTATACGTCAGCAGGTATGCGATTCATTAGCTCTTTCTTTTAAATAAATCATTCGATCAATTGTACTCTTAGACCCATACGATAAGATATTCAAAACAAAGTATCATTTCACACATGCGCTCAGACAAAAATTTTCACCATTTCATTTGACTCCATAGGAAATTCCATGTGTATATGTGACACACTTCTAACTAATGATGATGATAAGTGAAAAATATTAATGCGTTTTTCTTTATTTTTCGACTTGCGATAGTGACATCAAAGTAAAAAAAATCAACCGAATATATGTGGTTACCCCATTCCTGAATCCTTCCAATGCCAATCAATGCTCCCTCAACACAGTTTCTTCAGTTGCTCCAAAACCATCCTTCTTCAACTCCCACCCACACATCCGTTACGTCAGCATTTAGCGCTACCGACAATTGTTCTTGATGACGACTTGCAGAACAACGCGGTTTTTGATGGTATATATGTCGTCATTTATTTATATTTTTATAAATTCCAGTGGGCGTGATTGTCGCTCATTTTCGCCTGGGATAAGTTCATTAAAGATTGAGGTCCTTAAAGATAGCTAGCTAGACCAATACAAGGCTTTTATTTTAAAATCATATTGGATTTGCCTGAACATGAATTTCGATGATATACTCAACTCACTCGCATGATTTTCGTCTTATGAAGAAGTTTTCTTAATTTATTTTATGTTTGAAATGTTTCGATAAAACAATCAATAGTGCCATTTGTCCATCTTCTTGAGCGGTTTAAACGATTCAAAAGTTCTACTAGCACTTTTCTAGTATGTATTCTTTAACTGATCGAAGAATAAAACCAAACTGAGGTATATTTTTTGTCTCCCCTTCATATGTTGCATAATAAAAGACTGTTTCTTTGCTTGAAATTTTGAGAAACAATCAATGTTAAAAGTTTCGTATCACCACTGATCGCAAGGCTAGGTACAAATAACCAAATTCTTTTTTAAATGAAAATTTTCCAAAACAGGGATTAAAGGACGCTATTACGAGAGCTGTTGTTAAAAGAAGGATTTGCAGCGTGAGAAATATATGCAACCAATTCTTTTATAAAGCGCATTTAAATTAAAGCTGGTTATTGAAAATGTTTTCATTCAAGAAAAATCCATTAGGCCAAAAGACTTTGTGCCAAATTCTAACAATAGAGTTTTCTAATCATTATTCTAAACGTGAATGCGTTGCTAGATTGCGCTTCCTTGTGAATCTCTCTGTCTCGTGAATCTAGATTCAGGATGGACTAGAACTCCTATCGGTTTATGGGAGAGCGTTGGTTGTCGCATTGTAACAACTCGTAGTAAAGCCCTCTTGGGAGGACCTTCATGCCAAACCATAGAAACATCTAATCGTTAAAAATAGGCTGAAATTTCTCAGTATCAGATTAAATGAGCTGGTTTGCCCAATGTGATTTAAATATTTTCCACATGGGTATGTATGTACATAGACACCAAATTGAATGGATTAATTTGCCCTTATTGTTGCATCCTGTTCGGATTTGAAACAAATTTATTGATAAAATAAACTAGTAGTAACTTATGTAATGTTCATGATATTCTAGGAATTTGCACTGAAAATGGGAAGCTAGATAAAACAGTCACCAGCAGATATTGTAGCCATAAAGAAGGTGGAGAGCTGTTTTCTGCACAGAGTTCTTCGTTTTTCTTGGATACCTCGCGAAAAGGCTAAATTACACGGCCCTCTACTAACATACATGAGGTACAAAGCAAAATCCAACACTATCCGACTCAAGATGGGAGAATGAGTAGTTCTATTGACAGATACGGAATTCTATTAAGATCTAAGCGATGTGCGTCTAATTGTTTGTAGTTCCGTGAATCACAGAAATCAAATCACATTAAATCTAACACAAAAGTATGATAAGTCTAAACCAAAACCGTGGGGACTCTACCAGCATATAAGCATGAATTAGAGTCTGTATATATTTCCAGCTATAGGGTCCTCCCCACATCCACAGAATTAAAAGATGATCTATTGTCCTTGGTGGTATGAAGTCGACCCCTGATAAGGCTTAAAATTAAATGACTCTCCCTCTAAAATCACTTTTGTAGTGCCTCTTAAGGAGTTATATCCACTTGTAAGTCCGAAAAAGCATGTTTTTTGAGAATTTTTTGTGAAGAGGCTTTTTATTAAATAAATACATAGAATAAATGTACATATAGCGAAATTGATGTATTTTATTAATTCGTGATGCATTACAAAAAATATTCGGTTCCGTTGTTCCTGGAGTAGATCTCCTAGAGGATCTCCACAAAAAGGTGTCAGGCGGTGAGGAAGATATCTCTGATCCAAATTATCGGAAATAAAAAAACCAAAAGGTTCACTTTTAGGATAGATGAATACAGATAATGATCGATGGAATAGTCAAAATTTTGATTGTTGACAAAATGGCGGCTTCCCAAAGAAAAAAACCGTTGTTTTCAAGAAAATTTACAGTTTAAAGGGGCTTAATAAATCGAAATTATTGTTAGAAACCTTATTCTTTCGTTCATTACCTGATACAAGTATCTAAGAAGATTGTGTGAGAATTTCAAGCCGATCGGTTCAGCCGTTTTGGAGAAATTTTCCTCACCGACTTTGAAAACACCGTTTCGAGAAAAACGAGTTTAAAGTTTTGGGAACCAATTTTTTTTCCAACTTACATCGTGGCAGTTCACTTTAAACTGACGAAAGGTACTTACTTCATACCTAACATTTCTAAATATAGCTTTCAGGTTTAAAATAAACCTTTTATATTCTAATTCCAAGAATAAAAACATTATGAAAAGCATTGACAATGGCATAGGGGTAATGAGAAGCAGTTGCTATTCCGGTTTACGCTTCGCCTACTTTCAAACGCTCGGAAACGTCTTTACAAATACGCTAATTTCTCTGAAACTATTTGCCGGATCAATGTAAAATTTTCGGACGATATTCTCAAATATATGTACATTCAAAATATACAAAAAAAAGTAATTCGATTTTTTTCAAAATTACAATTGGATATAACCCCTTAAGGGGGGAAATACGTGTAGCAGCTTAAAAAAATGATTTTTTGTCTTACATTAAAATATTTCAAATACTCTAAGAATACGCCAGAAAAAGTTTTGAAGCGATATTCGTATTAGTTCTTGAGTTATATCCATTATAGGCAGCGCGGCGTTTCCCAGTAAGTTGAGCACACCTGCCGCGCGTCCCTGCCTACTTTCTCTCCGGCGTTATAGGCGGTTCTCTAATTGTGTATCCCTACCATATTCTTATAAATCTGGAATTCTCAGCAAATAGGACCTGGAATCGCTAACTAATAAGTAAGTTATAATAAAAACTAATAATCAATGGTTGTTAACTACTGCAAACTTTAAACGCGTTTTTCTCAAAGGTGTACTTCTTCAACTTCCGTACAAAATATATCAAAAAATATCAAACCGATCCGGCTGAAATTGATACCACATCTACAAAAGAATCTCATGTCCTAGTTGACTCTACATGTTTTTGTAGTTTCGGAGAAATAATTTGTTTATTAATGTTTAAAACACGACTTTTTTGGAAAATAATCGACTTTTTTGTTTAATCTAAATGTAATGTAAAAATTAGATTTTTTTCATAAATTTTATTGGTCAACCTATGAATTTGCATATTTTTTTCTTTTGAATGTTTTAGGATCTCCGGATATGACGTTAAGTTGTACGAGGCATTTTTGAGGTGTTTTTTTCATTCATTTGCATCGTCACCATTTTGTGTTGAAAAAATATAAAAAAAATATTTTCAAGTACTTTGAGACATGTACTTAAAGGATTTCATGTTAAAAATTTTCTAAATAAACAACATATATTTTTTAAATCAATCTGAAGTTAGCATGTTTTGTTAAATTTTACATGTATTACCCCCCTTAAAACATTTAACCGATCATCATCCCCGGCACACAAGGACAATATTTTCCGGAAGCTTCACTATAATTGTCCAAAAATGTTTTGGTATAGCTACTGTACAATAAAGCTTTTTCCGATAGCAGATAATCAAACTGCTCTTTAAACCTGCATCCAAGCATAACATAACTTTTAATGAAATGTTTTTAAAACTTTAAGTAATTAAATGGGAAGTGTGGTTTCGGGATGACGGATGGCGTCCTCTTCAGGTGCTGTCATTTACCATCCGCCACCAGACAGCACGACCACGGTTAGGCTTGTTGATGGGTTAAGCTCGTTATATTTCAACTATTTTAATATTTGTATCAGCGAAGTATAACGACTGTCAATTCGTATATGTATATGCCTACGTCGCTATTCTATATTCAGTTTTTTATCATGGGTTAGAACCTCCTAGTCTAGTCAACAACTTCGCCTTCTAGTGTGCTTTTGGCTTAGCTACTTGCTAACACACTTATTGCACATTTGCACAGTAATCCTTTATCACTCAGGCATAGGGACATCGTCAGAAATTTAAAAAAAAATGATGCATTAGAAAGGAGCAGCACAGTTCTTCTTTGGTTCAGGTGTTATTGTTGTTTTCCACTTTCTTCAGCAAAGCTAGGTAGAAAGTCTTGAAAAACCTTACATCTGAAATGGGCAAAGCAACTTCGCCCATTCGTAAGTATGTAGTTCTCAAATTTTCAATATTGAAAGATCAGTCACCGAAGCAAGCGTAGTGAACTATGAGGTATTCTACTAACCAATTTATTTTTGCAGTTACAAATCTTCAAAAGAAAAGAAAGGCTTGATGAGGAAAACATAGCTTTCAACATGAAAATAATGAAATTATTCAGATCCATAACTTCAGAGAGCCTTAGCGAAGCTGTCAGCACTAGTATCAAAGGCAAAGTACCGTGTACCAGAAAACCAAAAAGGTTCTGGTTTCTCCTTCCTGTACTACCCTATCTATTTTACTGAAGGAGCTTTATTGCGGAAGTAGATATCTATTCCAACTGCTAATCTACCCTTGCCTAATATGCCACCATAAAGATCTCACTGGCCAGTGAAGCGTAGATAACATCCCGATAAGGTTTAAGGCAAATTAACAATTTTCTTAATGGCCTAACCACACTGTTTAGATAGTGCTCAAATCATCACCTTAGATAATGAAAAACACAACAATTTATCCCTTCGTCAAAGTCATCGTGTCATGTTATTGAGTTAAGCTGAATAATTAATACATCCAGGCAAAGGTGATCCACCCTGGACTTTAGTGATAAAACCATTTAATTTGCTATCATAAATTCCCAGTTTCGGCTGATTATATTCGAGTTTATTTACACACCAGTAACTCGCACACATTTATTTCCATCAGGTGACTTCACATACTACTAGATAACTCTTATCAGTGCAAATTTATTTTTTCAGAAGAAAAAAATTCCCACTTTCTGAACGGGCATAGTTTATGGTTTTGTGGTTTCAGACTAGAAGCTAGCATGAAATTATTATTTTTTTCCTAGACGTAATCATGTACACCGTGAAGGTCCATTTTAATACGAAAACAAATGAAAGAACAATGAATTATTTTTTTATATAGAATAACAGAATGCATTATGGCTTGTTGTCATGCAAAAGATATATATGATGTATATGGGTAATAGATATGCAGGAAGAATGGTTGTTGAATAGGAAGTTATGCACGGTTAAACTTTTGATGGCAATCTCCAAGCTCATCCAAGGAAACAACTGTTTCTGAAATTTTGTATTAATCTTTATAGACGTTGAAAGAAAACGCTTAAAGATTTCATTGATTATAGTAAATTGTTTTCTCAGAATAAGTTCTGAAACGTTTCGGGAGAGCATTCTTTTTAATCCAATTTTAAGCTCTTATCAATCAAAATAAGAAAATCAACTATTATACGAAATATTATGCCATCCCTTACAAAGTGAAACGCCATACAGAAACAGCCTTTGATTCAATGATAAGGAGCTTAATTACTTGCAAACCTTACATCGCAAATATCCACATCTGTGTCTTGTCGGTGAAATCAAAATTTAAGTAAATGTGAAATTTTTAGAGTATTTTTGAAAGACCTGGAAAACATGAAAAAAGCCTACGACAATGTTTGGACAAAATGAAAGGATGCATGTAGTCCTTTTGTTGCCAATTTAAAATTTGCACCATGATATTGTACTTGTGGAGATATAATCACTTGCACAATGATCACTGACCCGCAAATTTCGTGAAATGCTTTACTTTAAAATAAGCTGGGTAACCAAATAAAGGGCTGGATAATTTAAGTAATTTTATATGTGTAGTAAAATATGATAATCTTTCCGTAAATGCAAGGAAAAAATGAAATTGATCGAGCGTATTAAAAATAAAAAGACCTTTTTCCTGAATCATATAAACTTTTCGTATGAAGAATCAATATTAAAGAGATTATGTCTCCACAAAAAACATGGTAACAATATGACGCCTACAAAGAAAGGACATCATGTATCCTTGCATTTAAGATTAAAAAAACCATTACTTTCCACAATGGAGTTTGGGATCTGCAGACCCTTAGTACCCTTTGTTCTTATAATAAAAAGGCACAGCGAATTATAATGAAGAACTATTTTGTGTTCAAGTTGAATCCAGTTATTATATCCTTGCCGTTCGCATTCGTTCTTAAATCATTCTGTGTCGGCAAAATTAGATACCTGCAAGAGACAGCTTCTCATAATTTCATGTAAAAAACTTCTTAAGGCTCAAATAATTATGTTTATCAAATAATTGTATTGCACCTTCATAATTGTTTGATTTGTACCCTCCCTACCTCACCGCAATCTTTAGCCATGAGTAAGTTAGCAGAGCCTTTAAATTTAGTTCCTTTACAAAGAAAATTTTACTTGGCTTATTGGAGCAACAGTTTTTTTTTAATTTTTCTGAATCTTTAAATATTGCAGAAAATTTGTTTGCTCAGATCCACGCACAGTAATTCAAAATTCAAAAGAGGAGCTTCAAGCCTGCTTTATTTCGCACTGACAATGAAACCAGGAAAGTCAACCTAAACTTCGTTAATAAATGCTGAAGGATATATAAAAGATCAAATAACCTTAGTCAACACAATTAATTTTGATTTAAACTGAAAAATGAAAAATACACCGCAAAAATTATGATCCCTTGAATATGTAATGCAAATGGCAAACTGCAAGTTAAAAATCTATCTTAGTAGACGGATTTGAAATCAACAGAAATATTTTATAGACAAAGGATCATCAGATATTGAAAAAAACTGCCAAGAAAATAATTCACCATTATTTTGAGATAGTCTGGAAAACTTTCATGGATTTTTTCATCCTCATTTTGTTCTTTATCAAATTTTTTCTTTGATGGTAAGAAATTCTAATGAAAGATGGATGCATGAGTTTACGCGGTTGTGAAAACTTCTAGTTTGCCGTAAATAAACCAAATCATTTAAGTTTTGGCGTCATATATTGGTCCATTACATTAAAAACTCGACAGATCTATTTTGGATGCTCCATGGCTAAAAGATAAAAACTTTCTTTCAAAAACGAGGCATGGTTAATGCGTAGTCTGAAAAACGTCTCAATCAGAGTTAAATATACATAAGTTTGCTGCATACTTTAAAAACTTATATGAAATCATTGCTAAATAGTTTTAAATTGAATATAAAATAGTCTTCCTCCCTTAAATGCTATATTAAAAAGACGGGGGCTAGAAACTTTTATTGGAATTTATATATGAAATTCTTTATTGTCAATTTCATGGGAACATTCATAAGAACAATCATTAAGTTTCAAAACTTCTTGGAAGCACTTTTTTCCTCGGTAAGTCTAGCTTCAAACAACTCAAGCTAATTACTTAAAATTATGAAAACCTCAAGACACTTAGTAGCAACATTGAATATAATTTCACATTATATAATTTTTGTTTTTCTTTTCGAGATATGGCAAAGGAAATTATTTTTAATCGTTTTATGATTTATTTATTTTTTATATTTTTTTTTTCTCGAACAACACTGCGCATGATTTCTGGTAGCAAATTCTTCGTTTAAGGTAACTCGCCATCAACAAGAAACATTGTAACCCCATTTTATCGTTTATATGGCTGGGAAATTCTCATTGTCGTCAGTAAGTATGTGCTGCGAATTAGTCGGGCTTATTGTTATCAATTTTATGATACTCTTAATTCTATATGCAAATTTAAAGATGTTTTGACTTGCCAGCATGATGTTCTTACTAAAGCATAGCCAGTTTAAAAGATTGTCGTTCGTGACTAAATTTTTAAAAATCGAGAAACTTAATGACAAGTAAGCCACCGAATATATCCAATACGAATCGGAATTTTCATTTAATTATATTTTTAATTATATTACACGTGTTATTTCTTTAACTAGAAATCTGCAATTCACCTAGAAGTTGTGAAATTTTTTATTTCTAAATTTGAGTGGTTAATGCGTGCTCCATTGTAAGAAAAGCAATTCCAACCACAGTTCAAAATGAATAAGGTCAAAAATAGACTCACTTTTTGCTGAGCCACAGATAAAAACAATATAAAGAATCTATGATTCTTCGGAAATTAACTTAAAACAAAGTCTGGTGTGCCTCCTGGATGATAATATTCCACAATGATCTCGTTATCACGAGCGAGTCTTCAAAGCTCTTGCAAAACTAAAATCAAATTTTAACAAATAGTATCAGCAAATTTTACTTCATCAAATACTTCTGCCATTTAAGGGTACTCAGTTAATGTAGAAAAAATTACACCTCAATTCAATTTCAACACCGTGGTCATGCTTGGCCAAGGTTGGTCAATTTTACTCAGTTTTAATAATAAAGAGAGGGGCGTGGGACGAAAATTATTAGGGCGTCACCCGTTTCTGCCCCGAGATTGTCTCACCACAGATCTCGGAACGGGAACTTGATCCGCATCGACAAGTAAGCATCTCCAGCCTATGAGAAAAGATAGCCCTTCCGTGAAAAGAAAAGGATTTTTCTACAACAAACTTCACACAAGTCAAATGTAATTAATTTTATGTGAATTGTCGTTAATCCAAAAGAACTTTAAAATGCACTCAACTTGAAACGATTTTACGATATGCTTAAATTTACTTACAATTTTGCGCTTACGACTAATTCCAGCAGAAATATCTTTTCTTATGCGGAATTTAGATGTCATCGGGTCTCGTCATTCGTTTCCAGAAATATTTGCTATCTTTTATCCAATTCTAAGCACAATCTTGCAAAAAATGTACCAATATCACCAAAAGAACTCCCAATTGAAATTTTTAGCCTAGTTCAAAAATAAGACCATATAAAGCTTATTCCGATCCCATTTCACCATCGCCAGTGATTGATTCGTGAACTTGAATTTGAACTCATTTCGTTCCGCTGGATTATGAGGATTTCTGACCATAGTCAGCAGCTGTTTGCATTTGGTTTTTGTCGTTTGCCATTTTGTCCCACTCACGGGTGTCTGTTGAAAGTGGCCAAACGAGTTGCTGTGGTATATCATTGGTTCCTGTCGAATTATATATATCCTACCGTATAGAATTCTAGGGGCAACAATGACAATGATGACGGCGATCTTCACGTCACTGTATTCAACCAGGCTGAAAATTCCAGGACCCAAAGCACCACTGAAATGTGAGCTGCTTCTCACAATTCCATTCAACGTAAGTTTTCGTTTTGTTGTGGTATATGGAAGCAGGATGCCCAGTTTTCTGGCACAGTGGATCTACGCTTCCTCTCAAATTACAAAGAAACTATCACGGTCGATAAAGGATCTGTATGTACAATGCTTTATTCGCCGGCGATAGTATACTACGCGTATAACTACTACAGCTAGTACTGCCGTAGGTTGGACTCGTAAATCTCGCCCACACAAATGGTTTAACGCAACTCCGTCTTGCAATTCAATTTTACTCTTCCCTAGCTTGAATCTTAATTTTGTACCTAATCCAAAATCAAAACAATATACTCCTTGTTGATTCAGTCATTGCGTTTGGTTGATTATATATAGTAAAATCGCAAAAAGTTTTTATCATACGATAACTCGTTAGAGTTGAGTTCACTATTTGCTCATAACTTTACTCAACTTTAAGCTAAAAAGGATTACATTTGCTAATAATGTGCACAGCATGCAAGTTCATGTGTCGATGCACTGATAAACAAACATTTTAGACATATATAAGACGAATTTTGGCACCTACAGCAGTATTAGAGATGCCAAATTTGGTGCATCTTAAAATGCTGAATGAGAAGAAAATATTCCAACAACTTATTCACCATGTGAGTTTCAACCATAGTCCAGTAATTCAATCGCGTATGCAAAGACAACAGGAGGTTTTTTTATGACGTATTAAGAATCTAGTCAGCGCTTGAGTTTCTGGAGTAGTAACCTATTCTCCGTTAGGACTATTGATTATGATAACATAAAAAAACTTTCAATAGTTTCCAAAATGATTCCATAATAGTACGCGCCAAAATGTTTTCGTTAATCGTAACAGAATGATCTCAGAGAGTTTAACAACCATCTATTTTCTTCTTGGCATGCCAAACTCAATTAGTTAAGGTCTTGATTAGATTTAAATGCACGGAACACGTTTAAAATGGAGCTACTGCTTTTATCCGAGTTGAGTGTCAGCGATCAACAATCAAGGCTTCTCATCAGCTAGCGGAACAATTGCTTCAACTCAAAGCTATCTCCTAGATATCATATCCAAGCAATTACCCATGATTACCAGTTTCAACTTATCCAATTGCAGACTTAATGCCATGGTGGCTCAAGGAAGGTTACAGTTCAATATTCATGCTACCAATACTGAGTAACAGCACGAAGCTTACGATATGCAACAGATAATAGTACCAAAGACCATGTTGGCGTATTTGATATATGTAAAGATATAATTGTATCTCATGGACGACCTTCTTATGCGAGCGGTTACCTTTGAGTTTTGCTTGAATATCTACTTTTTTAAACGAATGACAACCGAATGAGATACAATAGATAATAAAATAATGTCTCGGTAATTCGTGCTATCAATAATCTAAATTTTCAGTAATTGGACACGTGGAAAGTTTGCACCTATGGACCCTATAGTCCGATGTCCTTCATGATTCCAATTATTTAGTTTCATATCAACTTAGTTATAACTGTTTTAATACTACACTCTTTCATAAATAAGCTAAATTTAAATTCTTATAAACCACCTTAAATAATAAAAATATTTATCATCGTTCATTCCGTGCTTGATTTAAGTTACATTTCAAAATATTTTGAAAATCATTTGGTTTTGTTAAGTGAAAAAGATAAAGCAAAAAATTTCCACCAGATTGTTTCTCTATATTTTTTCATTTCTATACTTTTTGTTTTATTTTATTCCCAGGGTTATTTAACTTACTTTTCCAAGTTTTGTAGCAATCCTAAAACTTGTCTATCGTCTTTCAAATTTTCATCACTTTCTTTCCATTCTCTCCAAATCCCAACGTCGTCATATGTTTACCAAATTTTGTATCATTTTTTCAAAGTTGAAAGCTTTTGCTCTTGTCTGAATGGATTTTATTTCTATTTTGATTTTCATCTCCAAAATCCTGTTTCCAATACCTTCCCTGAGTCCTAAAACCCACTTATAGTATTTTCTTCAGCTTTTTTCTAGTTTTTCGTATTCTTTGAATCTGCAGATCTTGGGTGCATACAGAATTCTATGTTTGGAAATTGTTTGCGAAATTTGCTTCTTTGATGTCTAATCAGTGATCCATATTTTAGGTTGACTATTGCTACCGAAAACCAAACCCAAATATTGGAATTGTTTCCTTTTCTCCATATTTCTGCGTTTCCATTTAAATTCTTCTTTATGTCTTCTTCAATCTCTAATACGAGTCATTATTGTTTTCTCTACGTTCAGTTTTAGTTATTTCCTTTCCAGATATTTTTCCATTGTTTTCAACATTTCTTTCATTTTTCTCGTTTGTTTTGTTCACTTTACTTCGATAACTACTACACATTCCATATTCTGCATATCTAAATTATGTATACAGCAATCAGGATCAGGCATCATTGCCGTACTCCTTTCCCCCCTTCTGTTTCAAAATACGTGCAGTGTCGAACACAGCTGAATGAGATGTCCCTTCATTATTGTAATTACTAGGACATATTGTAATGAAATGTTGGTTTAGCGAACGATATCGTTACGAAAATTCAAGGCAACGAGACGAGAGTCCATTGAGGCCAAATTCAAGAAAATCTCGTCTCGTTGTCTTGAATTTTCGTAGGAATATCGTTCGCTAAACCCAACATTTCATTCCAATATGAATATACATACAGGGTCTGTATAACAAGTAACCGGACTGACTCAGGAAATTTTTTATTGGCAAAATATGTACAATTTTTCTTTAGAAATCTTCATAGTAGTCCCCATTGGAGTCGATAACACGCTGATACCGGATTTTTCAATCCCCGAACGCTCCTTGGAAGTCGGCAACCTCGATGCTGTCTAGAGCCCTCGTCGTAGCACGTTGAACGTTTTCCAGAGTCCAGAACCACGTCCCCTTAAGGTGTCTCTTGTTCTTGGGGAACAGAAAGAAGTCCGCTGGTGCCATATCCGGGCTGTAAGGAGGTTGTGGCAACGTTTCCCTCGACTGTTTGGCTAACTGCTCGGTGACGAGCAGGCAGGTGTGCGACGGAGCATTGTCGTGATGGAGGATCCACGAATCGGCAATCTCCGGACGGACTCGGCGAACCCGGGCGGTTAGTTGACGGAGCACCTCTCTGTAGTACTGGCCGTTTACAGTTGGGCCGGGTGGCACAAACTCTTTGTGAACAATGCCTTTCACGTCAAAGAAAGCAATGAGCATCGACTTCACCTTCGATTTGCTCATGCGCGTTTTTTTCGGTCGTGGTGACGCCGGTGTGTGCCACTCCGAACTCTGCCGCTTCGTCTCAGGATCGTATTCGAAAACCCACGTCTCGTCTCTTGTAATAACGTGGTTAAAAAACTCTGGTTCGGTTTGCAGTCGATCAAGGATTTCCGAAGCGACAGCAACACGACGCTCCTTTTGCTCATCAGTCAGGTGTTTGGGCACCAGCTTCGCGCAGATCTTCCTCATGCCCAGATTGTTCTTAATAATGTTGTGAACGGTCATCTTAACAATTTCAACCTCATCTGCGATAGCCCGAATGCTCAGACGACGATCACTGTTCAACACATCACGCACTTTTTGCACATTTGTATCCGTGTGACTCGTTGATGGAGGACCGACGCGCTGTTTGTCATGGACGTCATCGCGGCCCTCCCGGAAATTTCTGTGCCACTGAAACACTTAAGTTCTGGACAGAGCATCCTCACCGTAAGCCTTTTGAATCATTTGAAGAGTTTCCGTGGCCGTTTTCTTGAGTTTGACACAAAATTTGATGCTAACACGTTGCTCGATCGTACGCTCCATTTTCACTCCGACGACGTAACTGAACACGCACTCCGCTCTCGCTCGATGCTATCTCTCCAAGCGCTTGGAGGCAACTGCTGCAGCCCGATTCCCTTTACCTAGACCCCCATCACCACTACATCACCAGATACCGGTTAGCAGACGCTTTGACGGCGCGGGGCAGGCTCAGTCCGGTTACTTATTATACAGACCCTGTATGTACTTGAGAATCACGATACAGATGTCCTAGTGAGAGCTGGCACTGAGCTCCAGAACTGCACATAACACCCCAGGTCGGCTGATCTCTAGCTTTTATAAAATTAGGACTGACTACTTGAAGGAACTTATCAAATAACCTGAAAAAAGCTTGCACTTAGCCGCAGCTAGCCGTGCAATTTCGCAAGAGGCTGCTAGTTTCAAATGAGGCGGATTCCGGTCAATTCAAACAAATCCAATTTTCCAACTAACTAAGACCTTACATAACTTTTTGTCAACTTACAGCAATCCTGAAGTCGTCCCATTATCTTTATTCTGCAATGCAGTATCCCTGAGTAAGCGCCCACCATTCCAATTTCATCTCATTAACAATCTCAAAACTACACATGAAAAACCTCTAAAACAGGACTCAAAAAAAAACTTTAGATATCAATCCCAGAAATTAAAATTTCATGTATTTCAATTAAACTGACGAAACACGCATGCAATCAACTCCATTCAACTTACATAAGTCGGCCTAGAGGACTTTGGGTCGTTAGTCCTTAGCCAATTTATACACACGATATTTGAAACACGAATCATAATGAGACTTCAGCATCTTCTCCACGAATCCATTCATAGGAAATTTTCTTTTTTTAGGGCAAAATATTTCCAGCTCCTTTTCTGAGAACGTTGCATAAAAACGATGAAGACTATTTAGCAGAGAAAAAATTACAATTTATTTCTTCACAGTGGTCCTATTCGATGAAATATATATAATATATATACAAAAAAATCCATTTATGATAATAAGTGTAACATTTTGAGTGGTGGTGCTAAGCTCCAGCAGCCCCAAAGATAAAGCCGCCAGTCGAAAAAAAACTAAATAAATAATAACAACATTCATACAGAAAATAAATTTAGTGGTAGATCTAAAAAACATTCACAACCATTTCCACTTATATAGATGAAACGTTTTCCAATGGAATTTCTGTTCATCAAATGTAAATATTTTATTGGTTTTCTACACATAAATAAGAGTTGTTCCAATAATCCGAATCAAGCTTGAAAATCAACATGACGTTATTTTACCTTGAAATAAATGCCATACAAATCAATCTTTTTGAAAAGAAAGGACTAACAAAGCTTGTGTTTTGTTGGTAAATCGATTCCGATTTCCAAGGCGGAAGCTCTTAACAGTTGCATAAGTATCTTCCACTTGAAACCCTATCAATATCTAAACCGTGCCCGGCAATGCATTCATATTTTCAAAGGGTCAATCCGGAAGTCTTGGCCTCTCTTAAGCACCACCCGTAACGCCATCAACGATTTGTCATCAGAAAGGCATTGATTAATGTATGTTTATATAAAAACGCCATCTGATTTCCATGTCATATGTTGATACCATTATTTATCATTCAAATGGTATTAACCGCTTATTGGAAAGAAACTATTAGCGCACACCGTTTGCATTATTCCATCGTATTTTTATTTTATTTATTTATCTGTTCATCCAAAGACATAATATAATGTTTGTTTCAATGCAAAACTTATTATGTTTCAGATCTTTCTTTCGCACTTAGACATGAGTAGGTTACACCGCAAATGTATCTTTGTCGGAATAGATACATTCAATGCTATATGCATTGCTTGTAAGCCAACACTAGCCCCAACAGTTATTATTGAATTATTGGGAATTATTTAGCTATTGCCCCGTTCGCAGGTCATTTATGTTAATGTTATTTGTTACGTTTATGCCAAGCAATAGCCAAGCTAACATTTGTGTTGCAAACAAAACGAAATTAAAATATACACAACTTACATATTGATTGACTGCACTCAACCATTGTTGTGAGTGTAGTCAAATATGAAATCGTACAAAAGGCTTTGGTTTTATATCCTTAATATCAACTCAAATTGGTATCGATTTGCATAGCTTCTATCGTTCTGATTATATATGTTTACATTGAATTGCATAAAACCAAATTAAAATATTCGTGAAAATTTATTTGCATCACTCACAATAATTTGTAGCTAGTGTAACATTGCTCCAAATTCTAAATGTATATAATAATGATTTGAATTGAATTTAAATGACGACATAATTAATTCCATAGACAGTTCATGCGCAGATTGGATTACTATTAGACCAAACTGCCTCAACGCCTTATTGTTGTCTGCTATTGTGTATTAAAGTTAATAGATTAGATAAGATTAGGAGCCATAGTGAATAATATTTCAATTATTTGAAAAGTGGATAATGCACAATGTTCACCTTCAATAAATGCATTACAAACTTAGAAAATCAAAATTTTCATGAACGAATGAAACTATCAATGCACTAGTTAGACTTTTTTCTGTCTTAAAAATAAATTTCCTAGATTTTTACCAAAGAAAATTATTGAAATTTCATTTTTATACCCTTTTTGGATTCTTGTTTTAATAGTCAAAGTGAATATTAGATAAGTTTGGAGTACACAAAATTCGCACTTTAATATATAAATGTCTCTAGTTTAATTCCGGCATTAAGTTATTTTAAAGCGCAAGATCAAACTTTGGAAATATTCTTGAAATTATTGACCCTTCCTAGTCCCCCGAAGCAGACAGTTGAAGAAAATAATAATTTATAAATATTCTGCCACAAAAAATAATGTCCCTTATTGACGGAAACTGTTGAATGTATCAATGCTTTTCGTAATACGATTCTTTTTTAATCTTCAGTTGATGTTTCTGGACTTGAAAGAAACTTTTAAATATATCCAATTAATAATTAATCAACGAAAACAAAATCATAAGCAAAATTAGGAAATCCATACTGTCAGATTTTCCGCAGGCATCTCTAAGCCCGCAGACCGCCAACCAAAGACCTCACCTTGAGCACCTTTTAAATGAGAGTCCAGGAGATGATGCATCTCGCAAAGAAGAACACAACGTCCACCTATGTATTATGACGGTCCCGGGTTAAATTTTTATTTATTGGATAACCTACCGAGGGTACGAAAAGATAATATGGACTACAGCAGTAAGTCTTTTACACTAAAGAAGAAATCAGGAATTGATGCACTCTTCTAATCGAAGAATTGATTGCTAGCTTCTCCTTTTCAACAATCACCTGTATCGATTCTTCCTCGATCAAATATTATATTTAAAATCGAATTGTATCCTCCCGAAAGCCAACACAGTGTGATACATTGTTATAAAATCTTAATCACTGTACGCAACCAAGAAGCAGAATCAAAAATATCCGTACGTCCACTCCTTTTCCCGCACATTTATTTCGCACACCACAATCAGATATTTCATCATGATATGAAATATGAGGGAAGCCACAATCTAAAGCGATGACTGTTCACATACATACTGAATCTGCTCATGTCAACACAGGACACTACTCTCGCGCCCAATACAGAACTCATCTTTATACTGCCAGCTGACTGTCATTCTAATCTACTTGGTTTTACTCGGATCGGTAGACTTGGGCTGTACATTCTGATAGCTTTGTTTTTTTTTCTACAGCCACGCTAAGATTATAGAAAGAATGTATCCGAACGGCCTATGATATGATTGCCTAATAAACTGCGATGAATTGGTCAAGCGGATGGATGACAAAAAATTAATTAATACATCTTAAAAAGCGGACTTTGAGACTGTTTACTAGCAGGGCAACAAAATAAAAAAATTAATTTTTCAAAATAATATTTCAAATAGTGAATTAATACTAAAAAAGTGAAACTTAACATTGAATAAGATGAATATCTGGCTTTTAAGATCAAATTGAATCAAACTGTAATGATTTTTGTGTTAGCAAGAATTTGCTACCATTGATTCCACTGGAAGGTTTGAAAAAATATGAATCAACCAGTGGAGGTATCGGTTCTTGCTGGTGCATGCCGTATCACTGAAAATGTGCCGAAGCTTGAGTTAAGCATCCACCCAAACAGGATGAGTGATCAAGTACCGCGAAAATAAAATATATGTCGAAGTGCAGAGGATTTTGGCATTATGGACCACTTCTTACAGAAACCATTTAAAATGCTTGGTACCCGTGATTTTTATAGAAATTTGCGAAACTTTGGCGTCAGTGTAAGGTGTCTTCAACAGTAAGGGTTCTGGAAAACATAGTC
The DNA here is from genome assembly GCA_963942545.1 of Oxycera nigricornis. Taxonomy (NCBI): domain Eukaryota; kingdom Metazoa; phylum Arthropoda; class Insecta; order Diptera; family Stratiomyidae; genus Oxycera; species Oxycera nigricornis. The sequence continues at coordinate 20,099,688 of OZ012661.1, forward strand.
AAAGTGTCTTTTTGATTAATATGTAACCCGTTCAGTTAGTGGTATCTTAAATAACACCATAATGTCAAATCTGTGAGGGATGAGTCTGGTGAAAAAGCATATTAAATAACCATAGGAAGAATCACATAGCCTTTAATAAGTTTTAATAGTTGAAAACCTTTGACTGGTATGTGTAGTGGAAAGTAGATACACTTGCCAAAATAAATTAATTCAAACCAGAACACATATCGGAGAAAAGCCTTTCGATTTTCAGCCAGCCAAGGGTGCTAGATGGCATATGAAGACACATATGCCAAACACTTCTTTTATTTTTGAGCGTACATCTGAAACATAATCCAAAATTGATGCACCCTGGATAAAGTGCTAGTGATGCCGCCTACGTGGTCTATGTCCAAAAAATTTACTTTTTATTATTTATATGTCAATCGAAAGTAAATGTAAATTCAAAACATTGTAATTGTAATTCTAATACACAAGGATATTTTACCAGACATAATTTTAAAAGCGGTGCAGAAACAAGAATACTAGAAAATATGATCAGAAATAGAGTAGAGTTGATTATGAACCCGAGAAAAAAACATTAATTTTTCGTAAATCGTAATACTCTTAAATAGAATAAATTTGACCGAATTGTGGAGATGAATAAAATGTGTTTTATCTCGTTTGTTGAGTTTTTCGCAAAAAAAATCCTCTAAGTTAATCTATAATTTCTCCTTTTTTTCTGGAAGAAGATCTAAAATTTGGTACCTCAAAGTGAGTGATCTTTGATTTAAGTAAAATTTGTGTAATTTAATTATGCTTTGTTGAAAACTTATGAAAATGATTAATTCTATCTCCTTCCCTTCTGGGTTTTTGTATATTCACACCAGAATTTAAAAACAAAAAACACATACTATGATCACGTACCACTAAACAAATTAATAAGTAAGTTATAAAGCTACAGATTGTCCCTGCAGATCACTCCGCTCCCCGACAGGTTAAGTACAAAGACGGTTTCTTCATACATATTTTTCATTGCCGCCACTTAATAAGTCATGGAAGGGTGGGCCCAGCAAGCAAAATTTATGGCGGGGAAGCGCAACTAAAGTCTGTTGTCTCAATGGAAGTACAAAGCCACCCGAAAGACTAGTTTGCTCGGGCGTTCTTTACCTCATTTCCTGTTGTCGAATAGAAAAGAATATTTTTCTTTTGCATTGTCAGAACATAAAAAAATTTTTAAAACTAATTCAAAAATCAAGAAATATAAAATGGTTTTTTGTAAGATGTCTACATACTTTTAACAATTATATTATGACCTTTAGTGGAATCAAGCATCCCATGTAAGTGGAAGTAAATGCGTGACAAAATGATTAACAACTAAAGCCACACCTTATAAAATCATGCACCAGTAAAAGTAAATGATTAAATTCATTTAAGTAAATTATAATAACGATAATCGCTGGCGTAACAGTGCAAATTAGGCTAAGGCATTGAGGTTGTATTAGAGTCACCTCATTTACTTGACCAACGGAACACTAAGAGGTGAGTGGTCAGCAACACGCTTTTAAATAAATAATGGCAAATACATCCAAATTTATAACAATTGCTTACATAATGTACTCTAATATGTAAGTATGCATGAATAAAACTAGTTTCAAACGGATGAATAGTTGCTAATCGATTGTTTCACATAACAATCGATATTTAACTACTCCAATCACACTCGATGGCGAAATAATTAAAATCTTCAATAAAATTTCAACATTTTTCCTTCAAGATGCATCAACAACATCTCCACCACTAACAAAAACAATAAAACCACCATCAATTATTACGGAGGAAATTTAATTTTCATTTGATTTTTCGTTACAGTCCAAAACTTTGGACTTGCATTGAACATTTCTAACTTGGAAAATTGACTTAAAACTCTTTGAAAATTTTCAAGCTTAACTTTTGGCATTGGATTTTACGATAATTTCGCTGAGTAAGATACGTGGAGTATTTATGTTTCAAGAAATTGCGTTAACGGTGCACTTGATAAGAAGCTTATTTAGTGGAGTTCATGTTCAGCACTTTAACACTGTAGATAATTAAGGAGTTGTGAAAGTTTTTACCCTTGAAATCGTTTTACAGCCAAGAAAAAAACCTAAAGATTTTGATTTATCTCAATGTTGCAATGAACAAGCGGTTCCTTGTATTTAATTCTCTTTATTCTATTTATGAATTTTAACCGTAAAACTCTGAAGATTCCATAAACAGTGGTACACAATTGCTTAAATATATTTAAAGTCCATCATTATGTACAGACGTCCTAAGGTGCCTGATACAATGCAAGGCAGATTTAAATAACGGCCGGACTGGTAAATGCGAATCGAATCAAATTCGAACCACAATATTATTATTAAACTTTTGGCATAATTATTTGTGGAAATCGGAAAGAAAACTTTAAAACATTGCACAACTGTTAAAAGCAAACAAAACTTGGAACTAATAACAGATATATAGTTTTTACTATGCACTAATTCGGGAAGTGGTCTAAAAACCATCCTGTTTGGTTACATCTACCGCTTCTGAAAAGCAATCTCTTGGATAACAGAGCGTGGTTGGAGTTATTTGAACAATGGCTCGTTACATGAAGAAGAAAAAACATTCAAAGAAAATTTATCATGGCTGGGATGCAAATGAATGAAGAATCCATATCTTAGATAATGATGATGAGATGGGAGAGCAAATGGATTGATATAGTTTAATATGGCCGGAAACGAACGAGTTTTGTCGTTTTAGGAAGTTTGGTTGATGTAATCAGTAAAAGACTAATGTTATGTTGATCGTTCAAAAGTAAGAATGCATCATTAGAAAGATGAAGGTTTTCGCTGTGAAATAAACTTAACATATTACGCAATTTCCAGTTTTCATAGTTTATATTTTCATCAAAGTAAAATTCAATGGTCTTGTTTGAGATCTAGTAAAAATCAAGAACAATAAAATTTCACTAAATATGCTGATTATTTAGTACAGTCTGTTAATTATTAAGACTGAATTTAAAAGGACCTAAATGAATTAATTCTTTCAAATATAAAAGATCCTTTTGATTCCTTTGTGATGTAGCATCGAAATGACTAGAATATATTTGATTCGTCGTTAACGCATATCTATATAACATGTTCATGGAACAGTAAGCATATCCCGCAACATTGATCCAGTAGCTATATACGTGCTAACAACTATTCCAGGAAATATTTGTTTCGAAAAGACATCTTCGGCATCACAATCTGTTGAAGAGGTAGACGCATCCCTACTACAGCGAAAATCACATAAGGATTTTGAATTAGATAGTTTATCAGAAATATATCTTCCAAATTGTGAAACATAACTGAAATAATCTTTTCCACGTAGTAGACCGAAAGCTAGTGAACCTTTTATAAAGTTGTCGTCTTGTAAAGGTGGAAGTTTGCGAAATGATAATTCAAAGGATGCTAGGTACGAAAACCATGAACCTCTGTGCACCAACCGTGCTCGTTACCATTCTTTATGCGTCAGAAAATGTCAAAACTTAAAAAAAAAATCCCTGTTTTCGTAAGAACCATTTAGTTTGCCACAAAGCTTCATAGTTTTGACACCAGTCGTGATTTGGCCCATTATCAGGTTCAAAAGCACGTATTTTTCCACACATTTTCAAATTACCTACGGAACATAATTTGGACCAAATCACGGTTCAAAACAAGCTAATAATATGTAGATGCTGACGTAAGCAATAGATGTCGCTAGTTGATAATTTTGTGTCACGGAAAAGCAATGTTAATATGTCAAGGAAAATCAGTGCTCCTTACAAGATTTTGTCAGCATGTCGTTAGATTTTAATATAGAATATAAATAGATAGATAGATAGATAGATAGATAGATAGAATATCAAGTTGTGCTTGAAAAAGCAATAAATGTAAGGATACGTTATTAAAATGAAATGTTAATATATCATTATACTTCCTATTCACCTTATAGCCCTGTGGTTATACTAAAATGTGACTATCGCTTCCACTGGTATGCCAAATTTACCGGTAAAGGTTACTACTGTCTTGGATCACGGCTATCAAAAAGTGTCGAAAAAAAGTCACACTTTAAATTTCAAATGAAAGTCTATCCGCGCATATTATGCGGTATCTCACGTGGTGGGTCATGGAAGCGCGGATCCAGATAGCACAATCAATGACTGCTGGGATAAACTAGAGTCATGCGGTTGGAGGGGAATGTACGGCTTCCCTAGAACTTTAGTTGGTTTGCGCGAGAGACCGAACCACAGCAATAATTGCCCCATCTCTGGTAAAACGTTATGAAAATCTATTAGACTTTAACAAATATAAATTCATTACACACTGAGTATGCGAAAAAAAACTTAAAACGTTAAATTTAGCTCAGGATCAAAAGATTTTGATCTGGCATTGGTATGTAATCCTGCAACTAATAAGATATGTATTTCCTATTTAGTAAAGAAAACCAAAAATATCTCCCATGAAGAATTGGATTATAACCGACACTGACAACTAGATTAGTAATGTAGAGTGAAAAGCACGAAAACCATGATGCTCTTCTTCAATCAGACGACCAATACTAAAAAAAAATGAAATTATTATTTTTCCAGCAGCTGGTAGTTTTCTGTCATATTGATGGATCCGGACTTGCAAAGGATCTTTGCAATAGTGCGAGAATATTCCCTCGGGTTTGATATATGATGATGTTCAGTGGAAGACTTATATTACTCTTGGTTGACACGCATAGCAAAAATGTAGAAATACCATAACATTTTCTTCTAAATTAGGATGAAGAGTTCCAACCAGTAAACCAGCAAGACTCATTCAAGTCTAGGGAAGTGAATCGAAGGTGGTGACGTTGTTTTGTAGTCTAGTATTACGGGCTGAAGATAATCCAAAATAAAATGCACTGAAAGTGGTATGCAAGGTATGTCAGCAGGATTGAAGGACGTTGGCATATGTTGTGCCAAGATACAGTGGACTAAATGAATTTCGCCAGAGTCTCATCAAAATAACAATGAGTCTTCGGGTGTAAAATTTTCGTGGTCGATTCTATTTTATTTTTACTTCGTCTAAGTTCCACGGAGTTCTTCATTTTGAATCAAGGCTTCTTGGGGTAAGATTCTTTTAGACCGCTACAGGAACTCATGGATTTCAGTGGTGAACCAGATTGTCGAGAAAAATGGAAAGAAATAAAAAGAAACAATTTATGGTTGAATTACTTAGTCTACTAAAGTCGTTTGAAGTGAGCAAGAAAGAGGCTATCCTAGGCAAGGTAGGCCAATGAAAGATTGCCAATCAATGGCCGTAATTTTATATTCACCATAATAAACAGATTGTTGGATTGTTCACATTGATTAGACTTTAAGGTCATGCGTACATTTTGTTACCATATAGTCATGCGTGGTGTCTGTAAATACCCCAAAACATTTACTAGAATGAATTGTAGGGTTCATAGGCACTCAGATGATAAAAAATAGGTACTTTATCCTTATATAACTCTGAGAAAATTTGCATTTCGGCGCCCACAGGGAAGAAAAAAGAAAAAATATACAGCGGAAAAAGAAAAAGTAGCAGATAAGAAAGTGGAGGAAGAAAAAAAAGTGCGCAAGGGTGAGGAAAGAGAAATCAAAACTTTGGTAGAGGACAAAGGCGGAGGCGTCTTCCCCTACCAAATGGCTTTTATGGCTAAAAAAATTATAATAATTTTAAAAAATAGTAAAACATCTAAACATAAATAATAAAAACAAATCATTGTTTCTTTATCCACCCCACTGAAAAGTTAGTCGTGTGGACCATAAGGGTCGCACTTTGACCACATTTTTTAACTGAAGATGGTATTCATAACTGGTTAATTGTGTTTTTGTCATATAGCTTTCAGGCACTACACATTTAAATAAAATTCTCTCTAACATCACACCAAGCAGCGAAAAATGATAGAAAATATTATTTGAATGATATCCAAAATTTTCAAAAACAAAAACAATAAAGCTTTTTGTACAACGTGGACAATTGAAACACAATCAAACTACAGATCTACTGAAAATCTGAAAAATTATGGGAAAAATACCAATTTTATTGGGTTTCAAATGAATGCAGAAAATACGGTTATGATGTGAGGTCTGGTACCCTCTTTAGATACTGTCTCGCCAATCCTACATAAATATAGTATACTCGGCTGTTTTATCGTTAGAAATGCTTAGATTGCACAAATGGATAGCATCAAATTGTTGCTTCAAGAATGAACGATAAAAGATAATATTTAACTTTGAAATCAAGTCCAAACCAACAAAGAAAACAATTAATAGTGAAGCGGTAAGTCAATGGGAACATTTTTGAAAAATTTGCAAATAGAATATCATCATAAAAAATACAATAATGTCACAGAGATCCTGGTATAGTATGAAAAAGACGGTATAAAATGTGCATCATTTAATGCCCAAAAAAATTATGGCAGAATGCCAAAAATTCAGTACAATTATGATTCAAAAAATTTCTCCATGAAATCATCCCAAGTTCATTAGCATTTGTGTCTCATTTCCGTACAGATTTAAAGAATTATATCTGTATACCGAAAATATGCTTAGTCAATAAGTATTCTAGGTTCTATTTCTGAAATTTTAGTTTAAAACTATGCATAAGCAAAGCTTCGGAACCACTAATTCCATATTAAGTCTCACTTCCGCGACATTATCAAGACGATATTCGTCTTGCAAAATTTATTTCTCCCACCATCATTTGTTAAAGAATCATAAAAAATTTTCACTTAATCACGAGCAAATATTTCAGTCAGTGATAATAGTATTATATTTCCATCAAATTATGATTAGATTGCTTGAAAGCTAGCCATCTTGCCAAGTATCTTCTCATTTAGGACACTTAGATTTGTAAGTATTTTGCACGTACATAATTATTACTGCTATCAGCAATCTTGTCGGCATTGAAGAGCAAACTTAAATATCTCGTAGACCATACGAAAAAAACTACTTACGAGGCAAAAAAAAATTCAATAAAAATATATTCATTTCATACTAAAATTCCACAAACGATGACATGAGAATGGTAAGGAAAAAAATACCACCTGACTCGATTTTGCTTATCAAATTCATGTGGTATAAGCGTACACACAATAAAATATCATAATATGTGGTAGAATACAAGAATGCCAACCAACGTTTGTCTGGTCACTTTCAAAAGAATTCCGAAGAAGAACTACGGATGCTGATTGTGCAACTTTTTTCTGCCAAGATTTCAAGAAGAAATGAAATTAACTTTGAGTAATAAAAACGAAGAAAAAATCACAAGTTTCGCCAATAATTGTAGAATGGAATGTCGGGATGAGTTTGAATTTCTAGTTTCATTTTTCTGGGAGTGAATTTATTGGTTGCTGTGCTTTTTTACTGCTCTTGGAATTGAAGAAGTTCAGAAACAAGTTTGGTTCACTTTTAAGAGCATCCTGAATATCTTTTGTGTGAATATGAGCTATTTTAAACATGTCATTGATGGTAACCGTTTCACAAAGTCATCCAATGTTTTCGTTCCATAAAATATCATCAACACCTTGAACACTTACCGGAAAATCAAAACTGGTTTACTTCTGCAAAGTCACCATTGAATTCAATTTATCCTGGTTTTCCGATTCAATGTTGAAAGACAAAATTCAGCCTCAAATCTGTGCTCGTTGTGTCGTTGATTCGCAATGTATGTCACTTTCACAAATTGTTGCAATATTCTACGTAATTTTGATGGTTATCCAACAAAATGACGTTGACAAAAAATCACTGAATACTTCAAATAACTGACTTACAAAAACCACTATACTGGATACACTTTTGTAAACTTTTAATCACCATCAACCACTGAAAAACTTTCAATAAACTTTAGCAATAAGTGTCTTTCCGAGTTGCACGATAAAATGTAAAAAGTTCTTCGTATTCGTTATGAAATTTCAATATCCAATTTGAAATCTGTGACTGTAAATTAGCACAACAGGTAATTCTTTTCAGGAAAGATATCGCCTCCGCAAAAACTAATCACCTCTGTTTCTTTTCAGACACTATCGTCAAGTGTCTTGTGCGAAAACCCAAGTATTGGTTCGTTACTGTTATCTAATTAATTTCTATCTTGTATTTCACTTGGAAAGCTTCTACTTAGAATGGAATCTCTAAATTTTTTTTTAATTAAAACATTATATGCAGCTATCACAACAACAGAAGAGGTGTAATGGCCTTTTTAAAGGTTACACCAAAAACCACTTGGCAAATAAACATATCTCATCTCATCTCATTTCACTGTTTAGATACATTTCATTAGATAGAATCATGTGTTGTGGCAATTAGCACCTGTAATTAGCTCGTTTTACTTTATTATATATTTTTTTATCGGCTTTAACTCTTGAAGTGGCTAAATGACACGTCGGTGGTAGTGTTGTTTTTCGCAATAATTTTAAATTTTGCAAGATTTTTGGACTATTTTTAGAATTTTTCTATGAATTAAACTGGAGGATTTTTATTTAATGAGATCAACGTCTTGCAACAATATCACAAACAACTTGATACACATCTATGGTGAGCACAACCGAACATCTAAATCGATGCATGTTATCTTTTATCTTAAAGAAATCACTTAAATCCATCTAATGAACTTAATTGCGCCAATTGAATGGTATGAATTCAAAGAAAAATCGTATATCTATTGAATTTTATATATTAGGGAAACACTCATATCAAATAAACACAGCAACAACTACAACAACCGTTTCGCGATCTTCAGGTAAAAACGCGACTTACGACCGTAGCAAACTGAAGACCAAGACTGACCGCGGAGGAGTAAGAAATTCAAATGAGAATGTTGTTTGGCTGGTCGCTAAGCCACACGACCGTATGAAATACGTTAAAAATCAACTGACTATATTGCAAGCTGTTGGTGGTAGTGAGAAACGAATATCTTTTTACCTGTACGTATAAAAGATTGTGGCGGCAATAACAACGGCAGTGATGATGACGGCAAAGACGACGACCACGACGGTTTACCTGTACAATCGAAGCGATATTACCAGACCGTACGAGGTGAATTCATTGGGGGCCTGTTTTATCTCGTACCAGTGCAAAAAAGCAGACTGTTTATCTTTGATAAAGTTTCTTGGTTCTTTCAGATAGTATCTTTTACTTTTTTCAAATAAAAAATAACATTAATTTGCTAAGATCGATGAAAAGCATGACATAAGTACTGCCAAAACTTAGTCATGAAGCATAAAAATTAGCGACTCTATTTTGTCACCTCGGTTTCGACGTTCCTATTTCAGTAACACGACTTCATCGATTCTATGGATTACATATTAGGGTCTCTTCTAGTTTTCACTTTATCTAAGTTTCATTGTCTTCACCAAAATCTCATTGATCTATAACAGGTATCTTTCTCTGAAGCATGCAATATTGGTCACAGGATCCAAAATTTTCCTAAGACTTTATGTCCTTTTTAACTTCCCTGTATATGGGAAGTTCTTGTAATCGCCTCGAAAATCGAAATTGAAATTTTCAACATTTCTTTGCGTTTTGAGGTCTTTAGAGTATATATAAAGTGTTTTTAGAAAGGGATATGTGTGTGTGTGTACGTTCGTACGTTCGTGGACACTTTTTTCTAGGAACATAACTCACGTAAACAAAGTTGCATCGACTTTGTTGAGGTGTCAATCGAAGCGTCTTTGTAATTTTAAGAGCTGATTAGTTTTTGGAAAACTTCGGTCGGGGGGGTTTTTAATTTAATAGAAAAAAATGAAAAAACTTAGGGTTTTTTTCATAAAAAATATTTTTTTAGCCTGATTTGCACAACACAATAATAAATATTTGTAAAATTTATACATTCCTATCGGTTTTTGAAAAGAAACCATCACAACTTTTTTCATGATTCTGAAAAAAATTCAATTAAAAATAAAAAATCATTCAAAGTTACCATATGAAAGGGGCTCTTCCGATTGATATTACCTTATATCTTTTGTTCTAAAGACTTTGTTGTAAAGTCAATCAAAGTTTTAAAATGTTTGGATAATTTGAGCAGATTTTTAATAGTTTTTGCAGTCTTTTAATTAAAAAAAGCGGCTTAAATTTTGAAAACCATCAAAATTTCAATCAAATTTACATTTGTGGTAATCAATCATCATCACCCATCCACCAAAAGCCTTACGTAATGAATACCTCTCATTATTATTATTTAAAGTAGTATTATTTCCAAAATTATTATTGTGTTTAATATTTTTAATGTTTATCTAGATATTACTAGGAAGTTGACCGTGTGGACCTCAAGGGTTGCACTTCGCGGCTTGTTAAAAACAAGCAGGCGAACCATATCCATGTAGTCATTTCATGCAGTTCGTTTCGTAGAAAGTTAGGATCCATAACCTTTATTCGAATAGACTTAATCATAGTGTCAATTATCATCACTAACAGTCTAGTGATAATCTAAACTTGAGCTTAAATGATATTTCCTAAAGCCCTCTCGATCCTACAACCTCATCCTCCAGCATGTGAACCTTAACATCGATTTACTAATTGTGGTCCACATCTAAGCTTTCCTAACGTTTTCATGGCTTGCTTGGTGGATGACTACTATGTGTTATCCCTGCTCACAACCTTTCATTCTGGATATCAATCCTTCCGATCGTTAAATTTTGAGAAATAACTGTGTGTTACATTGACTCGAAATGGGAAATTTAGTTGTTCCAGGCAAAGCACACATGGTTGATCTGAAACCCGATAACGATCCCTCTCTCACTCAAACGTCTGATAAGTGGTTCCCGAGCAGGGTTTGCCTGCAGTGGAAACAACGCCAAGCGTCGGCCAAGCCTCGGCGTACAACGAACGGCCAACGGTCAGCTGCCAGTGCCTAAGTACTGACTGAGTGCTGGCTGACTACTGGCAGAGTACTGCATTCGAGTGCTGGCCCAGTGGTTAGAGTCATTACTGCAAAATAAAACTCAGTCTGCGCTGCATATAAAAAAAGTCACTTATGCCACTATATTATGACATTCTATGATACAATAGATATTCGAGATACGGAAATTATGTGCAAGTTCTCCGAATAGTGGTGGATATGGGCGCAATTTTGAGAAGAAGACGCACACTTAATTTTTCAATATCTCGAAAAGTATGACTCGCACGAAAATGTTATGTATGGCAAATATGGCGAAAATTTAGTTTGCCGCAACTTTCACACACCTTCTTTGCCCATTGCGAAAAAATATGCGGTGAAAACAGTGCAAATACAACCAGCAGCAAACAGTCTGTATTTGAGTGCCAGCCTACTGCTGTAAAGTGGCACTGGGGCTTGGAGCCATTACTCAAATATAATAATTCAGGAAGTTCAGCTTCAGGGCAAGTTCGCTATATCAATAAATATTGCATAGTTATAATGTAAAGTATTGGATTAATATTGGAATGTAAAGTGTATGGGAAAAAAATGAGAGAAATCATTGCATTATTTGAAATTCTTGTTGAACTCATAGTTAATATTGATTGAACGCTTAAACGTTCATGTTGCAGGTGTAGGGTGAAGATTTCTATTACAGCTCCTATTTCTTTGGCATTCAAAACTTATCATCCTAATGATCCAGAATTTTATGAAACTGCATTTTGACCCTGTTTGCTAGACATAAAATCTTCGTGTGAGTCGTGCTTTTCGAGATATTGATAAAAATGTCTTCTTTTCAAAATTTCATTCATATACACCACTATACGGACGACTGGCGCATTCCGTATCTCGCATCAGCGACATAAATGACTATTTGCAATGCAGAGTTTTATTTTGCTGTAGAAGCTACAAGCTATTGATCAGTAGCGATCCCCAATGCCACTTAACAATGCTCAGCCGTCATTCAACGAGTAGTGCCTTTTTCCAGCGCTCCCCGAATGCTGGCAAGATGCCACGTTACGACGCTCAGCCAATACTGCCGTTCTGTGTACGACGGAGAATCGCTAACGGTGGCCCGCTCACTCTCTCATCGATGCTCGGCTGACGGCTTGCTTTCCAATGCGTTCGAAAGTGGAATTTGGATGTGATTTCTTAACTGTCTCGATGGCATCGTTGCTACGGCGCTTGCTTTGTGCGATGAACGTCGCGGGTTCAACCCTCAGTGGCCAAGGCGATACATCACTCACATATCAATTGCATGCCGGCTCGTCTTCTTCACATGCCGGACGACGGATTTCATGTGAGAATGATATTTTCATTCAAATTCCCATGGCTTTTGTCGCCGCCAATTTCATTTTGGCATCTGACTGCTGGCAAAGTAACAAATTCGTTGTATGCCAGTACTGGGCCAGTGCTGCTTGTTGTTCTTGGCCCAGTACTGGCATACAACGTCCGCCCGTAGTAATCATCCAGTGCTTATATGTTACTGGGCCAGCACTGGGAAACAAGACTCGGCCAGCGCTATGTGGCGCTCAGACAGCACTGGCCCAGTACTGGGCCAGTTGTGCAACCGTGTTCGGGTTCTGGCGTATAGAGATGGATGGACATTATTTTCAGCAGAAAAACGACGGAGGTTTTTTTAAGGGAGAACGTTTGCATTAGGTCCTAAAAGGGGATTGGTGATCTAACAGCAGGAAAGATAAGACTCGCCTTAAAGATGCTTGAGGTGGACGAATTTGGAATATCAATTGAACATTATTGATCAAGTGTACAGCCAAATTTGCTTGTTACATTACTTCATGCAGAGGAAACAAAAATCAAAGCAGTCATGATCGCTGAAGGATTTAATGATAGTTGCTAATGCAACCGACGTTTCTTCACTGAAGGCTGTATACTCGATTGCAGGATACAATTGCAGATAATTTTGGTATTGTATGTTGGTTTCGATGTCATGCTCGCATTTATTTATACAGCATGCTACCAAGTCTTCTACGTCAATCTACGGGCTTTGTCTGAATTTCATTTGTGTTGAACATTAAGGACGATAACGCTGCATCACGATGCAAACCATGTAGAAAAATTGCATTTGGAATTGTAAAATGTAAGGGAGGTGTTAACCGTGTCAGTCACATATCCAGGTGCTGTAAGCAAGTTACAAACGGTCCTTTCGCTCGCAAAACTCGTCATTTGCCATTTACTATTGGTTATTCAAAAAGATCAAACAATTATAATTAAGTTTGGCACAATAGTCGCGGAGTTTTATTGATTGAAAAGCATCCTTGCATCTCGACCGGAGGAAGGAAGGAATGATTGCTTCCGAAACTTTAAATTGTGTTCCGGATAAACACAAACTACATAATGATCCCGAATTTATCATAAGTCTTTTATACAAACACAAACACACCTGTCAAAGTATACGTAGCTACATTGATTCCAAGTCAAAATGTGTTTTGTGAAAGGAAAATTCGTCTTTTTTATGTATCATACAGAAAAGATAAAAAATATAACACAGGGTAACTTTTTTTCATGCACGTTAACATTTTATTATGGAAATTTGTATAATTAAAGAACGGTTATTCTAAAAAAACATGAATCTATGATCTATTCCGTAGCATGGCATTATATCGTGAACAACTCTTAGAAGGAGTTCGCTTTTTTTCTCCGTTTAGATTTACAATTAAAACATAGAGACTAGTCGAGGCGATGTGAAGCTCTGTTAAGCTTCACTATGTTATTGACTCCCGGTATTCTCTTTCTTTCGCTGTGATATTGTCGCATCGCCAGTCATTCAACCACCGATCAAACTCCTATTTAGAGTGCTCAAATTGGTGAGGCCAGAGGATGAGCATGGTTGAAGGGTTGCCATGATCAAAACTTTCAATTTCATTTTTTTTTTGCAATTCCTTCGTTCAAGCACGAGCCAAGGGCATAAACTATAAGAAAGTTTTTGAATCTTTGATTTGAAATGCACCTGCACCGAATTATTCTGCCTACTGCAAAAAAAGGTTGGATAAGGAAACCTGCAGGAAAATTGACAATTTTCAATGTTTGTAGCTGAAAATTTTTACAACTTCTTGAACTGCTAAACTTTTATGTGTGTAAATTTTAAATAAAATAGATTTTCGGTTTTTAAAATGCAATTTTTTGAAGAAGTTGTTTTTTTTTTCTTCAAGACCGATGTAACACCTTAATACATAAATCGAACGCTGAGATACAAGGTATTTTATTAAGGTTCAAGGTGCACACTGATAAGAAATATTGACTAAAATCTTCAAAAAATTGTTCAATTTGGTGCCAATTTACCGGTACCAAGTGCTTAGATAGACATCTAAAAAGTATGTGATTAGAAACACTATAAGGACTTATTTTCGTTTGAAAAAAGTGCAAAGATATTTGATACCATATTTTCGAATAAAGGAAACGATTTTATATTATTCATTATTTCTGGAAACCCAAACTTGCTGAATTTGTTTTGGATTTTTCTTTTTCTTTTTTGAGTTTCAAAATTCTGGGCTTCTCTTGTTAATACCTAATCATTTCAATTATAGTTCGAACAAAACTATCATTCCAATTCCACCTGGAAATCACATGAATAATAGTCTAATAACTATAGTGTTGTCTATAAGCCACCTCATACGGCACATGGCGCACCATATCGTGGGCCCACGTTATCTTCAACAGCCTAACATACATCACACGGAAAACAGAGGAAAAAACATGTGTACACTGAACAGCCACCGCTTTAGGGAAAAACCTGAACATGTGTGAGGTGCCATACAACTACTTTCAATTATAGATCAATGCCATGCCGAATGCAATTCCGCTTACCTATCGTGCTCAGGTGAGATTTTGCCGTTTTCTAGAGGTAGAGGCACTGCGACAAGGTGGCCCGCATTTGCAGACGATGGCGATAGTGCCCAGGCGAGTCGGCAATAAATTCACCTAAAGTGTGTAAGCAACATCTGAAGATCCTCAGTGGTAACTTGCATTTTCGAAACTAAGGTGATGTAGAGAGAACACTGTGAAAAAATCAATGAAGAGGTGGTTAATTGAGGATTTGGGTAGATTATAATCAGGACCGGAAGAATTGAAAGAAACTGTAATAGAAGAAGGACCAAGAATATTTATAAGGATGTACAGATGTTGTGCTTTTACTCTAGGGTATTTTTTAGAGGCATAGAATTTTGTCAAACAAATAAAACACATAAAAATTATTGAAATGGTTTTTTGGCTTTACACGGCATTTAGTATTTCAAAATAATATCTGGCATATAACCATCACGAATGCGTCTTAAGAAGGCAATCCTATCGATCTAATTTTGAACTAATTTTTCCAGCATAGCATATTATTTGCCAATATCGTAACGAATGATGACTCCCAAGTCATCAATAGTTGCCAGTTTATCAGCATAGACTAGTGGTTTGACGTACTTCCCAAAGAATTGTCCAATGGAGTCAAATCACATGCTCTGGGCCACAGTATATGTAAGAACCAGTCTGCAATCGAGGCCCACGAAATTTCTTTCCAAGAAATGGCGCCATGTCCTTGCAAAAATTGACGTTTGCCAAGCACATGCCAGATTTGCAGGGGATAAAGCACTTTCGCAGACTTCATGTTTCACTGCAACACATGAGACATTTTTTCAGTCATTTTGGATTTTTTCTAAATTAATTTGTCAAAATCAAATAAAAATTGTGTCAGCAAAGACGTTCCACCAATGTAATTCAATGAACCGAAGTTTCTGAGGGTTTTTTCACGCGTAACATGAAAAGTGCATATACGAGGTCTGGCAGAGCCTTGACCAGTAACCAGCTGCCATCTTGTTATGATAAATGACAACAAACATATGATAAATGATGGAAAACATATGACTTTGTCCCGTAGAACTGCGGGCCGTACTTGATAGTGTGCCTTTATATGGCCGATTACCTATTGGTTCTTACATATACTGTGCACTGGGCGGCCAGTTGGCAGGTCCATTCCTTCAAATGATTCGTTCACCCAAGGTTCGGTGCGCTGTATGACATGTTGCGCCATCTTTTTAGAACCATTTGTCCTTCAGAGGATTAGCATTGCTGTTGGATTTCAAAAAAAATTAAATCTTTTGTCGGTAGAGTTCGCCATTAACGGGTAACGTTAGTTCCATCTTCAGATTTGAAAAAGCAACGTCCAATTATGCAGCCGGCATGCCAATTGCATCATACGATGACTTTTTCGAGATGTAATGTGGCTGCAAAAGTGTCTTGATGATTATTCTTACACCGAAAACGAAAATTTTGCTTATTTACGAACCTATTAAGCCAGAAATAAGCCTTATCTCTTAAAATGGCTTGACGGTAAAAATGCCTTAAACTTCCAAATTATTCTCTGCCCATTCACCAAACGTACGATGAAAACAATGGTCCAATGGCTTCAACTGCTGCACAATTTGGATCTTCTAGGGCTTTAGTCCAAGATAGTTTCTCGAAAGGTTCCATAAAGTGGACGGATAGAGGCCAAGTTGCTGAGAACGGTGACGAATCGATGAATTTGGACCCTGAGTCACACTTGTCTCTGCAGCAGCGATAACTGCCTCGGTACGCATTGAACGAGCTCGTGCTGGATGAACATTGTCCAATAGAGTATACGTGGCCATAATTCATTCCGTCGTCTTGCGTATGCTCTGCTCTGTAGTACGATTGTGAGCATCATAAATTGGACGTAGTCCTTTATAAGTTTAGTGCACAGAACGCGAATTTCGGAAATAAATTTTCACTATTTAGAAAAGTGTAAGTCTTTTGGTTTGTAGAAGAAATAGAGAGAAGAAACACAATATACCATGGAACGAGATAAGTTACAATACAAAACTGAAATTAGATCTACCAGAAAGTGATCAACAAGAGAGAGATATTATGTAAAAACAATTATTTTTTGAGGAAGTTTTTTCATCGGTGCTTCAAGCAGGTAGTAATACTATTCACGTGAAGGAGGGTACCAACAAGAAAGCTACCTTGATACAAATTTAATATGAATAACTAAAAACAACCATGAAAAGTCTTTGACATATTTTTTTTTGTAAGAAATAATATGCTGAACTTAATTTTATTGTAAGTTGTGCTGTTATAGAAAATTTTGTAGTTTTCTAGATTTATTTCGTATTCAAGAAGATAATGTAACACAGCTGTTATTTTGAACGATGCTTGCATTCCATTGAATATGTTATCCTTTATAATTCTAGTTAAATTGAGAGTATTAAGATTTCCTGTCGCTGCAAATGGTCTTTGATTTCATCGACTGAATTATCATTTACGAAATGAGTCAGAAAAAACTGCTGGCATAGATTTAATTAACACAATATGAAATTCCCTTCCAAACCACAATCTTTCTTTAACAGCCAAATATCAAAATTCATGAAATTTTTTCATTGATAAAATCAGCGCCAACGAAATCTGCAGACGAATTAACATTCAACCTATTTCAGACATAGACAAATAATTTTTTCCCCCGAAATTCCTCACCTATTAGTACAATAAAAAAATCATATGACATTCAACAATAAAAATGTATCCAAATTTTTTTTACCGCAAACATTGCATACAAAACTTTTTCCCCCGGCTATTCATAAAATTAAAAAGGAAAAATTTAGGTCACCGTAAATATTGCATGCAGTAAAACAAAGCAACAAAGAAACAACCATATGTACCAACTAATGAATCTATTATCACATATGCATTTTCATATATCTTTTGTTCTTTTTTTGTTCGTTATCACAACATTCACAACGAGATAACCTTTTGAATTATTTCACGTTGGTCCACCACACTGTCTACTTAAGTTGTTTTGCTTCATTCCGTGTTGCTTCACACCGTTTTTCTACACGAATAAATATAAATATGTATGTATGTTAAATTAAGATGCTTTTTTTTAATCTAAAGTAAAGAAATGAAATCGAGTTCAGGTGGAAACTTTTTTTCATCTTCTTAAAGCTTGGCTGTATTCAATGTTGCTACCTTTTGTCTGTGAAACAATTCAATCCATGTATCTTTTATCTGCAATTCTTTTAAATCAGCTGATGCGTATTTTTTGCTTCATTTCAAATTTTACTGCATTTTAAATGCATTGCTGAAAGATGAGGAGCAGGAAATGCGATGGAGACAAGTTTAAAGTGGAAAATATTTAAGTTACCAGTCCACTTTAGTAGAGAAAAAGACCATTTTTCAAGAATTTGTTTCTCAGACACTTTCTTATATATGGACATCAATCTTTTTCAATGTATTATTTCATATTTTAGTATTACCAAAAATTATATAAATTTTTTTCTTTATTATTCTCTTTTATAGAGGGCGCTGAAATCAAGCTCTGAAAAAATCGTTTCTCCACGCCAGTAAAATAATCTATGGATTGATGGAAACAAAAAAATAACGGCACATTAAAAAGCAAGGTCTCTTACACCGTAAGCCACCACCGTTTTCAAAAAAATCAATTTAAAAAAAATGGTGGATTTTTGGAAAAAAAATGTCAAAAATCGACCCTTTTTCTCCTAGTTTTTAACGCCAAAATTTTTTTTCTTTAATTTTTGATCATATTTTGGTGGATTACGGTGTAATATTCTCTTACAGATAAAATGCATCAAAGTTTTTCAAAATCGGTTCGGTAGATTCAGAGGATATCTCTATGCCAGGTGAAAAACGCGTTTAAAGTTTTTGCTTCATTTTGCGGATAAATATTTTTTGAAAAATGACAAAATAAAACATTTTTTTCAAAACCACGCAATTGATATGTAGAAGTCTAAATAATCACTAAGCTCAGGTAAAAAAGCCGTAAATATAATGTATAAAGGAGAAACCGGTATCTTAGAGAAAGGGAATGAAAGAGACGCTACGCGGCCGACAGCTGATGGAGCATCTGCAAAGAGCCCAAAACGCGCACACACTCAAAGTCGCTATTTATATATTCAACTTTCGCATTTCGAAAGGATATTTCTGGAGGTCATTTTTTAAGTTCTAAAGAGTTGAAAAATGCAAAAAAAAACCATTTTGTGAAATTTATTAAGTGGACTTAATTGGAAAAATCTGGAGTTGGAATTCTTAATCGATAATAAGTGAAAAAAATACAAGTTTCATCTTAAAAGGATTATTTATTGTTATTAAATAATAAATTTGCAACATCGATGAAAATATTTCAAATTAATGGACACCTTATCAAGAACCGAAGAAAACATTAATTGAAACATTTCAAAACGCCCAGGACTTACTGTGTTTTACGCCAAGAATGCTTCGTCCTTAATAGGAAATGTTAGAACATTTTTTGCTCATGATGATGAT
The DNA here is from genome assembly GCA_963942545.1 of Oxycera nigricornis. Taxonomy (NCBI): domain Eukaryota; kingdom Metazoa; phylum Arthropoda; class Insecta; order Diptera; family Stratiomyidae; genus Oxycera; species Oxycera nigricornis. Next base: position 20,118,902 of record OZ012661.1, read on the forward strand.
AGCTAATATCAATCAAACTGCAAATAAAATTCTTCTCATATAGAAAGTTGGGCATTTTCCGGTTACCTGAAATGCTTCAAAAATCAACATCATAAAAAATAATCAAAATATTCAAAGTTTTTTGACTTTAGCGTCATGCCTACATACAATTCTATAGGAACGAAATGATATGAAAAACTAGCAAAATTTTCAACCACAAATATACCGTGAGGGTATAAGTCAATAAGTGGATGGAATTATTAATAATCCAATAAAAGTTCTTATTCAGTTAATTGATATATTAAAAATTCTAGATGAGGGGTCGAATACAGAAAATAAATTAGTTATCATTTTCAATTTATTGAGTTGACTGAGTTAGTTTTATTTAATATGTGTTTAGGTATATTACTAAAAAACAAAAAAGATTTTTTTGTCAATCCGCAATCAATAATTATTAAGATCAGAACCGATTGTAAATATCATCATCCGTTAATTTTCCATCCAAAAAAGGGGAAATCTACTTGTGCATGGTTACCAAAAATTTTCATAATTTTTTAAAATTCCTGCATCATTGCCAAAGATTTCCTTTAGCGAAAACGTCTTTCTTGAACAAGACTTTATATAACACACCCAGTGGACGCTATAAACTTAAACAACTGCTTCCAAGAGGATATCAGGACGACTACCAACAGCCACATGGTTGCTGGTAATTGTTGGTTGGCGCAGACAAAAAGTCGAGCTGTAAATTTCGAGTTTGAGGTATACTTTCGTATGGTTTTTTACATGTTGTCAAGTAAGCACGGGAATCAAAGGGATCACTACATGTATTGAAAGCCCCTACAAGGACGAACTAGTGAACTAGACTAGTGCATGTATTGAAAGCTCCTATGAGAACTAATAAGTGAACAAGTGTGAAAGTAAAGCAGCAAAACTTCCTTGCCCATTAATGTGTGATGCTCGCAAATTTTTCCTTCTTAACAGCATTTTCAAAAAATTAGATTCAAAAAACTCTGATGCGAATGACTGTACAGTCCTCGTTCAAAATATTAGGTCATTTTTATGACTTTCAAAAATTTCATTTTTGGTATCATAAAAATTCGAATTTCGAGCATGTTTTCATTTTGTAATTATGCATGTAAGTATTCTGAAGGGGTTTTATGCGCTATGGAAATTCCTGATCATTTGAAATTCTTTCAAGTAATTGTATTCTACCTGTACATCCTCGCGGCTATTATCACATTAAAAGTTCTCCTTATGTAAATCGAGTAGAAAACTACAGTCTTTGGTCTTCCACTAGTATTTGGAAAGCAAAAGTGTTTGGAGGCAAAAGTAATTGATTTGTGAAAGCAAAAGATTTTAACTTTTCTCGTGGTAATTTGCATACCTGTGTCGTTGCGTGTATTTTATTTGAAAGTCGAATTTTAAAACAACATGGGAAAGTGTAAGGATATAACTTTGCAACAAACTCCATAACTGCGTTACTAAGGACAAACAACTTGTATTTTCTTGAAATCCCACGAATGGAGAAGGTTTCTGCAAATCAATAAGATTGCGATTGAGAGTCCTTTGCAACCTCCCAGGAAACTAAAGAATTGTGATCGGAAAATGATTACAACGACTCGCACAGATCGATGAATTATACAGAAATCCTGTGAAATCCGTTTTTCGTCCGTACGAATGTTGCATCTGGATCTGGTCGCCGAAGGAATATTTATATCGCGGATGACACTCAGGAGACGATTAAGAGAAGCGAACTTACATGCCAGGCGACCAGCAAAAAAAACGAAATTAACGGCCAAAATGCGCAAAGCTAGATTGGAATTTGCAAAACCACTTCAAAATTATTCCGTGGACGATTTTCGAAAGGTAATTATCATCTTTTAATAATTTTCTGCTCTTTTCCTCATAGTAGTACCCAAAGGAACACTTGGGCTCATAGGGGGTTTAGGGACAGTGTTTCTATTCTCGGTGGCGTCACTTTCACTGAGCGTCGCTTGTCTTTCCGCCATTTTTAACTTCCCAGTATATGGGAAGTTCTTGTAATCGCCTCGAAAATCGAAATTGAAATTTTCAACATTTCTTCACGTTTTGAGGTCTATAGAGTATATATAAAGTGTTTTTAGAAAGGGAGATGTATATGTGTGTGTGTATGTATGTACGTACGTATGTACGTTCGTGGACACTTTTTTCTACGACGATAACTCACGTAAACAAAGTCGTATCGACTTCGTTAAGGTGTCAATCGAAGCGCCTTTGCAATTTTAAGAGCTGATTAGTTTTTGGGATACTTCGGTCGGGGGGTTTGCTGTTTTGACCCTTTGAAGGTCATTTCTGTCATGCGTTATATCTCGCGAACTAAACATGCGATTTGCATGATTAAGGTGTCAATCGACGCGTATTAGCATTTGTCTGAATCTATCAAATTTAAAAAAAAATCGTTGGAGCCGTTTTTTAATTTAAGAAGAAAAAAGTGCAAAAAATTAGGGTTTTTTTATAAACAATAAATTTTTAACCTGATTTGCGAAAGACAGTATTCAATTTTTATAAAATTTATATATTTCAAGCAATGCTTGTAAAAACAACATCAAAACTTTTCCTCATGATTACGTAAAAAAACAAGCCGCGAAGTGCGACCCTTGAGGTCCACACGGTCAACTTCCCAGTAATATCCAGATAAACATTAAAAATATTAAACAAAATAATAATTTTAAAAATATTACTACTTTAAATAATAATAATGAGAGGTATTCATAGCAGCAACAGGAATGAGTTGATATTAATCATATCATCTACGGAAGGGTTTTTTTGGACTTCTATCATTTAAGCAGTTTTTTTATTAACACTAAAACACTGTAAAAACTATTAAAAATCTGCTCAAATTATGCAAATATTATAAAACTTCGATTGAATTTACAACAATTTCCTGAGAATAAAAGATATAAATTAATGTCATTCGTATGAACCCTCTATACATAATAACTTTGAATGATTTTTTATTTTTTATTTAGTTTTTTTATAATCATGGATTATGGTTTTGCTGGTTTCTCTTCAAAAATTGATAAGAATGTAGAAATTTTATAAAAATTTATTACTGTGCTGTGCAAATCAAGTATGACCTTGGAAATCATGATGACTTTTAATTATTAACTTCCCAGTTCCCTATGGGAAGTTATTGTAATGGGGTCGATTTTGCGAATCCCAAATTTTGACATATCTCCACGTTTTAAGGTCTCTAGAATCCAAATCCATCGTTTTTAGAGAGATGTCTGTGAGTGTGTATGTACGTATGTGCGTATGTGCGGATGTGCGGATGTACGTATGTGCGTATGTGCGGATGTGCGGATGTGCGTATGTGCGTATGTACGTATGTGCGTTCGGAGTAATTTTTCGTCTCGATTATCTCAAGAACCAAACATCGGATTGACGTGGGACTGGTTTTAAACGACGCGTAATCACGTAACTTAGAACTGAATGACTTTTCAGCAAAATCGGTTAAGCCGTTTTTTATTTAGGATGAAAAAACTGAAAAAACGACTAAAAATTGCTTATTTTTAAACTGTTGATACGCACTATTAATTCGTGCAGATACCAAATACCTTCATAGTAATGTTGTTATTATTGTGCGTTTTAGCAAAATTGTGATCAAATTTGAAAAAAATGTTATTTAAAACAAAAGATTAATTTATAAAATTCCAAACTTATATTATCAGGTTTGGGTGAATGGGAGTAGAGACGCTAATGCAGTTAATAATTGGATATTGTTATAAATAATTTAATATTGTTAATAACAATCAAATAATATTAGTTATAATCTGATATTGTATATATAAATTCAATTATAATTATTCAGTAACGGTCAAACATTCTTAATAACGAATGATTATTTTAAACAATAATTAAATACCCTCAATAATAGTTGTGGATTCCGAGGCCGAGATGGAGGACAAGAAGGGTGATGAGGACGAAGAGGACGAGGTTGCCAAGGCTTTGGTAGAGGATGACCAGGTGGTGGAGACGTCTTCCTCTACCAAAGCTTTTATGGTTAGATAAAAAATTGATAAAAATAGTAACAGTAATTATATTAATTTAGAATAATAATGTTTAATAATAATTATTATTAATAATAGTAATTAATAATAAAAGCAAATTATAGCTTTTTATTCAACCACTGGGAAGTTAGTCGTGTGGGCCTCGAGGGTCGCACTTAGACCACATTTTATTTTTTATTTGTAATTTATTTTTTTACGTAATCATGAGAAAAAGTTTTGAAATTGTTTCGACAAATATTGTTTGGATTATATAAATTTTATAAACACTGATTACTATATTTCGCAAATCAGGTTATAAATTTATTGTTTATGAAAAAAAATCTAATTTTTTGCACTTTATTCTCTTAAATTAAAAAACGGCTCCAACAGTTTTTATAAAAATTTGAAAGATTCACGCAAATGTTAATACGCGTCGATTGGCACCTTAACAGTGCAAATCATATGTTTGGTTCGTCAGATATAAAGCATGACAGAAATGGCCTTGAAGAACATGATGACTGTTAATGATTTTTTATTTTTTATTTGATTTTTTTTTGTAATCATGAGTAAAAAACTTTGATGTCATTTTCAATAAAACTGTTTGGAGTATATAAATTTTATAAACATTGGTTACTGCAACTTGGAAATAAGGTTAAAAATTTATTGTTTTTGACCGTTATTTTTTGCACTTTTTTTTAAAAAATTAAAAAACTGCTCCAAGAATTTTTTTAAAAACTTAACAGAATCACTTAAATGTAGATACGCGTCGATTGACACCTTATTCAAGAAAATCGTACGTTAGGTTCGCGAGATATAACGCATTACAGAAATGACCTTCAAACGGACAAAACAGCAAACCCCCCCGACCGAAGTGTCCCAAAAACTAATCAGCTCTTAAAATTGCAAAGACGCTTCGATTGACACCTCAACAAAGACGATACGACTTTGTTTACGTGAGTTATCGTCGTAGAAAAAAGTGTCCACGAACGTACATACGTACATACATACACACACACACATATATATCTCCCTTTCTAAAAACACTTTATATATACTCTATAGACCTCAAAACGTAAAGAAATGTTGAAAATTTCAATTTCGATTTTCGAGGTGATTACAAGAACTTCCCATATACTGGGAAGTTAATAATTAAAAATAATAGAATATGAAAATAGGAAGCTACAATCAGAAAGATATGTATGAAATCATTTGAAAGTTTTGATTTTACCTCACACAAAAAGATTCACAAAGGACTTTACTTTTTGGTCGTCTCAGCACCGGAAAAACAAGGAATGGATGTTCAAAATTAGTATCCATCCTTAGTTGAAATATAAAGCAGAACCCCTAGCAGACCTTCGAATAACCCATCGATATATTTGAGCACCGCATTTTAGAGTGTGTAGGACTGACAAGACTTGCGAGTCCTATTTACACCTGAGTTGGTCATGTGAAGTGTATGGATAGTGTCAAAACTTCAAAACGCATCATGATATCCCGAGCATCTGGATGTCACCTATCAGGTAAGCCCTGGAAACGGTGGAACAACTCTGTCTTCACTAATAGCATTGACCAAAATAATTGGAGGGCATGCCTTCAGAAGGCCAAGAACTGACTAAGCTAGAGTAGCGTATAAGATGATGAGCGACAAAACTAATTCGTTTTTTATCTCAGTTAATTTTTGCCTATATATTGGTCAAATACCTCAATCTTCATTGCAGAACCTTCAATTTTGATAGTCACTTGATTTAATGCAATACTCACCAGATATACCATCTATGCAGATTTTTTGAGAGTTGCTGTCTTTAGGATGTAGCCACTAGAATGAAGGATCAAATTCCGGCCTCAACAATTTTGAGAAAACTTGAGCTACATACGTACATCTTATTGTTATCCATCTCAAAGACGACATATCCATTGTCAAGTAGACTCAAAATCCAATTACCTCGGAGATCATGTTTTAATTACTCAGCTCATTGTAACACAGCTAAAATTTAAATTTTTTTGATAAAATTCGTTTGCCATGCTTGTTGAATAAATTTCATTCTCAAACATAAGATTGATTTACATTATGTATTTTTTGTCAGAAAAAAATCCGTCTACAATCTTTTCAAGCAAACCTTCGTTGAAGTGCAGTTAGTCTTTCAAGTCAATGACTTACAGAAACATACAAAACCAATGTTAGTGTCATGTCCAAAAGATCTACATTTCCAAGAAATGTTGTGGATTGGATTAGAATAAATTGAAATTTTTTTTTCCAGTTGCTGTATTTTGAAATGAACAAACTACCTGAGGCGTCACACGTTATGCTAGAAACTTGAAGAGTTACACTCAAATACAAAACAGATACTTGGATATTCTATCGCGTTGATTCCCATTACGAATCCCAACTGTCTTTATGGGACGACTATCTTTCGTTTTGTTTACGATGAGGTCAACAATCATGTCAAAATTAATGATTTCGTGCAGCTAACATTTATGGTACATGTGAACGTTAGTACGGTGCAGACCAGTCCACCCCTTCTCGACGAGGCTAAATCGGATCACAGACAACCGTCAACCGTCAGATACCCTGCAGCTATTTTTATATTAATATTTATTATCAATGTATCCTCTCTCTCTGCAAAGTGTGCAACGTCAAGTCACACATTGACCTATATTGCGGGCTATTAAACCAGTAAAATGATAATATCCTGTGGTGATAACTTGAAGAGGATTTCAAGTTTTTTATGTTATTTTACGCTTTCAATTATGTGAACTGATGGCTTGCAGCAAAATTATATGGATTTATGATATTTTTTCTTAGTTTTAAGTTTGCTGTCTTGACGAATTTGAAGTTTGAATTGTAAAGCAATGTTTGATTGACAGAAACTTATTCAATGCATTGTAAGGAACTTTCAAATGCGGTTGCCTTGCGGACTTTATCAAATTTACTCCAATGTGTTCCAAAACTTGTAGTAAGCCAATTGTTTAATTATGATATTGCATTTCTGTAAATTAGCACATATTGATATTACTAAAAATACTGATTTATTGATTAAAATAAATACGTAGCAAAAATAGGTTTTCAAACAAGAGTGATAGAACTTCTAATTGTTACAGCCGCCATGCTTGCTTGTGAATTGTCAAACTCACATGACTTTTATGTCATGCCCAGTATTCATTGACAAGTCAGAACAAGTGTTAAAGTCATTCAAATTTGTCATCAAAATTTTTTCATTGCTTTGGATAAGTTTTCCATGGATGTTTACTTCAATAAGTTAAATAAACTAGTTTGTTCAATGGATTCAAAAAAAAATTTGGGTCTAACAACATGAAATTGATGCAGTTGATATAAAACATATGGTGCATTGATGTTCTCGTTACTAATCGTTTATGGTACAATAAGAACATACTCAATTACTTAGACAGACAATTTATTATTCAGCTTATTTTAATTAGTTTTAAATTTTATGTTTTCCGAAAATATTTTGCTATAAAGATTAAAATCTTTTTTGAGCATTTAAAATCATTTTAAAGCTTTTAGACTAAAAAAATCAACTGAGCTAGGTCTTTATCACATCAACGCGAATATTCTGTCCGAACTGATATTTTTTCCAGGGTTTTACGTTGTTTATTGCTGTTTTAATTTTTACAGAAAATAATTTCACTGAAATAGTATTTTCGTTTTTTAAGGTACTAGTGCACTTTATCAATTTCAAAAGATGGAATTCTCTTTCGTTCTCTTCTCTAAAATACCGGTTTCTTCTTTATACATTACATTTTATATTTATATTTTTTACCCGTGCGTAGTGCTAATTTAGACTTCTACATATCAATTGCGTGTTTTTGGAAAATGTCTAATTTTTCATTTTTCAAAAAATATTTATCAGCAAAATGGAACAAAAACTTTAAACACGTTTTTCGCAAAACGTCGTTTTTTAACAAGGCATAAAATAATCTCCAGATCTATCGAATCGATTTCCGAAAACTTTGATGCGTTTTATTTGTTAGAGAATATTACACCGTAATTCACCAGAATATGATCAAAAAATTAAAGAAAAAAATTTTGGCGTTAAAAAACTAAGAAAAAAGGGTAGATTTGTGACATTTTTTTTTCAAAAGTCCGGCATTTTTTTAAACTGATTTTTCTAAAAATGGTGTAAGAGACCTTGCTTTTTAAAGTGCCGTTAATTTTTTTTGTTTCAGATCTACCAATCCATAGATTACCTGCGGTGGAGTTACGATTTTTCAGAGCTTAATTTCAGCGAATTATGAATTACTGTATGGACCTGGAATCGACGACTCTATGTAAGTCGCTAAAAAATAACTTTAATTCATTAAATCGCGGTAAAAAAAATTCAAGCGCGTTTTTCTCGAAACTTTGCTTTTCCATGCGGTAGGCACGATTTTGCTGAAACTTTGCACAGTTTCTCTTTATAGTATTGACTCGTGCTTCAACGAAAGGATTTTAATTCGATCGACTCGTTCTTGTTTTATACGAAAAAAATATTTTGAAAACGATGAGAATCGGAGAAATGATAAAAAATATGAGACGAAAATTCATTCAAATCCATTTCAATACTTTAAATTTAATTTTTTTTAATTCCTTCATTCAAGCACGAGCGAAGGCCATAAGCTATAAGAAATTTTCTTAATTTTTGATTTGAGATGAACCTGCACTGAAGTATTCTGCCTACCGCAAAAAAAAAGGTTGAACGAGGAAAACTTCAAGAAAATTGACAATTTTCAATATTTCAATATTTTCAATATTTATTTTTTACAACTTTTTGAAATACTAAACTTTCACGTGTGTAAATTTTAAATAAAATAGATGTTTGGTTTGTAAAATACAATTTTTTGAAAAAGCTATATTTTTCTCTCTTCAAAACCTATGTAACCCTCTAAGTTTAAATTATGATTCAGCGCAACAACATGCTGTATGAAAGTGATGGAGCGTTTGGATTGTATCTGTGTGACTAAAACATGGTTTTCATTACCATTTAGTCAAATTTGAAGCTAAGTTTTCCTTTGGGACTGAGTCTCAACTTCTTGTTGCGGGGCCATGAATCCTGGATCATGAAAACGCAAACAAATACACTAGTCTAACAACTCTTCAGAAGGGCATATGTCAAAACGACAAGTCTCAGATATTTTAAAGTTGAACCACTAGCTGATGGCGGTCAGAAATTGCCACAACGTGGCGGAGGAATTAGAGCTCACAAGTAAGTTCTGCAATCCCCACATCTAAACGTTACATGAACGTTATTTTCAAATGCATTAAAGGGAGTGACTGATCTCGCTCGCCCTTCTCTTGTCGACGGAATTCGCTACGATATTACGAATTAAAAAGTACCGTAAGATGTTAGTTAGGTGATCAAAGGATCAATCTTATGGTTTCATGTGCGCTGCTTTTAACAACGGAATCGGTTACGACAGGCGTCAGCTTGAGCAAAGTTAGAGGTGGAAGGAAACATCAGAGTCGTTTACTTCGAACAGAATAATTGCCAATCAAACACCGACCCTTGATGATACCGAGAAGCAGAATCGGCAGCAAGAGACACTATTGGTGGTGGAAACAGTATGGTATGGCACGAAGACGAAAAGGTGAGGGAAATTTGTGAACAAATTATTAGTAATATCGTAGTTAGACTAGAATCAGCTGGAGAAAAAATCAAGACAAAATTAGGAAGACATATTGATGTCGTATAAACGCTAAGTAAAATATGATCTGCTTTTCTCTTATTATAGCATATATACGAACCAGTTTGACGGTCGTTATAACTCGCAGATACAAATATTAAAATAGTTGAATTATAACGAGCTTAACCCATCAACAAGCCTAACCGTGGTCGTGCTATCTCGTTGGCGGATGGCAAATGACAGCACCTGAAGAGGATGCCATCCGTCACGCCGAAACCACACTTTCCATTAAAAAAAATGATCTGCTTTTCTCTTATTGTTAGCCAGACTGAAGATCCGTTACAAATGGTGGCAGAAAAGTAAGTTATTAGTTTTCAGGTGATAAAGTATTGGCGGTCGAACCTATTTTCAGTAAGAGTTTAATGCTTTTATAGTATCGAAGCGAAACTTTCCTGGTAAACGTCGAGCAAGGCTGCCCACGATTAACACGGTCCCAGCCCATTAAAAAGAAAGAAAAAAAGATAAGTTCTGCTAGACAAACGAGAAGGAAATAATGATTGGGTCCGAATCCTTTTCGACAAAATTTCAAAATGATAATAAACATGAGAAGCGCCTGAATGAAATGATGACTCGCTAAATAGTGCAAGGAATATCCAAGGTACGATTTAAAGCATTTGTTCTGATCTTTGAAGAAAAACTTCTTAACGCTATCCTGAAGTTTGGAAATCGATTTAATGCTAACAAACAAAACAAAGGTGGAAAAATTGGATGTCCATTTCACTTAGTACTGACGTAGTTTTTACTAAGAAAGGCTATCTCATACTGGTGACCCTAGGAGATCGATCTTACAGTCTTCAGTGAGGACCATGAAATGGATTAAGGGTAGTGAAAAGAAAAGGCTGGTGGAAACTCTTACATCTATTCGAGCGTTCTCTGTATAATAATGACCTGGCGTGCAGTTGCATTTCAGCGAGATGCCGTGACGCAATGATCGGAAGAACTGCGCCTCGTTATTAGCATTAAATATAAAGGAGCCAATACTAATTGGGAAATCTTCTCCATGGGTAAGAGGCGCTGGTTGCCGCAATATAGTATAACTCGTCCAAAGACAACCATGAATTTAGGTCCTCGCTGGTAGATATCCACGCTGAACATCAGGAAATACTGTATATTTTTTTTAAATTCATAAAAAAATCGAGGAGTATAGTAACCATCTTACTTTTACGTATTTGGTGGGTTTGGCTCGGAATTATTTCACATTTCATTTTCGGAGCCTGAATAGTGTCCGCGAAGAAAAGTGAAACACAATTACTCTATCCTTATTTATGGATGCAAGCCGGATGAGACTACCTAGTCGTCAGTCGCGGCAATGGACTGTAAATATGAGTAACACAGTGTTCTTTTAATCCTGTTTTACCAAACCGTTTGAGCATATTTTACACTAAAGACTCTATTCCCGCTTGAATTCGTGATTGTTCTCGAACAGTATGGCAGTATTGTAAAAATCAGTCAATTTTAATATTAAGAAGTGTGAGTTAGTCTATGAAACTCATCTGACTTTATCATCTTAACTAAAATGTAGAGGTGAGATGGCATTAAATTAGATACTCTAAATTGCAAGGAAAGTCAGGAATTATTTGGTTTTTGAAGGTTTCCTGTGCAAAATTGGAGACAGATTGTAACTAAGAGGCGTACAATCAAATATTTTTGTTACGAAAACTAACAATTTACACAACTTACCTGGGAAAAAACATGTAATTCTAATTTGGAAGTAATTTTCCCTTCATTGAATCTGAATACCACCATACATTTTCAATTCAACCATTTTACATCAGACGTTAGACCAAAGAACAATCATCCATAGCAGATGATAAACAAAGCTGGATAATTACAAAGACGGTTAGTTCTTAAGCAAGAACAAAACCATTTACACCTTTCAGTAATTCAGCAAGCCATAAAACACAGTTCTGGTCACTTAGCCAATTTGCATGGTTTCTGCCCGGCGTGGAGCAACATTAAAAAAATACTTGTTGCGCAGACCAACCCAGGCCTACCGGCTGCAGAAAGGTGAAGACGAAGAAGTCAACTACACGTGTAACGAATATCTTTCATGCGCGCCATAATCTAAAAGATCGATAACCGTTTCGAAATCGTGCAATGTTTCACATCTCGTGATCTTGGGATCATTAAGAAAGAATCCAACTATGAAAAAATCAGTCAGTGAGGCAGTCACAAAAAATTGGTAGCTGAGGTCAAACGCATGTAGAAATCCAGTTCAGGTGAGTAAAGCCTACCACCACACCTCGTTGGCATTGTTAGCACGCTACCACCTGGCTGAGAAAGGTTGGGGGTCTCGTACAGATACTTCAGTGTCATTCAGATGTTCGTGCACAACTTTCAATTGCTGACCTGTTTTTTGGCAAAGTGTCGACAACATCGGTACATTTTTTTATAAACAAATATAATACCTACTAATATTTTTAGATGCAGGTTGTTAACCCTTGGACCTATCACGATTTTAGAGATTGATTCTGTTGAAATTGTAATGTTTCTGAATTTTACGGTTTATATATGAAATTAAATTGAAAAAGTTTCAAAAAATTGAGTTGAAGCAATGAAACTGTGTCGCAAGCTTGAGCACTTTCGAGTTTCAGGTTCCCTACTTTTGTGGTTGATGTCCTATTTGTCTTCAAGGTCTTGCCGTGTTTCCATTTTTGGTACACATTCTGCCCCTTTTTACCCCAAATCGGGTGTCCCACAAGGGTCCATTCTTGGCCCTCTTCTTTTTACCCTTAACATCAATGACCTACCTCCTATATTTCAGTCTCGTTGTCTTCTTTATGCGGATGATCTCAAGATAAACAGAGTGATTCGGTCTTCGGATGACTGCAAAGTTCTGCAAAGAAGATTTAGTCGCGCTGAGTTCTTGGTGTCAAGCAAATTCCCTCTCCCTAAACATTCCTAAGTGCCATACATTGACTTTCTCCCTTAAAACTTCTCATTTCTAATTTACATATCTTATTGATTCTGTTCCTCTAAGTGTTGTTGATCAAGTTAAAGACCTTTTTGTCATTTTTGATACCAGGCTAAAATTTGATGCTCACATTCTAAATATCATCACCAGAGCCTCAAAGCTATCGGGTTTTGTGTTGAGACATTCCTCTATTTTCTCTAATCCTCTTTCTGCTGTCAAACTGTTTGTGAGTATCGTTCGTCCTATTCTTGAATACGCATCCCAAATTTGGTCACCTTACTTTGAATATTTAATTAATCTCCTTGAATCTGTTCAACGTAAATTTACCCGCTTTCTCCTGCTAAAATTTAAAATTTCCTATGATGAATGTCTCCTCTTACTTAACATACCTTCTTTGGAATCACGAAGGATCTATCTCGATCAATGCCTACTTTTTAGGCTTTGCCATAATTATATTCAGATCGACATTGACAATCTAGCTTTCTTTAGACATAGTTCTAGGCTCTCACGATCAACAAATATATTTGCTTTACCATTTGCCAGAACAGAGATATTTTTTAATTCTACTCTACTCCATCTACCTAGATCTCATGATAGACTCCAGCTTGGACCTTTCCTCTTCCTCTTCTTTTGCCGCTTTTAAGCGAAACTTAGTGAATATACTGTTTAACTAATTATTTTCACTTTTTTAATCTTAATATTAATCTTGTAATCTTATATTTATTTTACGGTTACACAATTTGTAATTGGAGTTTACTCTGTAAATTGTATTTTTTTTTAAAAAATCATAGCTCCTAATTTAACTAACCGATCAGTAAACAGGTACAAAGTGAAAATCTTATACTTCTGACTCGCTTAGCAATGAACTAATTATTATCACAAATTCTCATGACCTTAAAGATTCAAATCCACTCTACGCTACTGTTCAAATTCTTCTCTTCGTACAACAGATATCACTACAATGTTAGAAACCCAAGGGGTCTATGTAAAAGACAATGGTCCCTTTATGATAATGGTGGAAGTGATTCGACTACCAACTGATATTCTGAAAGTTGTCTGCATCTTATGGTAATTTTTTTATCTAATAATATGACTAATATAGTTTAATCTCCCAAAATCAAAGACTCAAGATGAAAAGTAAAAGCCTAAGAAGATGATATTGTGTCGAAACCAACTTCAGAACATTACACCTTAACATAGTCCATCTGGAAGTTCGCCTGTTAAGCAATTACACTGATAATCCTTAGCAGATTTTGTATATAAATGAATAGCCCTAAAATACATTTTATTTGATGGAAATACATGGATTCAATTTAATTTTGAATTTATTCCAGGTAATCCTTCTGAACCAATCTAACTTCTGGTTTTTAAGTAGAAAAAATGTCATCTTTTTAGGCATTTCTTTTATCCAGATCTGATGGAAAAATTTAGAACATCGCTTAGCCTAACCACAGGATAGCTTCAAATCTGAGAATGTTATTTTTGAGCAGGCAAAAACCGTCTTTGATTCTTTAATGTCTCATGGATCCTGTTAATCACAATATAGTGATATCATTCTCCTGTGCCTGGTTGATGATATCTAGAAAATATTGAACTCGTTTATGCAAAAATTTATAGACCTTATCACTTCCTGACTATCCAATTCTTCTTCTTCGGTATTCTCTTCGGATAGGTTGGTTGGTTGGTTGTAGTGGTAGCCTCCTTTATCCAAAGCTGGCTCACTTAGGCTACTATAGGCCCATTGTGATACCACAAAAGATTGAGTGGCACTAGAACTTACAGGATGACGAGAACCATTTAGATTCTCGTATGAAGTTGGCTATGCAGCTTATATTTAAATCAGCTACTTCCGTGAGGCTGTCCAGGAAAGGTGAGCCTAAGGTTTGCATGCGTTTCCTGAATAGTGTTGGGCATTCACACAGAAAGTGTTGGATTGTCTCTTCTTCGTCTTCCGATCTGCAACTTCGGCAGAAATCGTTGAAAGAAACACCCAGTCTTTCTGCATGTCTGCCAATGAGACAATGCCCCTCAGTACGGATACGATGAAACTTAATGTTGCCTGGTTGCCCTGCAGGTTTCTTCCAGTAGCCAGACCCTGTTTGCAGCCTCTAGATAATACTGCTTGAAACTTAGCTTGACGGGGGCCAATGGATGGCCGACTTGGGGTGTTAGTGTATAATCCTGGAGCTCAGTACCAGCTCTTGCTAGGGCATCAGCTTCGCAGTTCCCAGATATATCACTTTAATCTGGCACCCAGTTCAGTTGTGTGCGACCATCTATTACAATCATGGATGAGGTATGCACGCTGGATATTGATTGGATAACAGCTTGACTAACAGAATCTCCGGGTATATTCTGAGATATATACAGGGTGCGTTCCATAAGTAATGACACCAAACCACCGTACAATTAGTTAAATATTTCCAAAATAGCACCATTTAGGCAAGCCATTTAGGTGTTTCCAGGTCTGGAAAACGTTTTTTGCAAAGTCCTTTAGAGCCAATGTAATATAAGCCTAGATGTTTTCAATCATGTCCCAATGTTTCCCTTTCAAGGCTCTTTTTAGGCAAGGAACCAAAAAAAAGGCCTGAGGGATCCAGGCCTAGACTGTAGGGAGGCTGTGAAATCAATAGTATATGGATCCTGACCAAGAAATTAAAGGCACTGTGACTTGCCGACCTATTGCGATGAAGTTTTCATGCAACCTTGATGCCACTTCGGCAGCGCGATATCCTTCTTTTCAACCTGTTGAGCACTTCCAGGAAAAAATCCGTTCACAGTGGTTCCGGTAGGTAGAAATTCATGGTAAACAATGCTTTTGACATCAAAGAAGAGAATGAGGATGATTTTTATCCCGGACTTGCTCATGCTAGCCTTATTGGGCCAAGGCGACGAAGGGTATGCCACTCTTTTTGTTTCCGGGTCGTATTTGAAAATCCATGATTTATCACCAATGATAACTAAGTTTAATTAATTAGGATCCTCTTCATGCATTTCCAAGAGTTGTTGGCACCGGAGCACTCGCATGTCCTTGTGTTCGTTGGTCAACACTTTTGGGACCAGTTTGGCGCAAACCTTTTTCATGATCAAATCTCCGGTTACAATTCGATACACAGTTGCTTTCGAGTTTCTGCTATCCATTGAGGGCCCAACCGTTGCATTTCCGTCGATTCAGGAAGCAGATGGACGTCCACTGTGGGGTTCGTCAATGACATCCTCTCGGCACTCCTTGAATGAATTGTGCCATTTGTGAACATGTGATTTGGACAAACTATTACTCCCAAAGACCTGTTGAATCAATCGAAACTTCTCGGTGCCGGGCTTTCCCAAGTGTAACGCAAAATTTGATAGCGTAACGTTACCCCCTAGAACGATCCACCGCGTCGTGTTACATTATGCGTAAATCACGAAGAATTTTTAAGTATCCTTTGAACAGCAACTGTCGCTGCTTCCTCTTTCACTTGCCGATGAAGAACTAGCAGACTCAGTAGAGTCTGCATAGTGTATGTTCGATGGAATTTTATTGCTCTTATAATAGTCAGACATGGTAAGCATTACCATTGTTTACGAATTGCCTGAATTTTTCCGTATTAAAATAATTTTCGATGACCGGAAAGAGATTAAAAGTATATTTTATTGAGAGAAAAATCGTACTTATTCATGTGGACTGTAACCTTTCGGCGCTAATGTCTACCTCATTAACATTCTTTATTCTTTCATCGATTTCAATATTAAAGAATGGAACCTTCTAAGAAAGTTGCCCAAGAGGTATACCTTGAAAGTCATATTCTGCTACAAAAAATGCAAAGCTGCCAGGTTATTTTCAAGATTGTCTACTAAAGATGAAAATCAGTGGTGGGGGATATAGAAAGTTTAATAGAACTAGTTGACGTTGTAGATTTGAAATTTTCCTATTATTTGACATTATGTCTATAGCAAACTACCATACAACAATTAACACCCGAACAACGTCTCAAAACAGTGGAATTTTATTTCCGAAATTCGCCGGTAATCGTTCAGCAGAGCAGCTCATACGGAAAACGTTGGAATGAATTATGTCCACGTGTACTTTATTAGACAATATTCATCGAACACGAGCTCGTACAGTGCGTACCGAAGCGGCTATCACTGCTGTAGTGGATGATGTGACTGAGGATCCAAATTTATCGATTCGATGCCGTTCTCCGCAACTTAGCCTCTGTCCGTCCAGTGCATGGAATGTTTTAAGAAAAGATCTTTGACTTAGGCCCTATTAAATCCAATAAGGGCAGCAATTTAGCCATTGGACCATCGTTTACGTCGTACGTTCGGTGAATGAACTGACAGAATTAGTTGGAAGTAGAAGCGTATTTTTACCATCAAATCATGTTCAGCGATGTGGTTCATTACCGGCTTGATGGGTTCGTAATTATGCAAAATTACCATTTTTGGTATGAGGATAATTTTCAAGAGTCTTTGAAAGACAAATTATGTCCTGAAAAGTCCCTGTATGGTGCGGTGTGATTTGACTCGATTGGACTACTTGCTGACAAACCAGCAACTTTTGATGACTCGAAAGCCAACAATCGACATGTTATTGGCGAACTAAGACCAGCCATGCCGGAAAAGTTGTGGGAAATTCAACTTCAACATCTTCCTGGTGTTATCTGAATTTCTAACAATTATAATTCACTTCTTCATGAAACGATTGATTCAATTATGATTATTAAATTTCAATACGAAAATTTACATTGTTCCATACAGTCTGTTTGCAAATCGGATTGAAAACCACAAAAATTAAAATTTTGAAAGAATTTTTGAAATCCTGCTAGTCAATACCTCGTAATATTACAATCAATTTGACCGCAGATATTTCAGACCATTTAATCATGGATCAATTGTGCAGCAAATCACAAGCAAGAGAGATCGATAATGACAAATCGTTAATGCACTTTTAAATGCCGTTTACAAAACCTAATAACGATTTGGAATCCAATGCGGTTTGTCATACCAACTGAAATCGACTGAAAAATCGTAATTCAGTTGCTTACGAGCTATAGGTTGTAAGATATTTCACAAAAGCTGAAAGGAAACGTATTTATAAGTAATTTTGTCCGGATCAATTAGATATAATCACGTGAAATCCAATGGATTACAAAATCTAAAGGAATTATGTTGCCAGCATTATATCTTTAATTATGGAATTAGTAAAAACTCAAAATCTAAAAGCCATCAACCACGGCAGGAAATTACACAAGGAGAGATTCGTGACATTCCGTATTTAACTTAGCGACACATATAATTCCTTTTTTCCGGCTAGACTATCGTTTCTTGCTAATAAAAATTTTTCTAGCCTTCTTTTATGTGCGAACATCAAAAATTATTGCGGTTTACGAAATTGCACATTAATAAATTGCAAGTAATACATCAACGGAGCCAAGCATCTTAACTACTCATAAAAATCACATTAAAGTTCAGTTTGTGGCTCATTGTGCGCACATTTCAGTCTTTCAAACTAATTATAACAAATCTTGATGAACGCATCTACGAAAGATACGAAAATTTAGATATCAGACATCAAGGAGAGGTGGCGTGAGAAAATTCTTGATATATTGTTAAAAGCCCAAGGTTGAGAATAATATAATATGAATGTTGCTTAACCCTCAACCTATTGTATAAACGTCCGACATGTTATTTGAGATGTAATTAATCTTATACTGTTAAATGTTTTATTAGGCATATATCTGTGAGCAGTATCAATGACTTATTCTTTTATTTCCGTTGGGTTTTTTGGTTAATTTTTAGGTCAATTTAAGTTCACTTTAAAAGGTTAACTTGAATTTGTTCGAATTGAAGACAATTAGAATTAGAGATTTTTAATTTTGTTGAAAAATGCTTTTAGGAAACATTTCAAGGTTTGAAAAAAAACCTATGTGAATTCGAAAAGGTTGTGTAGCTAGATTGAGATTGAATGCGGAAATTGTTTGGAGTGAAGGATCCATGTACTGACTTATGTGCGAGGGTTTGTCAGTTTAGCTTACCAGTAAAGCGCTAACACCTTTATTTTCATAACCTTTCTGCTTAGATAATAATTTTATTGCTGGCTAAGCAGAAACGACACTGGCAACGTAAACTTGGATCTTGAAGTATTAAATGCAAACATATTTTAGGAAGTCTTATCAACATTCAGCTGATTCAAGAAATGAAAGATCTTGATAATGAAATCTCACACAATACTCATAAATGGTTAATAAATCGAAAACAAAGAAATCACCGTCATCTCTATTGTGGGATCTTCTTTTCAACATCATAACACCAACTTCAAAGCAGTGAATGAAAGATTGAGTGCGATCATCATGAAAGTGTTACGTGCAAACTGAAGTCATTTAAGAAATTGTCACAGAATAATCCTTGCATATTATAGCATGAAATTACGTTGAACTGCTTTTAAAAGACATCAAAATCCTGATAAGAAAAGTTAAGGTAAAGTTTGGCCGATAAGAGACTACTTGTAATGGCGCTCGGCATGGTTCGCTCAGAAACGGCAACCCGGCACCCCATTTAAGTCGACCTGAAAAATCAGCTCAAACCGCTCGAACACGCTCGTTTGGCAGCTACTAGACCCGTTCTTGCAAGAGAACCGTTACCGGATCGGCAGTTGGGTCGCCGGCGGTAGACAAAGGAGTCTTGTTCGTATCGAGGATCCGCGTAGAGGGTTTTTTTTTGAAGAGGTGCAACGTGACTTAAGGTGAACGCTTCGCGCGGCGAGAAGGAGGATTGGATTTTTCAGGAAGTATTCCTTGGGTGTTGTGAGATGTAGTGAAAGTTACAAAAAGTGGAAGGTGATGATGGAGATGATTGGCAGATATATTACAACCGTCGTAATAAAGACAGTGTAACACGACAAACTAATTTCAGACGTACACCACTTAGCGATATTTTTCGTGGAGAATCAAGAACACGTCTTCAACGCGAAGCTGCATCTGTTAAGGAAGCTCTGGAGATATTAGTTGGTCGCAATCAATTAAAAGTTGTCACGTGCAGCAAAACAAATCAAAAGGTCAACGCATGGCGACAAACGACTCTAGAAAAATTGCCTGTCGTTTTTAACCTCACATTTGAATTGGTCCGACTACAAACCGGATGGCTGAACAAAGACCCTGAAAACCGTTGAATGTCGAAGATGTACTCACTAAAGGAAGGACTGTACCGACTATTCGCTGTGTCTATCACGACCGCAAAGAAGCTTCGAAAGATCACCGTATAACTGATGTGTCCCATATTGGCTACAGCAATTGGTTGCGTTTCGACGATAGCTCAGTGAAACCAGCTAGCGAGAATAGGGTGTTGCATCCTCGCGCTCCATGAGTGCCCCATCTTTAGTATTACAGGCGAAGCGATACTACGATCTCATAGCAGATACTACCACCACAGCCGCAGCTGCAGCCGCAATAACAACAAAAACAATTACAGCAACCGTAACGCATCAATAGTCGCCTCAACAGCAGCCGAAATATATAGTGCGAATATTTTTATAGGTAGTGCTAGGATAGCGCATCTTGTGCAACACTATCGTCAGCATGATACGCTCCAATGAAGAGTGATGGAAAGAAAAGCAATCCATATGAATTGATTACTGTTCGAAAAGAAAATTGTTATAATCTAAAGTAAAAGAACAACAAGAAGACATAGGGATACGAAAGAAAAAAAAAACTTTAATGGAAATCGGAAAAAATCATTATTAGGAATCAAAGAAAATTAAGGGCTTAGGATTTAATAGTATTAATTCGTTCTAATAGAAGTAAAATGGATTTAAGAAAACAAAAGTCTGTAACGAGATTTCCAGCGATTTTTCTAGCTTTTCGCTTGAGGATTTAGGAGCCCGGCTGAGGTAAGTTTTACTAGTGAGCCTAGCGCGCACAACACATGCGGATTCGAGAGCGCTAGGCCATGGTAGGGCGGGCTCAGATAGCAACTTCTGCGCCTCGGGCATGGATGGTTCTGCCTTAACTTGGCGCCTATTGTGTGTGATTCTGCATTTCAAGCGTGGATAGGCCTACCAGGTGCTTATCCGTTCAGACAGTGCCCTGCTACGGACTGAAAAGGGAAGAATACTTAAGAAAACAAATATTCGGCTAATCCATATGTGACCCGTTTATTATTTTTAGGACTAATTTTTTCATTTGCAAAAAAAACCTAAACAATAAATTATCAATTTGAGGGAAAAAATGAACATGAAGGTCAAAGTGATTTGGAAAGGGAAATGTATGTGTGTGTGTACGTACGTACATATGTACGTTCGTGGACACTTTTTTCTACGAGCATAACTCACGTAAACAAAGTCGTATTGACTTTGTTAAGGTGTCAATCGAAGCGTCTTTGCAATTTTAAGAGCTGATTAGTTTGTGGGAAACTTGGTTCGGTGGGGGGGGGGGGGGTTCGCTGTTTTGCCCGTTTGAAGGTCATTTCTGTCATGCGTTATATCTCGCGAACCCAACGTACGATTTCCTTGAAAAAGGTTCCAATCGACGCGTATTGACATTTATGTAATTGTTTCAAGTTTTTAACAAAATTCTTGGAGCCGTTCTTCAATTTTTTTTAAAAAAAGGTGCAAAAATTAGGTTTTTTTTCAAAAACAATAAATTTTTAACTTTATTTTCAAGTCCAAGTAATCAATGTTTATATAATTTATATACTCCAAACAGTTTATTCAAAAATTCCATCAAAAGTTCTTCTCATGATTACAAAAAAAATCAAATAAAAAATAAAAAATCATTAACAGTCATCATGTTCTTCAAGGTCATTTCTGTCATGCGTTATATCTCGCGAATCAAACATAAGATTTGCATCGTCAATGAACGTGTATTAATATTTTTGTAAATCTGTCGCATTTTTAAAAACATCGTTGGAGCCATTTCTTAATTTAAAAAAAAAGTGCAAAAAATTAGGTTTTTTCCATAAACAACAAATTTTTAACCTGATTTGCAAGATATAGTAACCAATATTTATAAAATTTATATACTGCAAACAATTTTTATAAAAACACCATCAAAATTTTTTCTCATGATTACGTAAAAAATTAAATTAAAAATAAAAAAATTATTAAAAGTCATCATGATTTTCAAGGTCATTTTTATCAATCACTATATCTCACGAACCAGATATAATATTTGCATCATTAAGTGTCAGTTGACGTGTATTAACATCTTAACATCTTTTTAACATTATAAAATTCGTTTCAGCCGTTTTTTTAATTTAATAGAAGAAAATGCGAAAAATTATGATTTTTTTCATAAAAAATGTTTTTTAACCTGATTACCACAACACAGTGATACCAGTTTATAAAATTTATACATTCTTATCAGAATTGAAGAGAAACCAGCAAAATTTTCTCCCATGATTATGAAAAAACTAAATTTAAAATAAAAAAAAATTCAAAGTTACCATATAACGAGGGTTCATACGAATGATATTACCTTATATCTTTTATTCTAAAAAATGTTATAAATTCGAACAAAGTTTTAAAATATTTGCATAATTTGAGCAGATTTTTAATAGTTGTAGTCTTTTAATTAAAAAAAAACTGCTTAAATTTTGAAACCAACAAAATTTCAATCAAATTTGCATTTGCGGGAATCAACGCTTTGAATGGCAAAATGTTTTGTAGTCAATACTTTGCAAGATCATATGCTTTGAAAAGCTTTCATCGAATAAAAAATTGTAGTTTTTAGTAGATTCATGCTTTAGTAATCGTAAGATTCCAATAACCATCATCATTTGTAATACATTTTACTTTTTACATGCAATTGAACCTATTTTTGACTGCACATACAAAATTTTTGAAGACCAAAAAGGCTCCCACCGATTGATCCGCGTGAATATTCAATCTGTCATCATCGGCCAAAAACCTTACGTAATCAATGGACCCTCCCGTAGACGATATGATTCATATTAACTCATTCCTGTTACTGTTATGAATACCTCTCATTGTTATTACTTAAAGTAGTATTATTTTCAAAATTATTATTGTGTTTAATGTTGTTGATGTTTATGTAGATATTACTGGGAAGTTGACCGTGTGGACCTCAAGGGTCGCACCTCGCGGCTTGTTCGTATCCATGCTGCTCCAAATGCGATGGTGGTCAACGTTAGCTCCAATTATGGTAGTAATGGCCGAAATCCTCAACAACCTGATGGGAAGTTGCAATCCAGAGGGGCTACACTGTATCAGCACAAGGTTAAAAATTTCAAGCAGTCTTTTATTAATATGCATGCTCTTGATTTACATCTAGTGTTGGAAGATACATCCAACATTTTCACATGTTGAGCCCACCAACCTTATTTTCTACGAATAGTTTCCTCATAAAAAGGAGCAGTGCAGCAGAAGGTTTATTTGTAGAAACCTCAGCATCCCGTTACATGGTTTTGTCCATCTCTTCGTCAGATAGGGATCATTTGAAAACATATTGAAATTATAAGCCTATCAGCAATATGCAGAAAAATTGACGGAACTCTCATGAAATTCATTGAAATTTGAAAAGATATTCTTATACTATAAACAATCCGTTGCTAATTACTAATTAATTTTTTCGTACAAAGCGATTAATTGTTCAAGCTTACTTTATAGAATCTGCTGGCTAATTTCATCATCACCATTTTTCTCAGAAGCATCAAACAGATTTGTTGAGGCGAACGCAAGGATGGTCCAAATTTATCGATCCTTATGTAAACTTTCTAGGAATTCTTAACAGTTAAAAGAAATAAGACATCACTGTTAAGGTTTTGGTATTTTTCTAGTTTGTGATGTGAGAACATAAGATGTTGAGTTCAACTGGCAAAAAAATGTCCTTTGTCTCATCAACTTTTTTCATAAATTTTATACATCTTTCGATTCACATTGTCGGTGCTTCCAAACGAAGTTCACTTGTTAAATATTTTATGCATTTCAAATTACAATCAATATTTAAAACCATCTGTAACTTGTATAAATATAGCTGCATATAATCGATATCATTGTGTACTTTTTAAGCAAATATATACGCATCTGTTTATCTATTTGCTTATTTTGAAACTAATTATCACTTGTGCAAATTTTCTTTTAAGGTATCCATGCATATGGTGAACTACTGAATAGATTCTCACATTCAGATACTATCATTTTTCGAGGAGGATACTTTAAAAAAACTCATTACGGCTATCACGATCATAATATGCTTATTTGTAAACTAATTGACCACTATTGTATGCATAGCTTGCAGCACATATTATCTCCAAATCATGCAATCTTTTGAAGCTTTTTTGCAAATCCCTCTGAAAAATCTAATGCAATTCATCGAGCTGAACTCAATAATGCTCTAGCCCGCGTCGGTCATTAATTAGTATCTTGATTACTACTGCATTGACCACGAAAATTTCTTAAGTCTCTCAAAATGCAAGCAAAAAAAACTACCTTATTGTTTTTTTTCTTAGCTGACTTCAGCGCAAGAGTTCACCAGGCTAGATATCTAAATTGAATGTAAGCTTGTTAACAATAGCGCAAGATATGTACAATGTATTTTTTTCATTAAATGTTAATGTTAGGTGCTACTATTTGAAGAAACTAAAAACTTCTGTTCGAACTTTCTACCTTCGAGCGAATTCGGATACGTGTAACTACTCGTATGTATTTTGATCAATCGGAAATTGTACCAATCTTTTGACCAGACTAATTGGCGTTTTCATTACATATCCGTTTCGAAAATGATAAAGCATGTATTTTTTCCCGATAGCAACATAACTGGATTTCTTGTAAATATTTTGTTGAATAGTAAATAGCAATGTTTCGTAATGGATTGCAGACTGTATGTAGGAAATGGGCTGATTAGTTCACTAGTACAGTGGATATTATTGTATTGTGTCCTTTAAGCTGAATTTTTATGGCAAGTGTACGTTTGTTGCTTAGTTTAAGATTTTTTGATTAATTTTTGAAATTTTTTATATATACATGAGTAAAAACATAAAAAAATCGAACAAACGTAAAACAGAATTAAATTAAAAAATATCAAGTATTGTAACGCAACTGATTATAAGTTTATTATGATAGTGAAAATGTGATTCGATACAATTGAAATTATTTAGAACGGTCTAGGACATTTTCCTATATAAACCTATATTTGAACAAACTAAAAAAACTATTAAAATATAAAAATATTAAAATAAAAATTTTCTTTATGTTCTTATACATTGTTTAAAAAACATTTTTTGACACAAATGACTTTTTTATTTTTTTAGTGCACCATGACCGCTGTAGAGGGCGTCGCACAAAAGTGGTGTTTTAAACGATGCGACAGTTTCTGAGTCTCCTGTAACAGATATCATGAAAATTTCAACGGGGTTCTACTCCTGAGATTCAAAGCTAAACAAACCTCTAACATGTTTAATTTTTTTATATTTTACTCATTTTATACATGTTTTTACAAAAAAATGGAAAATTCATGCTTTTTTGGGAAACATTTTTCCGTCTACAAAAAAGGGGGGAAATTTATGACTTTTTAGAAGTTTATTGCCTAGTATTTAATATAGTGAATCAAATAAATTTTGATTTATTCAAATCCGTTAGGTTGATTTTCAGAAAAGTGTCGCACCAATTTTAAAAAAAATAGTTTCGAGAAAAACGCCTTTAAAGGTTTTTTTTACGCAACATAACTTTGTTATTATCTCTAATCAGCCATTCCGAGAGCATACTGCAGGTACTCCTCATCAGTTAGTAACTGTAAACGTTCTGATCATTCTTTTTTTTTTTTTGATTCAACCCTCTTTTGACTCCTCAGTTGGCTTGAGATATACGACTCTCGTCGATATTTTTTGACCAATTAGTTGCAGCTTCACCGATTTGCATACCCATTAGGTCCATAATGCTCAAGTAAGTGTTTCAAACTTCATTAAAACTGCATGCTGCTATCCAAGATGCCATTTGGACGACGAATCAGGCTCCATTTTACCCGCGGATCCTTCGTGAGGAATGAGAGCGTTTTTTTTATACGGTTCTTTAATTTTTCTTCCTTATTTCTTTCTTTCTTTAACTAAATTACATTTTTCAGAAAAAACTTCCGTTTAAATTTTCTTTGTTCAAACATTATTAGTATTTTAATTTGGTTCACAACCTCTTTTGTTTATTGAATTTAGTATTTGAGTTTATGATTGTGATCGGTTTTAATTTACGAATGTTTTTTTTGAATCGTTATGTTTCCTGAACTATTATTAATTATCTTTTATTAATTATATGTTGAAATCTATGATTTTTGTTATTATTTAAAATGAACATATCATGAACATAAAAGAATCCTTGCAAGTTTTCTTGAGCGACCTTCTTCCTATTAGTTTAAGTTGCAGTAGACGCCGCCCCGACTAAGGTAAGTATTTGTGGGCCTAGCGCGCACTGGCATGTGAGCACGCAAGCGCTAGGCCATGATAGGGTGGGCCCAGCCAGCAACATCTGGGTCTGGTGAACGCCACTGAAACTCGACTTCCTTCTGAAGTAAAATAGTTGATCGCAATCTTTTCCTCGATTATGAGCAAGAGCTTTCTTGAATAAAGTAAAGTAAGAGGTATAATCTCAAGCCGTTTATATGAACATTTTTCGAAGTCGATTGATTTTTGGTTGAAACTTTATAATAGGGTAATTTCGTGGCTGAATTTCCAGAAAAGAGATGCGGGACCTACGCCGGAAAGCTTACTCATGAAGTTAAGCGTCAAATTGAGCTGATCTGCCAGCAGTCATCGAACCTCTAGCTAGAATCTAAATTAGTCTACATGACAAAAAAGAATAATTTTGTCATCCCCAAGACTGAATGTTTATGAAGTCAACAAGACATAAGTCTTGTTAGCTAGATTTTTTGTAGTGATTTCGTTTGCAAACTTAATTTCGTCACCATGCAGCCCAATGTAGAACTTGAGTAGAAGTTGGTTTGTGCGTTCATCCGTCACGTCATAAAATTCTCATCACATTTAAAGTGCACCCTAAGATATACGATTGTATGTATGAGCTTCTGATCCTTCCATTTGTTTATGAGACTGGGGCAAAGTTTCGAAGAAATATTGGATAATACAAGACAAAAACTTTTATGCTTACTCGGAAGAGCCCAAATTCGGTCAATAATCTAGCCCATGAAAAAAAATAAACCTAGCGGTCTTAATTTATATCCCCATGTAACAGTTTTTTTTATTCAGTCCCGATTTGATCACTTTACATCACCCTTACACACACTGATTAGACGCCCTACTTTTCAATGATCTAGCAAATCACTTACCACAAAGTGTTTAGGGAAAAATAAAGTCATCACACGTATTGCAATGTTACCTGGTCAATCATAATTGATTTGTTACACCATTTCACCTCGCCTTATGCTTG